>CM059445.1:26805905-27187699 GCA_030390025.1 Squalus acanthias
CCCCCGCTCTCCTCCCCCCGCCCCCGCTCTCCTCCCCCCCGCCCCCGCTCTCCTCCCCCCGCCCCCGCTCTCTCTCTCTCACGCCGTTCTAGTAAATCGCCTCTCAACCGTCTCCAATGCCTCAACATCCTCCTTCAAGTACGTTGCCCAGACTTGGACATAATACTCCAGCTGAGGCCTAACCAGTGTTTTATAAAGGTTTAGCATAACTTCCTTGCTTTTGTACTCTCTGGGCTGGATTTTCATTGACCCGTGGAGGCGGGTTTGAGGCGTGTGGGGGGTTAAAATTGCGAAAACTGGCGGGCGGGGCACAAGTTCCGCCTCCATCCCACCTCCACGCAATTTTCATTAAATCGTGTCTGCTAGTCCCGACTGCGTTCTGCCTTTAAGAGACAGGATAGGCTGTTAAGGCCCTTAACAAGCACTAAATTGGCTCTATAATGCCATTTTGAAAGGCCTTTGTGGTTTTAACCCTTGTTCTACGTGAAGCACGCCTGTTCTGAACCACGATTGTGAAACCTGGCAGGAGCACATTTGGATAGCTGACTATCAGTGAGTGGCTGGCTGGCAGGCATCTGAAAAATCTCTCTCTCTCTCTCTCACCTCTCACCGCTGTTCCCCCCCCCTCTCTCTCTCTCTCTCTCTCTCTCTCTCTCTCTCTCTCTCTCTCTCTCTCTCTCTCTCTCTCTCTCTCTCTCACCGCTGTTCCCCCCCTCTCTCTCTCTCTCTCTCAGCTTGTAGTCTTTCCCTGTCTCTGGGTGGTGCAGTTCTGGTTTGTCCAGTACCGCTAATGTATGTTAGTTTGATAGATATAATCAGAGAGAAGCGATTTCTCTGACACTGGGACCAGTAGATGGGCGCAGGGGTCTTCTCCATACATTCTTACCATGTAATGTGGTTTTCTTTTTACAGATTGAGGAGAAGGTGTTTGAGTGGCAGATCTCTGCTCCCAGTACATTAAACTCTTGGTTCTCAGACGCCTCCAACTGGTCAGAACTGGTTCATTCTGCTCTGCGCTTTCTTTCTGGAGAAGGTGTGTGTAAGTCTGGTTTCTAATAAATTACAGTCACTCTCTAAACGAGAGTACATTATGGGCAGGTGTCCACATTTCTCGCTTTCTTTGACCATTAGTGTGGGTAAGATTTCCCTCGAACTTCCTGTGCTGTCCCCAGTGTGTGGAGTTAGTGCTGTGGGTGATTGAAACCTGCTAAACTCCTCATGCAGACCAGTCTGGCAGGTTTGCTTTGAGTATCAGGCGGTCCCAATCGCCTAACGTTTGGGTGTGTCTTATCAAAATGCAAATATTTCATGCAATTATTAGCCTGCCCTTTTGGATGTCCAGTATATACCACTCACCTCTGCCAGGACTCCAGCTGCAGCTATTAATCGTACCATGTCTCCCTGCCCCTCGCTCCCTCACTTTCTCTTTTTTCTTTCTTTCTGTCTCTCTGTGCCCCTTGCTCTCTTTATGACTAAATGTTGACTAGATTGTTTCCCCTGGCTGGAGGGTCTAGAACTAGGGGGCATAGTCTCAGGATAAGGGGTCAGCCTTTTAAGACTGAGATGAGGAGGAATTTCTTCACTCAAAAGGTTGTGAATCTTTGTAATTCTCTGCCCCAAAGGGCTGTGGATGCTCAGTCGTTGAGTATATTCAAGGCTGAGATGGATAGATTTTTGGACTCTAGAGGAATCAAGGGATATGGGGATCGGGCAGGAAAATGGAGTTGAAGTCGAAGATCAGCCATGATCTTATTGAATGGTGGAGCAGGCTCGAGGGGCCGTATGGCCTACTCCTGCTCCTAATTCTTATGTTCTCTTCAGCCAGGGGAAACAGTCTCTCAGCATCTACCTGACAAGCCCTCTCAGAATCTTATATGTTTCAATGAGATCACCTCTCATTCTTCTAAACTCCAGAGAGTATAGGCCCGCTCCACGCAATCTCTCCTCCCAGGAATCAACCCAGTGAACCTTTGTTGCACTCCCTCTAAGGCATGCATGTCCGGTCTCCGATAAAGAGACCAAAACTGTGCACAGTACTCCAGGTGTGGCCTCACCAAAACCCTGTACAATTGCAACAAGACTTCCTTACTCTTGTACTTCAACCCCCTTGCAATAAAGGCCAACATACCATTTGCCTTCCTAATTGCTTGCTGTACCTGCATGTTAACTTTCTGTGCTTCATGTACAAGGACACCCAAATCCCCCTGAACACCAGCATTTAATAATTTGTCACCATTTAAAAATATTCTGTTTTTCTATTCTTCCTACCAAAGTGAATAACATCCTATTTCCCCAAAGTATACTCCATCTGCCACCTTCTTGCCCACTCACTTACTTTCCCACCTAACTTTGCCTCGTCAGCAAACTTGGATACATTACACTCGGTCCCCACATCTAAGTCATTAATATCGATTGTAAATAGCTAAGGCCCCAGCACTGATCTTTGCGGCACCCCACCAGTTACAGCCTGCCAACCTGAAAATAACCCAATTATTCCTAGACTCTTGTTTTCTGTCCTTTAATCAATCCTCTATCCATGCTAATATATTACCCCCAATCCCATGAGCCCTGATCTTGTGTAACAACCTTTCGTGTGGCACCTTATCGAATGCCTTTTGAAAATCCAAATATACTACATCCGCTGGTTCCCCTTTATCTACCCTGCTAGTTCCATCCTCAAAAAACTCTTAATAAATTTGACCAACATGATTTCCCTTTCATAAAACCATGTGATTTTGTGACTTCTCCCCCAGATACACAATTCATTTTATTTCTGTTTTTAATATGTTACCCAATTTAATTTTGAGGTGAATGGATCCAACATAGTTACGAACATACAAACAATAACTGACAGGAAAAGACCCTCTGGTCCGTCGAGCGGGTCCCACACAATTGTGATACCTTGTGTATCACGATATATACAGTCCCAAAACCACGTGATCTTCTGGGAGAGGCGAAAAAACAGGTTTAAAAACCCAGGCCAATTTGGGGGGAATAAAATCTGGGAAATTCCTCTCCGACCACCCTAGGCAATCGAAACTAGTCCAGGAGATCACTCTGGCCCTGAATTCCCTGCAGTCCCTACCTTCTGAATGAGGTGATCTCCGCCCCAGCCAGAAACAGGTCCAGCTCTCGCTTGAAGGAATTCAGCGAATCAGCATCCACCGCACGAGCCGGCAGCCTGTTCCAGGGGTCCACTATTCTCTGGGAAAAGAACCACCTCCTGATATCGAACCTGGATCTGGCCTTGCACAGCTTAAAATTGTGGCCCCTGGTCCTCCCTGAACAATTTAATTGGAACAAACTGTCAACTGGAACACAATATTCCCTTCATCATCTTATAAACCTCAAGTTGATGAAAGGAATTTGATAAATTCACATCTTGATTGCTTCCATTTGTGGTGATTGCTGGTTACTCATTGTTTGCAGTTGAGTGGATGGGGAATTTTTTGTGTGATTTAGTGAATGGATTTTGCAGATTTTGCTCAAATGCCCTGTTCACTAAAATGAAACAGTTGGCATGTTTCGGTTTTCCAGCTGGACATGTTCGAAGAACACGTTCTGTATTATGAACACACGCCAGGTACAAACCTTCAGCTCAATATTTAGGGTGACAGAGATGAGCTTGCAATGCACTGTGCAGCTTGTCGCGGTGATTGGGAGATGATGTCTGATAATGTAATTTGGTTTCACACAGGTGGAGTGTCAGCCCTTCCCTCCAACTTCACTCCATATGTAAACTGCAGAGAGCGAGGCCAGCACTGGAAGTGGATTGGTGAGTCTGGGACATGCTACTGCCGTTTGGGGGCAGTGTGCTATCTAAAAAGAAAAGCTTTTGTTTATATGAGGGGCTGATTAGCCTACTCCTGTTCCTGTATAGTGCCTCATTGTGGCTCTCAGAAACCTCTCAAAATACTTAATACACACATTACTACTGAAGTACAAAAAGAAAGACTTGCATTTCTATAGCGCCTTTCACGACCTCAGGACGTCCCATAGAGCTTTCCAGCCAATTAAGTATTTTTGAAGTGTAGTCACTGTTGTAATGTAGGAAAAGCGGCAGCCAATTGCACACAGCAAGCTCCCACAAACAGCAATGTGATAATGACCAGATAATTTGGCTTTTTTGTTATGTTGATTGAGGGATAAATATTGGCTAGGAAAGTACCGTGGGATCTTTTACGTCCACCTGAGAGAGCAGACGGGGCCTCAGTTTAAAGTCTCATCTGAAAGACGGCACCTCCGACAGTGCAGCGCTCCCTCAGCACTGCACTGGAGTGTCAGCTTAGCTTTATGTGCTCAAGTCTCCGGAGTGGGACTTGAACCCACAACCTTCTGACTCAGAGGCGAGAGGGCAACCCACTGAGGCACGGCTGACACGTACAGTCCTTGCATCAAAGAGTGTTGATCTGCCCGTGACGACTGATGTACAGTAAACGCAGGGAGCACTGCAACGCCTCTCAACCGCACCACACCTCCTGCCACTTGTTCTCAAGTGAAAAATTCACTAGCATCTGTCCTTCATACTTGCCCAATTGGTAAAGAAGTGGGCATTGCCAGGGTTGCAAAAGCTGGTGGAATGTTCCAGAATTCAGGCAGGATCTGTAAAGGTCAGAGTGCAAGTGGAAACGGTCATTAAAAGGCAGCAAATGGGATTTTGGGTTTTCTACACAGGCATTGAATATAAAGGCAGGGGAGGGAAGCTGAAATTGTACAAGGCACTGGTTAGTTGGAGTATTGTGTGCAGTTACAGGAAGGATGAATAAAGCCATAAGGGAACAATTGAGGGTAAGGAAAGAGGCATACATTGAGTACACAGACAGCAGGGGAGTGCATGATAAGAGAGAATACGAAAAGATTAGGAGAGAAGACAAAAAAACAATTAGGGAGGCAAAGAGGAACTATGAAATTAAATTATTAAGAAACAGAAAACAAAATAGTAAAATATTTTATAGGCACATCAATAAAAAAAGTAAGGTTAAGATGGGAATAGGGCCATTAAGGGATAGTCAGGATATACCACAGGTAACGATAGAGAGATGGCAGAAATATTAAATAATTATTTTGCTTCAGTATTTACCAGGGAGATAAGAACATAAGAGATAGGAGCAGGAATAGGCCACTTGGCCCCTCGAGCCTGCTCCGCCATTCAATAAGATCATGGCTGATCTCGGGCTCAAAGCCACTTCCCAGCCCGCTGCCCATAACCCTTCACTCCCTTATCTTGCAAAAATTTGTCTATCTCCACTTTAAATGTATTTAATGACCCAGCCTCCACAGCTCTCTGGGGCAGAGAATTCCACAAATTTACGACCCTCTGAGAGAAGAAGTTCCTCCTCATCTCAGTTCTAAAAGGGCGACCCTTTATTCTGAGACTGTGCCCCCGAGTTCTAGATTTCCCCATGAGGGGAAACATCCTCTCTGCATCTACCCTGTCGAGCCCCCTCAGTATCTTATATGTTTCGATTAGATCACCTCTCATTCTTCTAAATTCCAATGAGTATAGGCCCAGCCTGCTCAACCTTTCCTCATAAGTCAAACCCCTCATCTCTGGAATTAACCTAGTGAATCGTCTCTGAACTGCCTCCAATGTAAGTATATCCTTCCTTAAATAAGGAGACCAAAACTGTACGCAGTACTCAAGGTGTGGTCTCACCAATACCTTGTACAGTTGTAACAGGACTTCCCTGCTTTTATATTTCAACCCCCTTGAAATAAAGGCCAACATTCCATTTGCCTTTTTGATTACTTGCATGCTAACTTTTTGTGTTTCATGCACAAGGACCCCCAGGTCCCTCTGAACTGTAGCATTTTGTAATCTCTCTCCATTTAAATAATAATTTGCTTTTTTATTTTTCCTGCCAAAGTGGATAACCTTGCACTTTCCCACATTATACTCCATCTGCCAAATGTTTGCCCACTCACCTAGCCTGTCTATATCCCTATGCAGATTTGTTGAGTCCTCTGCACAACTTGTTTTCCCACCCATCTTTGTATCATCCACAAACTTGGCTACATTACACTCGGTCCCTTCATCCAAGTCATTAATGTAGATTGTAAATAGTTGGGGCCCCAGCACCGATCCTTGTGGCACCCCACTAGTTACCGTTTGCCAACCAGAAAATGACCCATTTATCCCTACTCTCTGCTTTCTGTTAGTTAGCCAATTCTCTATCCATGCTAATATATTACCCCCAACTCCGTGAGCTCTTATCTTATACAGTAACCTTTTATGTGCCTTCTGGAAATCCAAATGCACCACATCCACTGGCTCACCCTTGTCCACCCTGCTTGTTACATCCTCAAAGAACTCCAGCAAATTTGTTAAACATTATTTCCCTTTCCTAAAATCATGCTGACTCTGTTTGACTGCAGTATGTTTTTCTAAATGCCCTGCTACTGCTTCCTTAATGAAGGACTCCAGCATTTTCCCAACGACAGATGTTAAGCTAACTGGTCTATAGTTTCCTGCTTTCTGTCTCCCTCCTTTCTTAAATAGGGGTGTTACATTAGCGGTTTTCCAATCCGCTGGGACCTCCAGAGTCCAGGGAATTTTGGTATATTGCAACCAATGCATCCACTATCTCTGCAGCCACTTCTTTTAAGACCCTGGGATGCAGGCCATCTGGTTCAGGGGACTTGTCGTCTTTTAGTCCCATTATTTTACCGAGTACTATTTCCTTAGTGATTGTCTTTAGTTCCCCCCTCCCTGTGGCCCCTTGATTATCCATTATTGGGATGTTGTTAGTGTCTTCTACAGTGAAGACAGATGCAAAATATTTGTTCAGAGTCTCTGCCATTTCCCCTTTCCCCGTTCCCCATTATTAATTCCCCAGTCTCATCCTCTAAGGGACCAACGTTTACTTTAGCTACCCTCTTCCTTTTTATATACCTGTAGAAGCTCTTACTATCTGTTTTAATGTTTCTTGCCAGCTTACTCTCTCAATTCATCATCTCTCTCTTTATTATTTTTTTAGTCATCCTTTGCTGGTTTTTAAAATTGTACAGGTGGACATGACATTGGATGATGAGATTAGTAATGAGATAAGTGCATTTAAAATAAAAAAGGGGATATATTAAATAAATTAATCAAACTCAAAGAGGATAAAACCCCTGGATTGCATCCACGCATTTTAAAGAATCTAGGGAAGAGATAGCAGAGACATTACTGCGCATATTTAATAATTCGTTAGAAAAAGGTATAGTGCCAGAGGACTGGCGGATAGCTAACGTAATACCGATATTTAAGAAGGGGGATAGAATATGTCCAGGGAATTATAGACCAGTCAGCTTAACATCGCTGGTAGGAAAAATAATGGAATCCCTACTAAAGGAGAAAATAGAAGAACATCTAGAAAGCAAAAATATAATAATGAATAGTCAACATGGATTTCAAAAGGGAAAGTCTTGCTTGAGCAACCTTACTGAATTTTTTGAAGAGGTAACAGAGAGAGTAGACAATGGTAACGCAGTAGATGTAATTTATCTGGATTTTCAAAAGGCCTTCGATGAGGTACCCCATCATAGACTGATGAACAAGGTCAGAGCATGCGGAGTCAGAGGACAAGTAGCAGAATGGATTGCTGGCTGGCTTCAGGACAGAAAGCAGAGAGTAGGAGAAGGTGGCAGAAGGTGGGTAGTGGTGTTCCACAAGGATCAGTGCTGGGACCACTGCTGTTCACAATTTACATTAACGATTTAGACTTGGGAATCAAAAACACAGTTTCTAAATTTGCGGATGACACCAAATTGGGGGGGATAGTCAATACTGAGGACGACTGCAACAAATTACAGGAGGCCATTAATAAACTTGCAGAATGGGCATATAATTGGCAAATGAAGTTCAACACAGATCAATCTGAGGTATTACATTTTGGAAGAAAGAATAGGGAGGTTACTTATCACTTGGAGGGTGCAAGTCTAGGTGGGGTAGAGGAACAAAGGGATCTAAGAGTACAAATACACAAATCACTAAAAGTTGCGCCACAGGTTAGCAAGGCCATAAAAAAAGCAGACCAAGCACTCGGGTTTATTTCTAGAGGGATAGAATTGAAAAGTAGGGAAGTTTTGCTAAACCTGTATCGGACCTTGGTTAGACCACACTTGGAGTACTGCGTACAGTTCTGGTTGCAATATTATAAAAAGGATATAGAGGCACTGGAGAGGGTGCAGAGAAAATTTACAAGGATGATACCAGAAATGCGAGGGTATACATATCAGGAAAGGATGAACAGGCTGGGTCTCTTCTCTTGAAAAGAGAATGTGATGTGGAGATGCCAGCGTTGGACTGGGGTGGACAAAAATGAGAAGTCGCACAACACCAGGTTATAGTCCAACAGATTTATTTAATTTTACAAGCTTTCGGAGCGGTTCGCTCCTTCCTCAGGTAAGTTAGCAGTGAGAGAATCTCCCAGAATTCACAATTGGGCACACTTTAGCAGCCAGGGGCATTCAGCCTCAGATCTGCGGGTAAGCGTTCTCCAAGGCGGCCTTCGGGATACACGACAGCGCAAAATCATAGAGCAGAAACTGATAGCCAAGTTCTGCACTCATGAGGATGGCCTCAATCGCGATATCGGGTTCATGTCACGATACAGAACGTGACTTGACATCATGGCCGGTCTTCCCAGGTGTTTTTTTTTAAAAAAAGACTAACACAAGAACCAACACAAATTGACAGGATATGCAGCCAGCAGGTGGTTTGACACGTTGGACCCCCTGGGACACATCTCATTGTCTTGGCTGTACTCTTAGTGTGTCTTTGATGTAGGGAAAGATTTGAATAGATTTTGTCGTGTTTAAATTGTGAATTCTGGGAGATTCTCTCACTGCTAACTTACCTGAGGAAGGAGCGAACCGCTCCGAAAGCTTGTAAAATTAAATAAATCTGTTGGACTATAACCTGGTGTTGTGCGACTTCTCATTTTTGAAAAGAGAAGGCTGAGGGGTGACCTAATAGAGGTCTTTAAAATCATGAAAGGTTTTGATAGAGTGGATAGAGAGAGAATGTTTCCACTTGTGGGGAAGAGCATAACTAGAGGCCATCAATATAAGATAGTCACCAAGAAATCTAATCGGGAATTCAGAAGAAACTTCTTTACCCAAAGCATGGTGAGAATGTGGAACTCGCTACCACAGGGAGTTGTTGAAGCGAATAGTATAGATGCATTTAACGGGAGGCTAGACAAGCATATGAGGGAGACGGGAATAGAGGGTTACGCTGATAGATTTAGATGAGGAAAGACGAGAGGAGGCTCGAGTGGAGCATAAACGCCGGCATGGACTGGTTGGGCCGATGGCCTGTTTCTGTGCCGTATATCCTATGTAACATTAGAGCCATGGACAGGGTGCAGTGAAGATTCAGTAGAATATTTCTAGTGTTTCTGGCGTTTGATAAAGTGCCACATAATAGGCTTGCCAGCAAAGTTGAATCCCTTGGAGTAAAAGGGACAATGGCAGCATGGATACGAAATTGGTTATGTGATAGGAAACAGAGAGTAGTGAAAGGTTGTTTATTGGACTGGAGGAAGGTATACAGTGGTGGTCCCCAGGGGTTGGTTCGAGAACCACTGCTTTTCTTGATATATATGAATGACTTGGACATGGGTGTACAGGGCACAATGTCAAAATTTGCAGATGACCCAAAACTTGGAGGTATAGTGAACAGTGGGGATGCTCGTGATAGACTTCAGGAAGACATAGACAGGCTGGTGAAATGGGCGGACACGTGGCACATGAAATTTAACGCAGAAAAGTGCGAAGTGATACATTTTGGTAGGAAGAACGAGGAGAGGCAATATAAACTAAAGGGTACAATTCTAAAGTGGGTGCATGAACAGAGACACCTGGGGGTATATGTGCACAAATCGGGATCCTGGGCTTCATGAACCGAGTAATAGAGTACAAGAGCAAGCAAGTTATGATGAACCTGTATAAAACACTGGTTCAGCCGCAACTGGAGTATTGTGTGCAATTCTGGGCACCGCACTTTAGGAAGGATGTGAAGGCCTTGAGAGAGGGTGCAGAAAAGATTTACAAGAATGGTTCCAGAGATGGACTTCAGTTACGTGGATAGACTGGAGAAGCTGGGGTTGTTCGCCTTAGAGCAGAGAAGGTTGAGAGAAGATTTGATAGAGGCGTTCAAAATCATGAGAGGTCTGGACAGAGTAGATAGAGAGAAACTGGAAGGTTCGAGAACCAGAGGACACAGATTTAAGGTGATTGGCAAAAGAACCAAAGGCGACATGAGGAAAAACCTTTTTACGCAGCGAGTGGTTAGGATCTGGAATGCACTGCCTGAAAGGGTGGTGGAGGCAGACTCAATCACGGCTTTCAAAAGGGAGTTGGATAAGTGCCTGAAGGAAAAAACTTGCGGGGCTACGGGGAAAGGGCGGGGGGAGTGGGACTAGCGGAGGTGCTCTTGCAGAGAGCCGGCACGGGCTCGACAGACCGAATGGCCTCCTTCTGTGCTGTAACCATTCTATGATTCTAGGACACCAGGAATGAGAGGTTATAGTTTTGAAAAAGGTTGGGAATTGTGGCTTTTTTTTTTACTGGATAGAAACAGCTACAAGAGATCTAATACAGGGTTTCAAAATTATGAAAGGTTTTGAAAGAGTAAAAGATTGTTCACTGGTTAGTGAATCGGTAACAAGGGGGCACAAGGCTTATCATGAGAAAAATGAAGTTAGAATTTTTTCCACACAGAAGGTTACTTGAATATGGAATGGTTGACTATAAGTAGCTATTGATGCAAAGAATATATCATGCTAAATGCAATTGGTTATGGAAGACTGTAAAAGGAAAGGGGATTAGAGTGGAGTAGATAGTGCCAGTTGAAGAGATAGCGCCAGAAGATACTCGATGGGCCAAATGGCCTCCTCCTATGCTGCAATTTCTATGATTCGCTTGGATTATGGGGTGAGTTGGAAATTTCCCCTGGGTCCTGGGAAATTCCTGTTGCTGAGGGCACATTTTGTGAGAGAGAGATGTTTCATGGATGTTGTCATTCTCGCTCTTCTGTTGAACGTCAATACCGAACCAGGCAAATAATATACAAGTGACAACTGATGAGAGACAGTTGGGGAACCGGAAACAAGTCCATGTTTTCAGTTTGTACAGTTTAAGCCATTACAGAAATTCTGAAGTACGTGTTATCATAGCGTCATAACGGCACAGAAGGAGGCCATTCGGCCCATCGAGTCTGTGCCGGCTCTCTGTAGAGCAATCCAGTCAGTCCCATTCCCCCGCTCTATCCCCGTAGCCCTGCAAGTTGATTTCCCTCAAGTGCCTATCCAGTCTCCCCTTGAAAACATTGAGTGTCTCCGCTTCCACCACTTCCGTCGGCAGCGAGTTCCAGGTCCTCACCACTCACTGCGTAAAAAAGTTTTTCCTCACATCCCCCCTGTATCTCTTGCCCAAAACCTTAAATCTGTGTCCCCTGGTCCTTGTACCATCAACTAGTGGGAACAGCCTTTCCCTGTCTAGCCTATCCAAACCTGTCATAATCTTGTACACCTCTATCAAATCACCCCTCAACCTCCTTTGCTCTAATGAAAACAAATCCAGCTTCTCCAACCTGTCCTTGTAGCTAAGATCCCCCATCCCCGGAACCATTCTGGTAAATCTCCTCTGCACCCTCTCAAGGGCCTTCACATCCTTCCTAAAGTGTGGTGATCAGAACTGGACGCAATACTCCAGTTGTGGCCTAACCAGCATAACTTCTCTACTTTTGTACTCAGTACCTCTATTTATGAAGCCCAAGATCCCATATGCTTTGCTAACCACTCTCTCAATATGTCCTGCCACCTTCAGGGACCTATGCACATTAACACCCAGGTCCCTCTGTCCCTGCACACTCTTTAAAACTGTGCCATTAAGTGTATATTGCCTGTCCCTGTTCCTTTTGCCAAAATGCATAACCTCACACTTCTCTGTATTAAATTCTATCTGCCACTTGTCTGCCCATTCTGCTAGCCTTTCTATGTCCTGTTGCAGTCAATTGATATCATCCTCACTGTTTGCCACACCCCCAAGTTTGGTGTCATCGGCAAATTTAAAAATTTTGCTTTGTATTCCAATATCCAGGTCATTTTTTATATCAAAAAAAGCAGTGGCCCCAGCCTTGACCCTTGGGGAACACCACTGTCTACCATCCTCCAGTCTGAAAAACAGCCATTCACAACTCGCTGTTTTCTGTCCTTAAGCCAATTCCTTATCCAAGCTGCCACTGACCCGTCCATTCCATGAGCCTCAATTTTGTTAACCAGCCTTCTATGTGGTACTTTGTCAAACGCCTTCCTAAAATCCATGTAGACATCATCCACTGCATTCCCTTCATCAATCCTCTCTGTTACTTCATCAAAAAATTCAATTAGATTAGTCAAACACGATCTGCCTTTTACAAATCCATGTTGGCTCTCCTTAATTAGCTTAAACCTCTCCAAGTGCCCATTAATTTTTTCCTTGATTATTGTTTCTAAAACTTTTCCCACCACTGCCTGTAGTTACCAGGATTGCCCTTACACCCTTCCTTGAACAATGGTGTCACATTTGCCACTTTCCAATCCTCAGGCACCTCCCCCACATCTAGGGAAGATTGGAAAATTATGGCAAGCCCTTCCGCTATCTCCTCCCCCAATTCCCTTAGCAACCTGGGATGCAACCCATCTGGACCAGGTAACTTGTCCACTCTAAGCATACCCAGCCTTTCTAGTACATCCTGTCTATCAATTTTCACCCCTTCCATTGCTTCTATCTTTTCCACTTCTGATATTTTGTCAGCATCCACCTCCTTAGTAAACACCAATACAAAGTACTCATTGTGTATTCTAACCTTGCCCTGCGCCTCTAAGCATATATCACCTTCTTTGTCCCTAATAGGCCCCACCTCGCCTCTTACTACCCGCACACTGTTTACATGCCGGTAGAAGATTTTTGGGTTCCCTTTTATGTTAACTGCCATTCTACTCTCCTATTCTCTCTTTGCCAATCTTATTTTCATTTTAACATCCCCTCTCAACTTAGTGTGTTTGGTCTGGTTCTCCCTTGAAGAATTCACCTGACATGCATCATACACCCTCTTTTTTTGTTTCATCATCTTCTCTATCTTCCTCATCCTCCAAGGAGCCCTTGCTTTGGTTCCCTTACCCTTCCCTCTTGTTGGAATGTGCCTAGCCTGTACTTGGAACATCTCCTCCTCAAAGATCACCCATTGTTCCGTTACAGTTTTCCCTGTCAGTCTTTAGTTCCATTTTACCCTGGCTAGATCCTTTCGCATCCCATTAAAGTTAGCCCTACTCCAGTTTAGAAGTTCCACTCTAGATTGTTCCTTGCTCCTCTCCATTGCTAATCTAAATCTTATGATACGATGATCACTCGTACCCAAGTGTTCTCCCACAGACACTTGGTCGACCTGGCCCACCTCATTCCCCAGCACCAGATCCAGCAATGCCTCCTTCCTCGTTGGGCCAAGAACATACTGGGCAAGGAAATTCTCCTGAACACTTTTCAGAAATTCCTCCCCCTCCTTTCCCTTTACCCAAGCATTATCCCAATCGATATTTGGGTAATTAAAGTCCCCCAATATCACCACTCTATAGCTCTTGCATATCTCTGCGATTTCCCTGCAGATTTGCTCCTCTACCTCCCTCTCACTATTTGAAGGCTGGTAGAATACCTCCAATAGCGTGATCAAACCCTTTTTGATCCTCAACTCTAACCAAATGGATTCTGTCCTTGTCCCCTCAAGAACATCCTCCCCTTCCAACTCTACAATGTCTTCCTTAATCAGCACTGCCACCCCGCCTCCCTTTTTTCCTTCCCTATCTTTCCTGAACACCTTGTACCCTTGAATATTAAATGCCCAGTCATCACCGTTTTTAAGCCACGTTTCCGTTATTGTCACAACAGCATATTGCCACACGGCTAATTGTGCTTGTAGCTCACCAACCTTATTCACCACACTTTGTGCGTTTACGTACATGCATTCTAAACCCATTTTTGAATTTTTCGTAGTCTTTCTTAGTCTGCTTCTATCTAATATGGTACTACTTCCGCCTCTAGTACTACTTTCTTCTCTAGTACTATCCAACACACTCACTCTCTTATGCACCTTATTCCTCTTTTTTACTCCTATATGCTGGTGCCCATCCCCCTGCCAAGCTAACCCTCCCCAACAGCACTAGCAAATCTCCCCGCGAGAATATTGGTCCCGGCTCTGTTGAGGTGTAACCCGTCCAGCTTGTACAGGTCCCACCTTCCCCAGAAATGGTCCCAATGCCTCAGGAATCTAAAGTCCTCTCTCCTGTACCATCTCACCAGCCATGCATTCATCTGTTCTATCCACCTATTCCTGTACTCACTAGCACGTGGCACCGGGAGTAATCTGGAGATTACTACCTTTGAGGTCCTGCTTTTTAATCTCTCTCTTAGCTCCCTAAACTCTGCCTGCAGGACCTCACCCCTCTTTCTGCCTATATCGTTGGTACCGATATGGACCACGACCTCTGGCTGTTCACCCTCCCCCCTCAGTGTGTCCTGCAGCCGCTCAGTGACATCCTTGACCCTGGCACCAGGGAGGCAACATACCATCGCCCCCACCAGTACTCGGAACAGAATACTGGTTGGAGAGCGCGATGCACTCCGGAGACTCCTGCACTACCTGCCTGGTCCTCCTCTTCTGTCTGGCAGTCACCCATTCCCTCTCTGCCTGCACACTCTTAAGCTGCGGGGTGAACACCTCTGGAAACGTGCTATCCACGTAACTCTCAGCCTCGCGGATGCACCGCAGTGACTCCAGCCACCGCTCAAGCTCTGAAACCCGGAGCTCGAGCTGCCGCAGCTGGTGACACTTCCTGGACATGTGGTCGTCCAGGCTACGCGAAGCGTTCAGGACTTCCCACATGGCACAGGATGTGCACTCCATGGGACTGAGCTGTCCTGCCCTGCCTCTATTTAATAAACTAAGAACTAACTTAGCAGAAATAAACTTTAAACTTAAAAAAAACTCATCAGCTCCTTTCCTTGTGCCGACGTCACTTTTTCTACTCTGATGTCACTCTTTCAGGTTCTACCTCTGTTGAGTTGCTGCCTCTCACTTTGCTCCTGCTCTGGTCTCGCCGCTGTTCCCGCTCCCCTCGCCGCTCTTTACAGCGCCGCTCCCCTCGCCGCTCTTTACAGCGCCGCTCCCCTCGCCGCTCTTTACGGCGCCGCTCCCCTCGCTGCTCTTTACGGCGCCGCTCCCCTCGCCGCTCTTTACGGCGCCGCTCCCCTCGCCGCTCTTTACGGCGCCGCTCCCCTCGCCGCTCTTTACGGCGCCGCTCCCCTCGCCGCTCTTTACGGCGCCGCTCCCCTCGCCGCTCTTTACGGCGCCGCTCCCCTCGCTGCTCTTTACGGCGCCGCTCCCCTCGCCGCTCTTTACGGCGCCGCTCCCCTCGCCGCTCTTTACGGCGCCGCTCCCCTCGCCGCTCTTTACGGCGCCGCTCCCCTCGCCGCTCTTTACGGCGCCGCTCCCCTCGCCGCTCTTTACGGCGCCGCTCCCCTCGCCGCTCTTTACGGCGCCGCTCCCCTCGCCGCTCTTTACGGCGCCGCTCCCCTCGCCGCTCTTTACGGCGCCGCTCCCCTCGCCGCTCTTTACGGCGCCGCTCCCCTCGCCGCTCTTTACGGCGCCGCTCCCCTCGCCGCTCTTTACGGCGCCGCTCCCCTCGCCGCTCTTTACGGCGCCGCTCCCCTCGCCGCTCTTTACGGCGCCGCTCCCCTCGCCGCTCTTTACGGCGCCGCTCCCCTCGCCGCTCTTTACGGCGCCGCTCCCCTCGCCGCTCTTTACGGCGCCGCTCCCCTCGCTACTCCCCTCGCCGCTCTTTACAGCCCCGCTCCCCTCGCCGCTCTTTACAGCGCCGCTCCCCTCGCCGCTCTTTACAGCGCCGCTCTCTTGTGTGGGACAGGGTGTTGCATAGTGGGCCAAGGGCACAGGAGGACCTTACCAGGTGCTTTGATGTGGACCTTGGACTTTGTAGTTAGAGTCAGTCAGTCAGGCTCACACTATGATGAATGGTCACTTGTTCAGGAGTTGGTCATTGAGACTGAAACCTCTCTGGGCAGCACTTATTCCCACTCAGCTCCAGTGGGAACTACAGATCCTTCATCATCATGTAAATAACTGGGGAAGAGGATGGAGGGAAGAATAAACAAAGTTAGCTGCATCTTATTGGTGTGTGCTAAATACAATTCCAGCTGTAATATTTATGTCTCTGTGTTTCAGTATCAGTGAGGCATGTAATATTTTTTCTTCAAATTGATCATGTAATATCTTCAGTAAATTCTCTGTTTTACAAAGATGGACCATCACATTTAGTGAGATCATAGTAACTGTCAGTGCAGGAGCCAGAGTGCTTTCTATCTGTAAGCAATGATGGGGGAGATTGGTTAATAATTAAATAGAAAGATTGAGATCAATAGCTGTTCAATCACCTTAATAACTTCCTGTTCCCAATTCCCCAGGTTCTGGGCGGGACTCAGAGAAGGAAATGACCTCGTTGTGTCAGCTGTGGTTCGAGGTCAAGGATCAGACGTTTCCCAAGGTATAGCTGTATAACTGACTTAGCCCTCCGCTCATCACACAGCACCTCACACAGGCAGGGGCAAACCTGCCCGTTCTCTCCTTGTCTGTCAGTCACTTTCAAACAATTTACAAGAGGAACTGAGGAGGTTAATGTGCAGGTCGGAACCTCTCTCACTGCAGCAGCAGCAGCAGCTTTTGTTAGTCTGAGACATTTGGCTGCGTGTTGGGAAGGAGCTGCCAGCCACTCCAGCGAATTCTTGGTGAATGTGATGGCAGAGATTTCTGTCCAGTCCCGGCCCATGTCCTACCTGCACACTGCATAGTATGGGATCAGGGAGCATTTCAAAATTTGGCTGCCTTCTGGTTGTAAATAAAGTCAGAGGTTGGTCGTTCAACCCATTGAAGCCACTCCTTCTGGTGCATCAGTCCTGTGCCGTGGTGTGTGGTTGTACTGGACCAAGTGTGCCTTGGCAACCAGGGATGGGTGTGAGCAGTTCATATTCCAAATCCAGTCGGGTTGACTTGTTTTGAGCCCAGAACCAGCAGAGGGTAGGACTACGGATGGGAGCAGGGGTCTTAGGAGAGGAGTGGACTCCAATACAATATACGTCGGGGGAATTTGAGGCGGTTCTGCAATATAACTCAGCTGATGGAGCAGTACTCAAAAAATTCATCTCATAATTTACCACTAAACACGTGTGTGTTGCCCCGCCAGACTTCACTCCCTTATTAGTGAGCTACAGTGTGACCCTGCCATTGTTTTCAGTCGCCGCCACAAACTCCGTTCCCCAGCCACTGACTCCATCCCTCTCCCTAACATTTGTCTGAGGCTGAACCACACTGTTCGCAACCTTGCTGTCATATTTGACCCTGAAATGAGCTTCCGACCACATATCCTCTCCATCATCAAGACCACCTATTTCCACCTCCGTAACATCGCCCGTCTCCGCCCTTGCCTCAGCTCATCCGCTGCTGAAACTCTCATCCATGCCTTTGTTACCTCTAGACTTGACTATTCCAACGCTCTCCTGGCCGGCCTCCCACATTCTACCCTACGTAAAATTGAGGTCATCCAAAACTCGGTTGCCCGTGTCCTAACTCACACCAAGTCTCGTTCACCCATCACCCCTGTGCTCGCTGACCTACATTGGCTCCCAGTTAAGCAGCGCCTCGATTTCAAAATTCTCATCCTTGTTTTCAAATCCCTCCATGGCCTCGCCCCCCTCCCTATCTCTGTAATCTCCTTCAGCCCCACAATCCCCTGAGATATCTGCGCTCCTCTAATTCTGCCCTCTTGCGGATCCCTGATTATAATCACTCAACCATTGGTGGCCGTGCCTTCTGTTGCCTTGGTCCTAAGCTCTGGAATTCCCTGCCTAAACCTGTCCACCTCGCTACCTCTCTTTCCTCCTTTAAGACACTCCTTAAAACCTACATCTTTGACCAAGCTTTTGGTCACCTGCCTTAATTTATCCTTATGTGGATCGGTGTCAAATTTGTTGTCTTAAATACTCCTGTGCAGGGCCTTGGGACGTTTTACTATGTTAAAGACGTTATATAAATACAAGTTGTTGCTGTTGTTAGCAGAGGGCGGTCTCATTTAACACAGTGCTGCTCTCCAGCCCAGTGGCGAACTGCTAATAGGAGATATTACCCCTGCCTCTCTCTGGAGCCTCCCCCCATCACCCTGCCTCTCACTGGAGCCTCCCCCCAGCACCGTGCTTCTCACCAGAGCCTCCCCCCAGCACCGTGCCTCTCCTCCTCCCCGCATCACCCTGCCTCACTGGAGCCTCCCCCCATCACCGTGCTTCTCACTGGAGCCTCCCCCCATCACCGTGCTTCTCACTGGAGCCTCCCCCCCAGCACCGTGCTTCTCACTGGAGCCTCCCCCCCAGCACCGTGCTTCTCACTGGAGCCTCCCCCCATCACCGTGCTTCTCATTGGAGCCTCCTCCCATCACCGTGCTTCTTACTGGAGCCTCCCCCCATTACTGTGCTTCTCACTGGAGCCTCCCCCCCCCATCACCGTGCTTCTCACTGGAGCCTCCCCCCCCATCACCGTGCTTCTCACCGGAGCCTCCCCCCAGCACCGTGCCTCTCCTCCTCCCCGCATCACCCTGCCTCACTGGAGCCTCCCCCCATCACCGTGCTTCTCACTGGAGCCTCCCCCCATCACCGTGCTTCTCACTGGAGCCTCCCCCCATCACCGTGCTTCTCACTGGAGCCTCCCCCCATCACCGTGCTTCTCACTGGAGCCTCCCCCCATCACCGTGCTTCTCACTGGAGCCTCCCCCCATCACCGTGCTTCTCACTGGAGCCTCCCCCCATCACCGTGCTTCTCACTGGAGCCTCCCCCCATCACCGTGCTTCTCACTGGAGCCTCCCCCCATCACCGTGCTTCTCACTGGAGCCTCCCCCCATCACCGTGCTTCTCACTGGAGCCTCCCCCCATCACCGTGCTTCTCACTGGAGCCTCCCCCCATCACCGTGCTTCTCACTGGAGCCTCCCCCCATCACCGTGCTTCTCACTGGAGCCTCCCCCCATCACCGTGCTTCTCACTGCTGCATAATGAACTGGGTCCCTGAGGTGAAAGGTCAGTGTTCTTGTCTGACCCCAGAGCAGGTTCTACCCCGGAACGCTGTCCCAATTAAAATGCAGTGTACCCCTGAATCAGAGGAGTTTTAAAGCCCACTTGCACCTATTTCTAACCTTAACCCCATTACTCCCCACCTCTGCCAGCTTTATTATTTCAGTAAAATGCTGTGTTCCGAATTCTTTGTTGTCTGTTAAATATTTAGTTTGATTTGCAATCTGTACCTGTTTTGAGAGATTCGTGCACTGCCCTCACTGGTCTGAAACTATCCACACTGGGGTCTCCGAGGGCTAATGTTGGGTTAGGGTCAAGCAGCACTCCTAAAGCAGGCTGTGACCGATTTTGTTTCTCTCTCCCACAGGAATCTGAGGAGCTTCCAGACATCACACCCCCAACCCCCAGGGTGTAAGTATCATTTAACCCATTGTGGGTTCTGGGGCCTGAGGGGATTCTGCAAATGTTGTGCTCTTATCACTGCTCTGGAAGTGGGAGGGAGAGGGGCTGTGAGATTGTGCTGTTACCTCGATATAATACGGTACTTATCCTCAGGATGTCATCTATTTACAGCTGTCATTAAGAATTGCAGGAGCTGGGTTTAATGGTGTGCCCAGTGCGGGTGGCTTTGTGGTTTATACTCTGAACATTACCCAAACTATTGTGTTTTATTTGAAGAGAATGAGGAGTTGGTGCGTGAAATGTGAAATATTTAAGAATTGAAGCACACTGTTGGGAGCAGTTTCCTTGAACACACCCTGTGTAACTGGGTGAATGTGTGACGGGTACTACCAGCAGAAAGTTTCAACCCATTAGACCGCCCCTTCCCCGTCAGGCTCATTGCCTTTCAACAAAGATCTATTCCCAAATCCCAACATGAGCTGGAGAGCAGCTGTCTTCATCCACAGAGCACAGGGAGGGAGCATGGAGAGCCCCTGTAGTTCTGGTGAGCGGGGCCAGTTCTGGCGAGTGACTGGTGTTATTTGTTTAATTGTAGGAGAACGGACTATGTGGTGAGACCCAGCACTGGAGATGAAAAGCGTGTTTTCCAGGAACAGGTGAGAATCTGGGCTCAAATGACGGACTTATTTAGCCCCCAAATCCCTGCATCCCTGATGGTACCCTGATCAGAGTGCCCTGTAATCGCAGCACCCTCCAACCCACACTGTACCCTGCAACAATGCCCAAATCTGCTGATCAATTCAAGTGTGCAGACCTAGGCTGTGTTTCAAAATGTAACTGTCTTCAGACTCTGAGCTCATCAGTAAGTAACTGGGTCTCACTATATCCACATGCTGAAGAGGTGTCGGGGACCATTGGCTGCTGATACCAGGGTACAGGTTGCAGAGATATTGGAGCTAGACGCCATGCTCTACCCCCAGCCATGGGTGACAGGAAGCATTGAATGAGCTGTGCCTGTAGAGCAAGATCCCCAATGACTGTTTGAGTCAGATTCTTTCAGAGGAGGAAGCTCCTTGTTCAGTGTTCCAGCTGGAGAGGTTTGGGCCGTGGATCAGATACGCTCAGGGTACATTAGTCTTGTGGTTCTGATACTGGACCAGCGACCCACAGATTGTGCCATCAATCTCACCATCACTGAATTCAATAAAAATCTACAAGCAGAAAAAAGCTGCTGGATTGTTGTAAAAACCCAACTGGTTCACACATGCCC
Organism: Squalus acanthias; assembly: GCA_030390025.1. Lineage (NCBI taxonomy): Eukaryota > Metazoa > Chordata > Chondrichthyes > Squaliformes > Squalidae > Squalus > Squalus acanthias. Next base: position 26,826,726 of record CM059445.1, read on the forward strand.
TTCAGGGAAGGGAATGGCCACCCCTACCCGGTATGACGTACATGTGACTCCAGTCCAAATCACGGTAACTTGGGATGGGCAACAAATGCAGCTCCGCCAACACCAGAGGGAGGTGAAATCTCTGTTGTTTGGATCCGAAGTGGCTCCTTTTGCCTGGTTGCGGTTGTCCCCGGGGCTGGAGTTGGTGTCGGCTCATTCACTGGAGGATGGGTTCATGTGCTTGGAACCCCAGGGATGAGAGGGGTGTGAGCTGGAGAGTGTCCCGACACTACTGCCTTGGACCCGACAAGGTGTGGGCAGTTTTCTTTTGATGTGCAGAAAACCCCACGCTATACTTGTGGATCTTGCCGCAAAACTAGTCCTGGAGACGACAGCTAACAGTTTGTGGTTCTTTCCACAGGAGCGCCAGCGATACAGCCAGCCCCACAAGGCCTTCACCTTCCGCATGCACGGCTTTGACTCTGTGGTAGGCCCGGTGAAGGGAGTGTTTGACAAGGATCCTTCTCTCAATAAGGCACGAGAACATTCGCTGCTGCGATCTGATAGGCCAGCCTACGTCACCATTCTGTCACTGGGTGAGATTCTGACACTAGACTCTAGGCAAGGGAAGGAAGTCGGGTGGATTGTTTTTACATAAATTTGCTTTCAGAATCATCTTGGCAAAGCTTCGAGAAAATCGAGTTTGTCCAAATACCAACTGAAAGCGCCCCGAAAAAATTAGCCCCCCCCGCGCCCGAAAGTCACCGGTAGCGCCCCGCCTCCCTCTTGGGGCACTGCGAGGGAATATCGCAGCGCTACGTGCCGCAGCGCCACGGTGCTGGAGGCCTTCCTTCACTTATTAAAGGGGAGGGGCCTAGCGCAGCATGACCCGGGCCACCAGGGATCGGAGTGCTGGCAAAAGAGCCCGGCACTCGAGAAGTGCCGGGCTCACGGAGCGCGGCCGGCACTCCGCGGGGGGACTGCAGAGGAGGCCGGGGATGGCAAAGCGGGCAGGTGCTGGCAGGCGGTCTCTGGGGAGAGGGGGCGGAGGGACAGGCGCTCTCTGGGGAGGGGGCAGAGGGACAGGCGCTCTCTGGGGAGAGGGGGCGGAGGGACACGCGCTCTCTGGGGAGGGGCAGAGGGACACGCGCTCTCTGGGGAGAGGGGGCGGAGGGACAGGCGCTCTCTGGTGAGAGGGGGCGGAGGGACAGGCGCTCTCTGGGGAGAGGGGGCGGAGGGACAGGCGCTCTCTGGGGAGAGGGAGCGGAGGGACAGGCGCTCTCTGGGGAGGGAGCGGAGGTACAGGCGCTCTCTGGGGAGGGAGCGGAGGTACAGGCGCTCTCTGGGGAGGGAGCGGAGGTACAGGCGCTCTCTGGGGGGGAGGGGGCGGAGGGACAGGCGCTCTCTGGGGAGGGGCAGAGGGACAGGCGCTCTCTTGGGGGAGGGGGCGGAGGGACAGGCGCTCTCTGGGGAGGGGGCGGAGGGACAGGCGCTCTCTGGGGAGAGGGAGCGGAGGTACAGGCGCTCTCTGGGGAGAGGGAGCAGAGGGACAGACGCTCTCTGGGGGGAGGGAGCGGAGGGACAGGCGCTCTCTGGGGAGAGGGAGCGGAGGGACAGGCGCTCTCTGGGGAGGAGGCAGAGGGACAGGCGCTCTCTGGGGAGGGGGCAGAGGGACAGGCGCTCTCTGGGGAGAGGGAGCGGAGGGACAGGCGCTCTCTGGGGAGAGGGAGCGGAGGGACAGGCGCTCTCTGGGGAGGGAGCGGAGGTACAGGCGCTCTCTGGGGACAGGGAGCGGAGGGACAGGCGCTCTCTGGGGAGAGGGGGCGGAGGGACAGGCGCTCTCTGGGGAGGGGGCAGAGGGACAGGCGCTCTCTGGGGGGAGGGGGCGGAGGGACAGGCGCTCTCTGGGGGGAGGGAGCGGAGGGACAGGCGCTCTCTGGGGAGGGGGCGGAGGGACAGGCGCTCTCTGGGGAGAGTGGGCGGAGGGACAGGCGCTCTCTGGGAGTGGGGTGGGATGGATCCTCACCAGCTCGCAGTAATGATGTTGCCCAGATGATTGAGGAACGTCTGACTGCTGATTACGAGCCTCGTATTAATCGGAGGCGTGGGGGGGTTTTACAGAGTGAAAACCGACCAGTATGGAATGGGCAGTCGGTCTGTCACCTCCCTGAGAGAGGAGACAGACTCATGATTCAGAGCCAGTTCTGATAGTGTCTACCCCACACAACCTCTCGCAAGATGCTGAAAGATCTGCAGCGTATTTACGGCAGTTTGTGTTTCTGGTGTTGTCGGATGGAGATCCAGTAACTCGGCTCTCATCTGTGTACCGGGTTGTGTATGAAGGAGCTCGCGCAGGTTTTGTATCATCAGTTAGGAGACCTCGATTTCAAAATTCTCGTCCTTGTTTTCAAATCCTTCCATGGTCTCGCCCCTTCCTATCTCTAAAATCTCCTTCAGCCCCACAACCCCCCGAGATATCTGCGCTCCTCTAATTCTGGCCTCTTGAGGATCCCTGATTATAATCGCTCCACCATCGGTGGCCGTGCCTTCTGTTGCCTAGGCCCTAAGCTCTGGAATTCCCTGCCTAAACCTGTCCGCCTCTCTATCTCTCTTTTTCCTTTAAGACGTTCCTTAAAACCTACCTCTTTGACCAAGCTTTTGGTCACCTCCCTAATTTATCCTTATGTGGATCGGTGTCAAATATTTTGTCTTAAAATACTCCTGTGAAGCACCTTGGGATGTTTTACTATTTAAAGGCGCTATATAAATACAAGTTGTTGTTGTTGCTGTATGTTTATCCTCCAAACTCTACAACATACATCTCACTCCCACTGCTTTATAAGAATTGGCTGTTTAAATGTTCTGTGTAACGCAGCGATTTCTCTCCCACAGTGCGAGATGCAGCCGCCCGTCTTCCCAACGGTGAGGGGACCCGTGCAGAGATCTGTGAGCTACTGAAAGACTCTCAGTTTCTAGCTCCTGAGGTCACCAGTGCCCAGGTAAACGGATCGAGAATAGCTGGTAAAAAATGAAAAGGGACTGTGCTTGTAGATTGAGTATGGGATTGAAATCGTAACACTGGGAAGACAGTCATGGGGGAGGGGCTGTGATTGGGAAGACAGTCATGGGGGAGGGGCTGTGATTGTGTACACAGTGGGGGAGGGGCAGTGATTGTGTACACAGTGGGGGAGGGGCTGTAATTGTGTACACAGTGGGGGAGGGGCGGTGATTGTACACTGGGGGAGGGGCGGTGATTGTGTACACAGTGGGGGAGGGGCTGTGATTGTGTACACAGTGGGGGAGGGGCTGTGATTGTGTACAGTGGGGAGGGGCAGTGATTGTGTACACAGTGGGGGAGGGGCAGTGATTGTGTACACAGTGGGGGAGGGGCTGTGATTGTGTACACTGGGGGAGGGCTGTGATTGTACACAGTGGGGGAGGGGCAGTGATTTTGTACAGTGGGGGAGGGGCAGTGATTTTGTACAGTGTGGGGGGCGGTGATTGTGTACAGTGGGGGAGGGGCAGTGATTGTGTACACTGGGGGAGGGGCAGTGATTGTGTACACAGTGGGGGAGGGGCTGTGATTGTGTACACAGTGGGGGAGGGGCAGTGATTGTGTACACAGTGGGGGAGGGGCAGTGATTGTGTACACAGTGGGGGAGGGGCTGTGATTGTGTACACTGGGGGAGGGGCTGTGATTGTGTACACTGGGGGAGGGGCTGTGATTGTGTACACAGTGGGGGAGGGGCTGTGATTGTGTACAGTGGGGAGGGGCTGTGATTGTGTACACAGTGGGGAGGGGCAGTGATTGTACACAGTGGGGGAGGGGCAGTGATTGTGTACACAGTGGGGATGGGGCAGTGATTGTGTACACAGTGGGGATGGGGCAGTGATTGTGTACACTGGGGATGGGGCAGTGATTTTGTACAGTGGGGGAGGGGCAGTGATTGTGTACACAGTGGGGGAGGGGCTGTGATTGTGTACAGTGGGGAGGGGCAGTGATTGTGTACACTGGGGGGGCGGTGATTGTACACAGTGTGGGAGGGGCGGTGATTGTACACAGTGGGGGAGGGGCGGTGATTGTGTACACAGTGGGGGAGGGGCGGTGATTGTGTACACAGTGGGGGAGGGGCTGTGATTGTGTACACAGTGGGGGAGGGGCTGTGATTGTGTACAGTGGGGAGGGGCAGTGATTGTGTACACAGTGGGGGAGGGGCTGTGATTGTGTACACAGTGGGGGAGGGGCTGTGATTGTGTACACAGTGGGGGAGGGGCAGTGATTGTGTACACAGTGGGGGGGCAGTGATTGTGTACACTGGGGGAGGGGCTGTGATTGTGTACACAGTGGGGGAGGGGCAGTGATTGTGTACACAGTGGGGGGGCAGTGATTGTGTACACTGGGGGAGGGGCTGTAATTGTGTACACAGTGGGGGAGGGGCTGTGATTGTACACAGTGGGGGAGGGGCAGTGATTTTGTACAGTGTGGGGGGCGGTGATTTTGTACAGTGTGGGGGGGCGGTGATTGTGTACAGTGGGGGAGGGGCAGTGATTGTGTACACAGTGGGGGAGGGGCTGTGATTGTGTACACAGTGGGGGAGGGGCTGTGATTGTGTACACAGTGGGGGAGGGGCAGTGATTGTGTACACAGTGGGGGAGGGGCAGTGATTGTGTACACAGTGGGGGAGGGGCTGTGATTGTGTACACTGGGGGAGGGGCTGTGATTGTGTACACTGGGGGAGGGGCTGTGATTGTGTACACTGGGGGAGGGGCTGTGATTGTGTACACAGTGGGGGAGGGGCAGTGATTGTGTACACAGTGGGGGAGGGGCAGTGATTGTGTACAGTGTGGAGGGGCAGTGATTGTGTACACAGTGGGGATGGGGCAGTGATTGTGTACACAGTGGGGATGGGGCAGTGATTTTGTACAGTGTGGGAGGGGCAGTGATTGTGTACACAGTGGGGGAGGGGCAGTGATTGTGTACACAGTGGGGATGGGGCAGTGATTGTGTACACAGTGGGGATGGGGCAGTGATTTTGTACAGTGGGGATGGGGCAGTGATTGTGTACACAGTGGGGGAGGGGCAGTGATTGTGTACACAGTGGGGGAGGGGCAGTGATTGTGTACAGTGGGGGAGGGGCTGTGATTGTACACAGTGGGGAGGGGCTGTGATTGTACACAGTGGGGAGGGGCTGTGATTGTGTACACAGTGGGGGAGGGGCTGTGATTGTGTACAGTGGGGAGGGGCAGTGATTGTGTACACTGGGGGGGGCGGTGATTGTACACAGTGGGGGAGGGGCAGTGATTGTACACAGTGGGGGAGGGGCAGTGATTGTGTACACAGTGGGGATGGGGCAGTGATTTTGTACACTGGGGGAGGGGCAGTGATTGTGTACACAGTGGGGATGGGGCAGTGATTGTGTACACAGTGGGGATGGGGCAGTGATTGTGTACAGTGTGGGAGGGGCAGTGATTGTGTACACAGTGGGGATGGGGCAGTGATTGTGTACACAGTGGGGATGGGGCAGTGATTTTGTACAGTGGGGGAGGGGCAGTGATTGTACACAGTGGGGGAGGGGCAGTGATTGTACACTGGGGGAGGGGCAGTGATTGTGTACACAGTGGGGATGGGGCAGTGATTGTGTACACAGTGGGGATGGGGCAGTGATTTTGTACAGTGTGGGAGGGGCAGTGATTGTGTACACAGTGGGGGAGGGGCAGTGATTGTGTACACAGTGGGGGAGGGGCAGTGATTGTGTACACTGGGGGAGGGGCAGTGATTGTGTACACAGTGGGGGAGGGGCTGTGATTGTGTACACAGTGGGGGAGGGGCAGTGATTGTACACAGTGGGGGAGGGGCTGTGATTGTGTACACAGTGGGGGAGGGGCTGTGATTGTGTACAGTGGGGAGGGGCAGTGATTGTGTACACTGGGGGGGCGGTGATTGTACACAGTGTGGGGGGGGCGGTGATTGTGTACACAGTGGGGGAGGGGCTGTGATTGTACACAGTGGGGAGGGGCTGTGATTGTGTACACCGTGGGGAGGGGCAGTGATTGTGTACACAGTGGGGAGGGGCAGTGATTGTGTACACAGTGGGGGAGGGGCGGTGATTGTACACAGTGGGGGAGGGGCTGTGATTGTGTACACAGTGGGGGAGGGGCTGTGATTGTGTACACAGTGGGGGAGGGGCTGTGATTGTGTACACAGTGGGGGAGGGGCAGTGATTTTGTACAGTGTGGGGGGGTGGTGATTGTGTACAGTGGGGGAGGGGCAGTGATTGTGTACACAGTGGGGGAGGGGCTGTGATTGTGTACACAGTGGGGGAGGGGCTGTGATTGTGTACACTGGGGGAGGGGCTGTGATTGTGTACACTGGGGGAGGGGCTGTGATTGTGTACACTGGGGGAGGGGCTGTGATTGTGTACACAGTGGGGGAGGGGCTGTGATTGTGTACACAGTGGGGGAGGGGCTGTGATTGTACACAGTGGGGAGGGGCTGTGATTGTGTACAGTGGGGAGGGGCAGTGATTGTGTACACAGTGGGGAGGGGCAGTGATTGTACACAGTGGGGGAGGGGCAGTGATTGTACACTGGGGGAGGGGCAGTGATTGTGTACACAGTGGGGATGGGGCAGTGATTGTGTACACAGTGGGGATGGGGCAGTGATTCTGTACAGTGTGGGAGGGGCAGTGATTGTGTACACAGTGGGGGAGGGGCAGTGATTGTGTACAGTGTGGGAGGGGCAGTGATTGTGTACACAGTGGGGATGGGGCAGTGATTCTGTACAGTGTGGGGGGGCAGTGATTGTGTACACAGTGGGGGAGGGGCAGTGATTGTGTACACAGTGGGGATGGGGCAGTGATTGTGTACACAGTGGGGATGGGGCAGTGATTTTGTACAGTGGGGATGGGGCAGTGATTGTGTACACAGTGGGGGAGGGGCAGTGATTGTGTACACAGTGGGGGAGGGGCAGTGATTGTGTACACAGTGGGGGGGGCAGTGATTGTGTACACAGTGGAGGAGGGGCTGTGATTGTACACAGTGGGGGAGGGGCGGTGATTGCACACAGTGGGGGAGTGGCTGTGATTGTGTACGCAGTGGGGGCGGGGCAGTGATTGTGTACACAGTGGGGAGGGGCTGTGATTGTGCGCTCAGTGGGGGAGGGGCTGTGATTGTGCGCACAGTGGGGGAGGGGCGGTGATTGTACACAGTGGGGGAGGGGCGGTCATTGTGTACACAGTGGGGGAGGGGCTGTGAGTGTGCACAGTGGGGGAGGGGCGGTGATTGTGTACACAGTGGGGGCGGGGCTGTGATTCTGTGCGCAGTGGGGGAGGGGCGGTGATTGTGTACGCAGTGGGGGAGGGGCGGTGATTCTGTACACAGTGGGGGAGGGGCTGTGATTGTGTGCACAGTGGGGGAGGGGCTGTGATTGTACGCAGTGGGGGAGGGGCGGTGATTGTACGCAGTGGGGGAGGGGCGGTGATTGTACACAGTGGGGGAGGGGCAGTGATTGTACACAGTGGGGGAGCGGCTGTGATTGTGTACAGTGGGGGAGGGGCGGTGATTGTGTACACAGTGGGGAGGGGCAGTGATTGTGTACACAGTGGGGAGGGGCAGTGATTGTACACAGTGGGGGAGGGGCAGTGATTGTACACTGGGGGAGGGGCAGTGATTGTGTACACAGTGGGGATGGGGCAGTGATTGTGTACACAGTGGGGATGGGGCAGTGATTCTGTACAGTGTGGGAGGGGCAGTGATTGTGTACACAGTGGGGGAGGGGCAGTGATTGTGTACAGTGTGGGAGGGGCAGTGATTGTGTACACAGTGGGGATGGGGCAGTGATTCTGCACAGTGGGGATGGGGCAGTGATTCTGTACAGTGTGGGAGGGGCAGTGATTGTGTACACAGTGGGGGAGGGGCAGTGATTGTGTACACAGTGGGGGAGGGGCAGTGATTGTGTACACAGTGGGGGAGGGGCAGTGATTGTGTACACAGTGGGGATGGGGCAGTGATTGTGTACACAGTGGGGATGGGGCAGTGATTTTGTACAGTGGGGATGGGGCAGTGATTGTGTACACAGTGGGGGAGGGGCAGTGATTGTGTACACAGTAGAGGAGGGGCTGTGATTGTACACAGTGGGGGAGGGGCGGTGATTGCACACAGTGGGGGAGTGGCTGTGATTGTGTACGCAGTGGGGGCGGGGCAGTGATTGTGTACACAGTGGGGGAGGGGCTGTGATTGTGTGCTCAGTGGGGGAGGGGCTGTGATTGTGTACACAGTGGGGGAGGGGCGGTGATTGTACACAGTGGGGGAGGGGCGGTGATTGTACACAGTGGGGGAGGGGCGGTCATTGTGTACACAGTGGGGGAGGGGCTGTGAGTGTGCACAGTGGGGGAGGGGCGGTGATTGTGTACACAGTGGGGGCGGGGCTGTGATTCTGTGCACAGTGGGGGAGGGGCGGTGATTGTGTACGCAGTGGGGGAGGGGCGGTGATTCTGTACACAGTGGGGGAGGGGCTGTGATTGTGTGCACAGTGGGGGAGGGGCGGTGATTCTGTACACAGTGGGGGAGGGGCTGTGATTGTGTGCACAGTGGGGGAGGGGCTGTGATTGTACGCAGTGGGGGAGGGGCGGTGATTGTACGCAGTGGGGGAGGGGCGGTGATTGTACACAGTGGGGGAGGGGCAGTGATTGTACACAGTGGGGGAGGGGCGGTGAATGTGTACACTGGGGAGCGGCTGTGATTGTGTACAGTGGAGGAGGGGCGGTGATTGTGTACACAGTGGGGGAGGGGCAGTGATTGTGTACACAGTGGGGGAGGGGCTGTGATTGTGTGCTCAGTGGGGGAGGGGCTGTGATTGTGTACACAGTGGGGATGGGGCAGTGATTTTGTACAGTGGGGATGGGGCAGTGATTGTGTACACAGTGGGGGAGGGGCAGTGATTGTGTACACAGTGGAGGAGGGGCTGTGATTGTACACAGTGGGGGAGGGGCGGTGATTGCACACAGTGGGGGAGTGGCTGTGATTGTGTACGCAGTGGGGGCGGGGCAGTGATTGTGTACACAGTGGGGGAGGGGCTGTGATTGTGTGCTCAGTGGGGGAGGGGCTGTGATTGTGTACACAGTGGGGGAGGGGCGGTGATTGTACACAGTGGGGGAGGGGCTGTGAGTGTGCACAGTGGGGGAGGGGCGGTGATTGTGTACACAGTGGGGGCGGGGCTGTGATTGTGTACACAGTGGGGGCGGGGCTGTGATTCTGTGCACAGTGGGGGAGGGGCGGTGATTGTGTACGCAGTGGGGGAGGGGCGGTGATTCTGTACACAGTGGGGGAGGGGCTGTGATTGTGTGCACAGTGGGGGAGGGGCTGTGATTGTACGCAGTGGGGGAGGGGCGGTGATTGTACGCAGTGGGGGAGGGGCGGTGATTGTACACAGTGGGGGAGGGGCAGTGATTGTACACAGTGGGGGAGGGGCGGTGAATGTGTACACTGGGGAGCGGCTGTGATTGTGTACAGTGGAGGAGGGGCGGTGATTGTGTACACAGTGGGGGAGGGGCTGTGATTATGCACAGTGGGGGAGGGGCTGTGATTGTACACAGTGGGGGAGGGGCAGTGATTGTACGCAGTGGGGGAGGGGGCTGTGATTGTGTACAGTGGGGGAGGGGCGGTGATTATACACAGTGGAGGAGGGGCTGTCATTGTGTGCACAGTGGGGGAGGGGCTGTGATTGTACACTGGGAGGGGCTGTGATTGTTTTCGCAGGGGGCGGGGCTGTGATTGCACTGTGCGGGAGGGGCGGTGATTGTACACAGTGGGGGAGGGGCGGTGATTGTGTACACAGTGGGGGAGGGGCTGTGATTGTGTACACAGTGGGGGTGGGGCTGTGATTGTGTACACAGTGGGGGGGCGGTGAGTGTACACAGTGGGGGGGGGCGGTGATTGTACACAGTGGGGGAGGGGCAGTGATTGTGTACACAGTGGGGGAGGGGCAGTGATTGTGTACACAATGGGGGAGGGGCGGTGATTGTGTACACAGTGGGGGAGGGGCTGTGATTGTGTGCACAGTGGGGGAGGGGCGGTGATTGTTTTCGCAGTGGGGAGGGGCTGTGATTGTTTTTGCAGTGGGGGAGGGGCTGTGATTGTGTGCACAGTGGGGGAGGGGCGGTGATTGTTTTTGCAGTGGGGGAGGGGCTGTGATTGTGTGCACAGTGGGGGAGGGGCTGTGATTGTGTGCACAGTGGGGGAGGGGCTGTGATTGTGTGCACAGTGGGGGAGGGGCTGTGATTGTGTGCACAGTGGGGGAGGGGCGGTGATTGTTTTCACAGTGGGGAGGGGCTGTGATTGTTTTCGCAGTGGGGGAGGGGCTGTGATTGTTTTCGCAGTGGGGGAGGGGCTGTGATTGTGTACACAGTGGGGGAGGGGCGTTGATTGTACACAGTGGGGGATTGGCATTGATTGTTCACAGTGGGGGAGGGGCTGTGATTGTACACAGTGGGATGTCGTGCGGGAGGGAGAGCAAGGTGGTGTATCTGTGCATCCTATAAGCAGATGTGCAAGACATGGATAATGTGTCCAGTGGGGAACAAAACAGACAGCAGGGGGCCGTGTGGTTTATTGTTGGCTCATGTTGTTATCCTCACTGAAAGAAGCAGTCCCTCCGTGGGGTCCAGCACTGCTCCCACAGTCAGCCTCGCCCTCACACACATCCTCCATATAACCTGTTATTTTTTTGCAGATTAACACTGTTGTGAGTGGGGCTCTGGACAGGCTGCATTATGAGAAAGATCCCTGTGTGAAGTATGATATCGGCCGCAAGCTGTGGATCTACCTGCACCGCAACCGCAGCGAGGAGGAATTCGGTGAGTCCACTTTAATCCGGTCCAAAGGGTTTGATGAGTCCTCTATTAACCAGGTTCTTTATCCTGATGCTGATAACCGATCAGCAGCAGTAGTCTCTCTCACTCTCTCCCGCCCTCTCATTGTTGATGAGCCGATTCCAAACCTGGAGAATCCATCCACCTCCCAGGAATATTGAAAGATGAGTGAGGGTCCTGCCCCGATCGTCATGCAGTGACGTTGCTGGTGAGTGAGGACTGGACCAGGCCTGGCTCTGATCCTAGAATGGTTACAGCACAGAAGGAGGCCATTCGGCCCGTCGAGCCAGTGCCGGCTCTCTGCAAGAGCACTTCAGCTCGTTCCACTCCCCCGCCCTTTCCCTGTAGCCCTGCACATTTTTTTCCTTCAGGTACTTATCCAATTCTCTTTCAAAATCCGTGATTGAATCTGCCTCCACCACCCTTTTCGGCAGTGCATTCCAGATCCTAACCACTCGCTGCGTGAGAAAGATTTTCCTCATGTCGCCTTTGGTTCTTCTGCCAATCACCTTGAATCTGTGTCCTCTGGTTCTTGACCTTTCCGCGAATGGGAACAGTTTCTCTCTATCGACCCTGTCTAGACACCTCATGATCGTGAACACCTCTATCAAATCTCTCTCAACCTTCTCTGCTCTAAGGAGAACAACCCCAGCTTCTGGCGCAAAAACACAAAAGGAAAAGTGGCCCAACCGTGACTAACAAAAGAAATTAAGGATAGTATTAGATCCAAAGAGGAGTCATACAAAGTTGCCAGAAAAAGTAGCAAGCCTGAGGATTGGGAGCAGTTTAGAGTTCAGCAAAAAAGGACCAAGCGATTGATTAAGAGGGGAAAAATAGAGTATGAGAGGAAACTTGCAAGGAACATAAAAGCGGACTGTTAAAAGCTTCTAAAAGTATGTAAAAAGAAAAAGATTAGTGAAGACAAATGTAGGTCCCTTACAGTCAGAAACGGGAGAATTTATAATGGGGAACAAGGAAATGGCAGAGCAATTAAACAAATACTTTGGTTCTGACTTCACGGAAGAGGACACAAATAACTTCCCAGAACTGCTAGGGAACCAAGGGTCTAGTGAGAAGGAGGAATTAAAGGAAATTAGTATTAGTAAAAAAAAGTGCTGGAGAAATTAATGGGACTGAAAGCTGATAAATCCCCAGGGCCTGATAATCTGTATCCCAGAGTACTAAAAGAGGTAGCCATGGAAATAGTGGATGCATTGGTTGTCATCTTCCAAAATTCTATAGATTATGGAACAGTTCCTGCAGATTGGAGGGTGGCAAATGTAACCCCACTATTTAAAAAAGGAGGGAGAGAGAAAACAGGGAACTGCAGACCGGTTAGCCTAACATCAGTAGTGGGGAAAATGCTAGAGTCTATTATAAAGGATGTGATAACAGGACACTTAGAAAATATCAACGGGATTAGACAAAGTCAACATGGATTTATGAAAGGAAAATCGTGTTTGACAAACCTACTGGAGTTTTTGGAGGATGTAACTAGTAGAATAGATAAGGGAGAACCAGTGGATGTGATGTATTTGGATTTTCAGAAGGCCTTTGATAAAGTCCCACATAAGAGGTTAGTGTGCAAAATTAAAGCACATGGGATGGGGGTAATATACTGGCATGGATTGAAAATTGGTTAACAGACAGGAAGCAGAAAGTAGGAATAAATGGCTCTTTTTCGGGGTGGCAGGCGGTGACCAGTGGGGTACCGCAGGGATCAGTGCTTGGGCCCCAGCTATTCACAATATATATCAATGATTTGGATGAGGGAACCAAATGTAATATTTCCAAGTTTGCTGATGACACGAAAATAGGTGGGATTGTGAGTTGTGAGGAGGATGCAAAGAGGCTTCAAGGCGATTTAGACAAGTTGAGTGAGTGGGCAAATACATGGCAGATGCAGTATAACGTGGATAAATGTGAAGTTATCCACTTCGATAGGAAAAACAGAAAGGCAGAGTATTATTTAAGTAGCGATAGATTGGGAAATGTTGATGTGCAAAGGGACCTGGGTGTCCTTGTACACCAGTCACTGAAAGCAAACATGCAGGTGCAGCAAGCAGTTAGGAAGGCAAACGGTATGTTGGCCTTCATTGCAAGAGGATTTGAGTACAGGAGCAAGGATGTCTTACTACAGTTATACAGGGCCTTGGTGAGACCACACCTGGAGTAGTGTGTGCAGTTTTGGTCTCCTTACCTAAGAAAGGATATATTTGCCATAGAGGGAGTGCAGCGAATGTTCACCAGACTGATTCCTGGGATGGCAGGACTGTCGTATGAGGAGAGATTGGGTCGACTAGGCCTGTATTCACTAGAGTTTAGAAGAATGAGAGGGGATCTCATTGAAACGTATAAAATTCTGACCGGGCTAGACAGACTGGATGCAGGGAGGATGTTTCCCCTGGCTGGGGGGTCAAGAATGAGGGGTCACAGTCTCAGGATACGGGGTAGGACATTTAGGACTGAGATGAGGAGAAATTTCTTGCACCTGGGTGTCCTTGTACATGAATCACTGAAAGTTAACATGCAGGTATAGCAAGCAATTAAGAAAGCAATTGGTATGTTGGCCTTTATTACAAGAGGATTTGAGTATAAGAGTAAAGACGTCTTACTGTAATTATATAGGGCCCTGGTGAGATCACACCTGGAGTATTGTGTACAGTTTTGGTCTCCTTACCTAAGGAAGGATATACTTGCCATAGAGAGAGTGCAACGAAGGTTCACCAGACTAGTTCCTGGGATGGGGGGGATTGTCCTTTGAGGAGAGATTGAGTAGACTAGGCCTACATTCCCTAGAGTTTAGAAGAATGAGAGGGGATCTCATTGAAACGTATAAAATTCTGACAGGGCTTGACAGACTGGATGCAGGGAGGATGTTTCCCCTGGCTGGGGAGCCTAGAACCAGGGGTCACAGTCTCAGGATACGGGTAGGACATTTAGGACTGAGATGAGGAGAAATTTCTTCACTCGGAGGGTGGTGAATCTTTGGAATTCTCTACCCCAGAGGGCTGTGGAGGCTCAGTCGTTGAGTATATTCAAGACAGAGATCGATAGATTATTGGATGTTAAGGGAATCCACTTTTTCAGAGTCTGCTTAAAAGCCAGCTGTTTTGGTCTTTCATGACCCCTTTGTGTTTGGTTTATTGATTGATCACCCATTGCTGTTCGAAACAGTTTACATAAGTCAGATGTTGTGTCCCATTTAGCCTTCACAGGATCTTAACTGTGAACCTTAATTTAAATCTTCACAAGTTAATATATCTGCTGTTTGAGTCTCTTTGTTCTTAAGTTTGAGAGTTGATTTCACGATGCAGGTGCGTATGGACCCTGAGTTACAGGCAGGGCTTTTCTGCTTCTGTGCTCGCCAGCTCACCATTTACTGTCTGTTAGTGAAGTGGAAAACAGTGGCCATTGTTATGTACAAAACAATTTTGGAAAATGCAATGGCTGTTGCTTTGCTATGGTGCAAAGACATAAGGTAAAGCAGTTATCAAGTAATAGATAAATGAATGGTTGAGTGCAATTAGCATTTTTAATATCCCATAGGCAGGAATTCTGGTGTTAGGTTCCATGGCTGAATCCTGGGTACCTCTCAGGATCCAATTAATTTTCATAGATACCACAAGAAGTAATCTTTACACTTTTACTAAATATCTGGAACGCACTACCAGAAAGGGTGGTGGAAGCAGATTCAGTAGGAACTTTCAAAATGCAATTGTTACATGTACATGAGGAGGACTAATTTGCAGGGTTACGGGGAAAAAGCTGGGCCGTCGGACTAAATTTCAAAGAGCCGGCACAGGTACAACTTCTGTGTTGTAAGATTCTGTGATTCTATGAATCAAGGGATATGGGGATAGTGCAGGAAAGTGGAGTTGCGGTAGAAGATCAGCCATGATCTTATTGAATGGCCTACTCCTGCTCCTATTTCTTTTGTTCTTATAAAGTGTGGTGCCCAGAATTGGACACAATACTCCAGTTGAGGCCGAACCAGTGTATTATAAAGGTTCATATTAACTTCCTTGCTTTTGTACTCTATACCTCTATTTATGAAGCCTAGAATCCCATATGCTTTTTTAACCGCTTTCTCAACCTGCCCTGCCGCCTTCAATGATTTGTGCACATATACCCCCAGGTGTCTCTGTTCATGCACCCCCTTTAGAATTGTACCCTTTAGTTTTTATTGCCTCTCCTTGTTCTTCCTACCAAAATGTAACACTTCGCACTTTTCTGTGTTAAATTTCATCTGCCATGTGTCTGCCCATTTCACCAGCCTGTCTATTTCTTCGTGAAGTCTATCACTATCCTCCTCACTGTTCACTATACTTCCAAGTTTTGTGTCATCTGCATATTTTGAAATTGTGCCCTGTACTCCCAAGTCAAGTCATTAATATATGATGTCCCTGCAGTCAAATGTTGAATCGTTAGTTAACATTTCCTGTCTCGGCTCCTGCGTAAAGGATGTCCACTTGAGTGAGGTACCTGAGGGCAACTGGCACCTGTGGTACAGGACCCCAACCTCGGGAGGAAACGGGGAAAGGAAACGCAGACCAGCAGTGAAGTAACCCCGCGGGTGACCCAAGCACCGCCTCCCATTTCAAACTAAACCTTCAAGCTGGCAGCTCTCCCGAGATTATTAGGGTGGTCGAGGAGACTCGCTGAAGGATGTGCTCTTTCACATAACTATTTGGCATCAAACTATTTGGTGTCAGCTGTGGCTCAGTTGGTAGCACTCTCGCCTCTGAGTCAGAAGGTTGTGGGTTCAAGCCCCACTCAAACAGAGACTTGAGCACAAAATCCAGGCTGACCCTTCACTGCAGTGCTGAGGGAGTGCTGCACTGTTGGAGGTGCCGTCTTTCGGATGAGACGTTAAACCGAGGCCCCGTCTGCGCTCAGGTGGACATAAAAGATCCCATGGCACTATTTTGAAGAAGAGCAGGGGAGTTCTCCCTGGTGTGCGGACCAATATTTATCCCTCAATCAACATCACTAAAACAGATTATCTGGTCATTATCACATTGCTGTTTGTGGGCACTTGCTGTGTGTAAATTGGCTGCCGTGTTTCCTACATTACAACAGTGACTATACTTTAAAAGTACTTCATTGGCTGTAAAGCGCTTTGGGACATCCTGAGGTCGTGAAAGGCGCTAAATAAATGCAAGTACCTGTATTTCTTTTTTCTCAACCCATCCCCACAGTGTTCACTAAACACCATCATGGTGGTGACTTTGCTCGCACAGTGGTATCTGAATGCCCGCCTGTACTATGAGCATCAGCTCATCAGTGCTTCCTCTCAACCCGCACTTGCAAAAAACTGAAGCATTCAAGTCTTCAATTTGCTGGGTAGACTGGATTTTTCTCGTGGATTGAAAGAATCAGCAGCTTCACCCAGAGGTCTGACCTTTCACAGGGTCCTGCCTAGTGTTTGTTCAGTGCTCCATTCCATTTACCCAGCACCCCTGTGCTCGCTGACCTACATTGGTTCCTGGTTCACCAATGCCTCAGATTTAAAATTCTCATCCTTGTGTTCAAATCCCTCCACGGCCTTGCCCCTCCCTAGCTCTGTAACCTTCTCCAGCCCTACAACCCTCTCAGATCTCTGCGCTCCTCCTATTCTGGCCTCTTGTGCATCCCCGATTTTAATCGCTCCACCATTGGCGGCCGTGCTTTCAACTGCCAAGGCCCTAAGCTCTGGAATTCCCTTCCTAAACCTCTCTGCCTCTCTTTCTCCTAAGACACGCCTAAAAACCTACCTTTTTGGTCACCTGACCTAATATCTCCTTTTGCTCGGAATCAATTTTTGTCTGCTAACACTCCTGTGAAGTGTCTTGGGGCATTTGATTTGTTAGAAAGGTGTGGGGAAGCTTTTAGAAACAGTAATCAGGGACAAAATTAACTGTCACTTGGATAGGTGTGGATTAATTAAGGAAAGCCAGCACGGATTTGTTAAAGGCAAATCGTGTTCAACCAACTTGTTCGACTTTTTTGATGAGGTAACAGAGAGGGTTGATGAGGGCACTGCGGTTGATGTAGTGTACATGGACTTCCAAAAGGCATTCGACAAAATGCCACATAATAGGCTTGCCAGCAAAGTTGAAGCCTATGAAATAAAAGGGACAGTGGCAGCACGGATACGAAATTGGCTAAATGGCAGGAAACAGAGTAGTGGTGAATTTTTTTTTCAGACTGGAGGAAGGTGTCGGTTCTAGGACCATTGCTTTTCTTGATAGATATATGACTTGGACGTGGGTGTACAGGGCATAATTTCAAAATTTGCAGATGACACAAAAACTTGGAAGTATAGTGAACAGTGAGGAGGAGAGTGATGGACTTCAGGAAGACGTAGACAGGCTGGTGAAATGGGCGGACACGTGGCAGATGAAATTTAACGCAGAAAAGTGTGAAGTGGTACATTTTGGTAGAAAGAATGAGGAGAGGCAATATTAACTAAATGGTACAATCCTAAACGGGGTGCATGAACAGAGTGACCTGGGGGTATGTGTGCACAAATCGTTGAAGGTGGCAGGGCAGGTTGAGAAAGCAGTTAAAAAGGCCTACAGGATCCTGGGCTTCATAAGTAGAGGTATAGAGTACAAAAGTGTGGAAATTATGATGAACCTGTATAAAACACTGGTTCGACTACTGGACTACAAATCTGGGCAATACACTTTAGGAAGGATGTGAAGGCCTTTGAGAAGATGCAGAAAAGATTTTACGAGAATGATTCCAGGAATGAGGGACTTCAGTTACGTGGATGGACTGGAGAAGCTGGGGTTGTTCTCCTTGGAGCAGAGAAGATTCAGAGGAGATTTGATAGAGGTGTTCAAAATTATGAGGGGTCTGGACAGAGTAGATAGAGAGAAACTGTTCCCATTGGCAGAAGGATCGAGAACCAGAGGACACAGATTTAAGGTAATTGGCAAAAGAACAAAAGGCGATGTAAGAAAAAACTTTTTTACGCAGCGAGTGGTTAGGATCTGGAATGCACTGCCTGAGGGTGGTGGAGGCAGATTCAATCACTGCTTTCAAAAGGGAGATGGATAAGTACCTGAAGGAAAAAATTGCAGGACTGGGGAAAGGGCGGGGGAGTGGGACTAGCTGAGAGTCGGCACGGGCTCGACGGGCTGAATGGCCTTTTTCCGCGCTGTAACCATTCTATGATTCTATGAAATGCAAGTTATTATATATCGGTCCAATTAATGCATGTCCAGGCAGGGTACAGTTGTCTGAAATATAAACAGAAAATGCTGGAAATACTCAGCAGGCCAGGCAGCATCTGTGGAGAGAGAAACAGTTAACGTTTCAGGTCGACGACCTTTTATCAGAACTGGAAACAGTTAGAGATGGAACAGGTTTTAATCAAGTGTAGGGGCAGGGAAAGAGGGGAGGGGATGAAAGAACAAAAGGGAAGGTCTGTGATGGGATGGAAAGCAGGAGAGATTAAATGACAAAAGGGATGATGGTGCAAGGCAAAAGGAGATGGTAATGGGACAAGTAAAAGAAACAAAAGATGTGTCTAGAGGAGGTGTAAATGGCGACAGCAGAACCATTACCAGCACCTGCCGTCCGAAAAAATGGGAGCAGTTGATATGATCTGAAATTGTTGAACTCGATGTTGAGTCCGAAAGGCTGTAAAGTGCCTAATCGAACGATGAGGTGCTGTCCCTCGAGCTTACGTTGAGCTTCATTGGAACAGTGTGAGAGGCCGAGGACGGAGAGGTCAGAGTGGGAGTGGAGCGGAGAATTAAAGTGACAGGCGACCGGAAGCTCAGGGTCACCCTTACGGACTGAACAGAGGTGTTCCGCAAAGCGGTCACCCAATCTGTGTTTGTTCTCCCCAATATAGAGGAGACTGCATCGTGAGCAGCGAATACAGTATACTAAATTGCAAGAAGTACAAGTAAATCGCTGTTTCACCTGCAGTTGTCTGGTTTGATGCTGGGATCTTCTTGAGATGATTGCAATTACATTTTCTCGCTCAGTGGTCCCCAAGATTGGCATCATTATTTCAGGAAGTTAAGATCAATTTGGAGCCAGTCAGTGCCGTAAAATAATAAGCTGAAGGTTAACTTAAAAAGCAAATATTGGTGCTGTTGTCGCCCCCGCACCCCCCCACCCCCCCCCCCAGTGTCCAACACTTCCCTTACATTGAGCAGCCCTGCTGTTACTGAGAGATCAGGCCCACAATCCGAGAGAGCTTGGACAGTCACAATGAACAAAGAGTGCGTGCCTCTCTCTGTCTCAGCACTGGGATCAGCCCCCTTCGTTCCTTTCTGTTAAGCACCTTGCTGGGTTGCTGATTCTGCAACTACTGGCACGGCCCGGCCTCTCGGGTCTTTTGAAGATTTTCCTTGCCCTTGTTTCAATAGACGGGGTTAGTGAACATTCATTCTTTTATCAGTTTTGTTTGGCATTTGGATAAACCAGTCAGTTTTCCCTGAATCTCTGAGTTCAATTTATCTAAGGGTGTAAGGAACATAAACTTTTACCTGTCATTACATTCTCCTATTGACAAGAGGTACCATTTTAATTCTCTTGTAACTTTAATAACTCAGTGATTCACGTTAATTGTTTCTAGTACTCGGCTGTGCTCTGTTAGTAAACAGTATTGGTTCCACTGGCTGCTTTCTGATGCGCTTAATACAGGGCCAAAAGAAATTGGAACTTGCTATTTCTTATTAGCTATTTCAAAGAGGTTTTATGAGTAGAAGGGTGAGACACTTGCTGCACTATTTCCTGTTTGTACCTAGCTGCAACAGTCACTGAGATAGACAGGAGCTCCCTCATTAGGACACCAACGTCATTACAAGAAAGACTTATGAGTGGGAAGCGGGTGGCTAGTCCCTTTCAGAGAGACATAGGTCAGTCTTGATTTGAAAATACTGCAAAAAAAGGAGCCATTCAAAGGAGCTCAACTTACTGGTTTGTCTGTTTAACTCTTTTGTGAACTGGTCTGTATTTGGACGGCCTCCAGGAACCGGCTGTTGCTGCTTTCTGCAGTAATGATTCGGTCTGTGAATAAACCTGCTTGGTGCTTTAATCTGCTACGAAAGTATGTGGAGCAAGTGATGAAGGGTGTGTGTTAGAAATCCAGGAACAATAAACAGGTCTGTTGTTTGCCTGGGGCATGCTGTCCCAGGTGTGTCAGGTTCTAAGTCAATCCTAAGGGAACGAGGGCTGTGGGAGTTGGCTTTTGTGTTGGGCACAGAAAATGTAACCGGGGAAGCCCAATACTAACACAAGACACACCGTGCCTGCCTGAACCCAGTGCATTAAAATAATAGTTGGCCACCTGCTTGTTTGAACATCATGACTGCGGTTAACCCTGTCGTAATGTGTGTGTGTCCCCTTCCCCGGTTAACCCTGTTGGCATGGCACCCCCCCCCCCGCCCCGCCCGCCCCGGTTAACCCTGTCGTAACGCCCCTCACCCCCCTGGTTAACCCTGTTGGCATGGCACCTCCCCCCCCCCCCCTGGTTAACCCTGTCGTAATGCCCCTCACCCCCCTGGTTAACCCTGTTGGCATGGCTCCCCCCCCCCCCCCCCCCCGGGTTAACCTTGTTGGCATGGCCCCCCCCCCCCCCCCCGTTAACCTTGTTGGCATGGCACCCCCCCCCCCCCCCCCCCCGGTTAACCTGGTGGCGCGGCCCACCTGAGCCCAGCCCTGTCCTCGCCAAGCACACACTACCATTACCGGCAGGTTGCCAAGGATACCGGTGATCGGCCATAGATACTTTGTGGCCCTTTCATTTAAAGACATTTCTGAAATAGCTTGGCTTCAGGATGATTGACATCTGCTCTGGTGTCCCTGGCGAGCAGTCACTGAGCTCTAACTCATTCTCGGTCTGGATTATTTCAGAGCGCATTCACCAGGCCCAGGCTGCAGCGGCTAAAGCCAAGAAGGCGTTGCAACAGAAACCCAAGCTGACGACCAAGATCGTGAGTATTATTGGTCCTTTCAGGAGCTGAGTAACTTCCTGACTCCCCCGGGCTGGGGGTCGGGACTGCCACTCTGTTGTGTGTTTTGTTGACCTCTGTAAAGTACTTTTTGATTTCCTGTGTTCGGGTGATTTTCCCCCTCAATTTTTTCCCATCCTGAGAGAGGCAGCTGGCCTCCACTAAGCACTTGCTCACGGCAGCAACTCTCCGATCACTCGTTCAGCGCACACAGCAGTCAAAAATAATCAAAAAGGCTCATGGAATGTTGGCCTTTATCTCGAGGGGGCTGGAATACAAAGGGATGAGAGTTATGCAGCAGTTGTACAGAACTCTGGTTCGACCCCATCTGGCACTGCGTTCAGTTCTGGGCCCCGCACCTCAGGAAGGATATATTGGCCTTGGAGGGGGTGCAGCGCAGATTCACCAGAATGATACTGGGGCCTAGAGAGTTAAATTATGAGGACAGGTTGCATAAACTTAGCTTTTATCCCCTTGAGTATAAAAGATTGAGGAGTGATCTAATTGAGGTGTTTAAAATGTTAAAAGGATTCGATAGGGTAGAGAGAGAGAAACTATTTCCTCTGATGGAAGAATCAAGAACAAGGGGACATGATCTTAAAATTAGAGAAAGGCCATTCAGGAGTGAAATCAGGAAATACTTTTTCACACACAGGGTAGTGGAAATCTGGAACACTCTCTCCCCAAACGGTTGTAGATGCTGGGAGTCGATTGCGCTTTCAAGACCGAAATCAATAGATTTTTGTCCAGCAAGGGCATCTAGGGATATGGAACAAAGACGGGCAAATGGAATCGAGATACAGAGCAGCCATGATCTAATTGCATGGCGGAACAGGCCTGCAGGGCTGAATGGCCTCCTCCTGTTCCTGTGTAACCCTGCACTCCACAGGGCACTCCTGGTGCACCATTGGCCCAGAGTGCCAGGACATTCTGACCTTGCATTACAGCTCAAGCCCAGACTGAGCCCGGGTACAGCATGGGGGCACCGTGGACCAGGGGCAATATTGTCCCAACGGCTGAATCAAAGACTTCCTAACTATAAACAGGGCCTTTCTCTGCTTCATAGTGTGAGCTTGATCTGAAAATGGCATTATCTACAGGAAAAGATTGCAATCCCGTGACTAGTTCATTTCCTGTAATTATAGAGTTTCGATCTGTATTGATAAAGATTAAGCACTTAACAACTGGAGCCATTAAGCTATAAGAATTATTGCTCTGCTCCACTATCAGCTGAACAGTGAACAATTGGTGCTCAGATTCTCATCGGAACATAGGGATTGCTAGATGAGAAAAGACCAAAGTTCATCTAATTCGCCTTCTCCCGTCCTGGCACTCACATGATGCAATGATAATGGAGTTGTTAATTAATCACAGCAATCAATCTCTATAAATTAGACCCAGACATGAGGCGAGGAAAACCTTGGAAAGGTTTGGAAACCACAGGTCCAAAGTCACCTGTTCCTCCCGAGCTCGCTACACTCCCCACATGTCATGTCTCAAATTACTCATATACTCTATCCCAAAATGTTATTTTTAAAAAGAAATCTACCTAATTTGAATGAATCAACATGTTCCACTTCCACCATCTCCCTAGGGAACCTGTTCCACTCGCTCAGGTAAATAATGTTTCCGCAGATTACCATAGAATCATACAGCACGGGAGGAGGTCATTCGGCCCATTGTGCCTGTGCTGGCTTGTTTATGCCCAACCAGTGACGACCTCATTTCCACTCAGTACCTTTCACCTACTTGCGTTGCCCACTTTCTCCGCCCCCCCTTTAGTTTTGAATTTTCCCCCCCCAGTAATTATACCCCAATTGGAACGGTACAATATTTTTTCACAACAAAGCTTCATACAAGGATATCAGTATTAAAGCTGCTTTGTGCAGGATCCTGTCTGTCAACAAGTGCGAATAAATCCGTGAAGTTGGATGGTGATTGAGCAGCCAGAAGGCTCTCCAGCAGGAATGCTGCATTAGTGTGAGGAGCCACAGGGAACCAGCTGCACCTTGTCTTCCTTGCCATGCCGCGGGAATGGATTTTAACGTCATGTTTGTTTTCTCCAGAAGTCCTCTGGTAAGGAGAGTGCCACAAAGCTCCCTCTGTGTGAGCAGTCTCTGGGGCCCCAGGTGGTGGCAGACTCCAGCTTGCCCCACACACCTGTAACTCCAGTAACTCCCACATTACCGGCTACACCCACATCACCGCCGGCATCGTCCGATGGCACCAAAGTCCCAGCAACCAGTGCACCGGAACTGGTCAAATCTGGTCAAAGGTCAGTTATTCCTGGTACTCTCTCTAGTTTCACACAGCAGACTGTCCTGTCCTCTTGTTCAGTATCTACAGAAGACATTGAGATCTGCAGTAAGCACTTGTATGGACCAGTGTTACAGGATACAGCAGCTCTTCATGTTAGAACAGTGCAGTGAATATCTGATGCTGTGCTGTCACAAATACAGGCATTGTGACTGAGGAAAGATGCTTCACGCTGTTTAATACATCATTTCCCCTCTCAGCTGGTTGTTCTCCCTCTTTTTTTGCAATATCTTCGCTCTTTTGATTGCCTTTTCCCTCCCTGCCCCTGGTTTTCTCCCCTCTTCTGAAGGTGCGGACTCGTGCTGGCTGAAAGCTGCACGGGGACTGGTTATCCTCCAGTTGCTCAGCTGAGTGGCCATCTCCATGTGCGAGTCGAGGCAGTATCAAGGTTGTTGAGAATATCACAGCTGAGTCCGATCCTGTGCACACCATCATACGTGTTGGATGGTGATTGTAAAAAAAAAAAGAGCGGAATAAGCCAAAAAATTATCAGCCAGTTATAGGCTGACTTCAGTTGTGGAAGTATTTAACATAGGATGCAATTATTAAACCCTGAGAGAAACAGGAGATAATCAGGGCCAGTCAGCACCGATTTCTGAAAGGCTGGTCGTGTTTGACCAATTTTTTGATAAAATAACAGGAGGGTAATTTGTATGGATTTTCAAAAACATTTGATAAGGTACCATAGTCAGAGACTTGGGGCAAAAGTAATGTAGACAGAAATAAAGGAAAGGTAGATTGAGAGGTAGGAATACAGCTTGTCCAGGACTTGAAAAGGCCATTGCTGTTCATTTAGCCAGTCCCAGGATAAGAACATAAGAAATAGGAGTAGGTCATCCGGCCCCTCGAGCCTGCTCCGCCATTCAGTAAGATCCTGGCTGATCATCGACCTCAACTCCACTTTCCTGCCCTATCCCCATATCCCTTGATTCCTCTCTAGTCCAAAAATCTATCTATCTCAGCCTTGAATATACTCAACGACTGAGCATCTTGGAAGTTTTCTAGTCTTGGAGATAGTTGGTGGGAAGAAAGCCAAGGGTAAGGCTGAAAGAAATTTCTCATTGCAGAAAGATGCGAAGAGTGATGTTCCACAGGGGCCTGTGTTGGGAACGATATTGTTTATTACAGAGATATGAATGATCTGGATTTGTGAACAATATTGAAACTTGCTGATACCAAATTGTGCGGGAAGGTAAATTGTAATGAGGACACAGATGGTCCTGCAGAGTGGGCAGACAGGTGGCAGATACCGTTCAATGGAGACAAGTGTGAATCCCTTTTGGAAGCAAAGAGCAAAGAAAGACATATTAATTGGTATGATTTGAAATGGTGCAGAGGAGCAGATACACAGGTCAGTAAAGGTGGGATTTTATTGAGGTCAGCCATGGCTCAAGTGGGTAGCACTCAAGCCTCTGAGTCACAGGTTGTGGGTTCAAGCCCTATTCAAGAGTCTTGAGCACATAATCTAGGCTGACACTCCCAGTGCAGTACTGAGGGAGTGCGGCACTGCTGGAGGTGCTGCCTTTCAAATGAGATGTTAAACCGACTGAGATGAGAAGGAATTACTTCACTGAGGTTTGTGAGGAATTCTCTACCCCAAAGGACTGTGGATGCTCAGTCGTTCAGCATATTCAAGGCTGAGATAGATAGATTTTTGGACTCTGGAGGAATCAAGGGATATGGAGATCAGGCGGGAAAGTGGCGTTGAGGTCGAAGATCAGCCATGATCTTATTGAATGGGGGAGCAAGCTCTAAGGGCCGTATGGCCTACTCCTGCTCCTAATTCTTATGTTCTATATTCCGTCTGCTCTCTCAGATGGACATAAAAAGATCCCACGGCACTATTTCGAAGAAGAGCAGGGGAATTCTCCCCGGTGTCCTGGACAATATTTATCCTTCAATCAACATTACTCAAACAAATTATCTGCTAATTGTCACATTACTGTTTAAGGGAGCTTGCTGTGCGCAAATTGGCCGCGTTTCCTACATTACAACAGTGGCTACACTTCAAAAGTACTTCATTGGCTGTCAAGCACTTTGGGATGTCCTGAGGTCGTGAAAGGCGCTATAGAAATGCCAGTCTTTTCTTTCTTTTTCAGCTCTAGGGTGCTTACTGAAAGAATGGGTCAGTGGCGTTTGGTGTTTTATTGGGGTCAGCTCTAGGGTGCTTACTGAAAGAATGGGTCAATGGCGTTTGGGGTTTTATTGGGGTCAGCTCTAGGGTGCTTACTGAAAGAATGGGTCAGTGGCATTTGGAGTTTATGGACTGCCTCGGGCAGAGTTTGAGAGAAACGAAGGTTCACAACTGTTTTATCTGAAGAATTTTATTCTTATTTGCAGCGTTTTGTTGGTGTCCTCGCCCACAATGCCTCAGCTTGGGAACCTTCTATCTGGAGCACAGCCAGGACATCATGCTGGGCCACAGACGCCGGCACGGGTACTGTCTCACTCTGTAGCAGCTACTCTACCCCAGGTCCGAGTAGTCACTGCTCAGCAAGGCTTAGCTTCCAGTGCACACCAAGCCTCTGTGGTACAGCAAGTCCAACAACACCAGCATCAGATCCGGCTCCCCACAGTCACTGCGTCTTCTCACACTAAGGTGCTGCCTCAGGTAAGGAGTAACAACACAGTCTGCTGTACGCTGCGATTTATGGACACGATGAGTTGGAGAATACAAGTATTTGAAAATGAAATTCCTTTCATCTACTTTGCTGGGATTGCTGGCATTGCATTGAGTTTCCGGAATGTGGGTTTATTCTTATAGACTTGGAAATTACAGCACAGAAGGAGCCCATTTGGCCTATCATGCCTGCACCAATGCTCACTTCAACTGGAGCTATGTGCTTTCATCCCATTTCCCTGCTTTTTGCCAGGGTTAAGGATATCTCCTCGCGGCTGGAGAAGAACTTGGAGTGGGAGGGGCAGGATCCAGTTGTCATGGTCCACGTAGGAACCAACGACATCGGTAGAACTCAGAATGAGGTTCTGCTGAAGGAGTTTGAGGAGCTGGGGTACAAATTAAAAAGCAGAACCTCAAAGGTAATAATCACGTGCAAATTGGCATAGGGACAAACAGATTAGAGGTTTAAGTGCGTGGCTCAAAGAGTGGTGTGGGAGCAAGGGGTTTCAGTTCGTGGGGCACTGGTACCAGTACTGGGGAAAGAGGGAGCTGTTCCGTTTGGGCGGGCTGGGACCAGTGTCCTGGCGAACCGAATAACTAGGGCAGTAGACGGGTTTAAACTAATAAAGGGGAGGGTGGGGGGGAGGATTCAGGAAAGAGTAAATTTAAAACAGCAAGAGAAATGTCAAGGCTCTAGAGCAGAGTAAGAGTTTAGGGTAAAAATAATCAGAGTGGGTCAGGAAGGGACAGAAAGAGTAATAAAGGTAATAGAGCATCAGTGACTAAGGTGACATCAGGGAAAAATAGAAAAAAGTCAAAGCTAAAGGCACTGTATCTGAATGCAAGAAGCATTCGCAACAAAATAGATGAATTAATAGCGCAGATAGAAATTAATAGATTTGATCTCATAGCCATTACGGAGACGTGGTTGCAAAGTGACCAAGGTTGGGAACTAAATATTCCAGGATACTTAACTTTTAGAAGAGATGGGCAAAATGGAAAAGGAGGAGTGGTAGCCCTGATAATAAAGGAATGGGATAAAGACAGTAGAGAGAAAGGATCTTAGTTCTGAAAATCAAGAAGTAGAATCAGTTTGGGTGGAGCTAACAAACAGCAAGGGGCAGAAAACATTGGTGGGAGTTGTTGTAGGGCAGAGTATAAATCAGAAATTAGAGGCGCATGTAACAAGGGTAATACAGTGATCATGGGGGACTTTAATCTACATATAGACTGGGCAAACCAAATTTGTGGTAATAGTGTGGAGGACTAATTCATGGAATGTATACAAGATAGTTTTCTAGATCAGTATGTTGAGGAATCAGCGAGGGAACAGGCTATTTTAGATCTAGTATTATGCAATGAGAAAGGGTTAATTAATAACCTTGTCGTAAAGGGGCCTTTAGGGAAGAGTGACCATAATATGATACAATTTTATATTGAGTTTGAAAGTGATTTAGTTAAATCCAAAACTAGGGTCTAAACAAAGCAAACTACGTAGGTATGAGGGGCAAGTTAGCTAAGGTAGATTGGGAAACTACATTCAAAGGTATGACGGTAGACAAGCAATGGCTAGCATTTAAAGAATTAATACATAATTTACAACAAATGTACATTCCTTTAAGGCACAAAAACCCCACAGGAAAAGTGGTCCAACTGTGGCTAACGAGAAGTTAAAGATAGTATTAGATCAAAGGAAGATAATGTTGTCAAAAAGTAGTAAGCCTGAGAATTGGGAGAATTTTAGAATTCAGCAAAGGAGGACCAAGAAATTGATAAGGAAAGAGAAAAAAGAATGAGAGTAAATTAGCAAGAGACATAAAAACAGATTGTAAACGTTTCTATAGGTATATAAATAGGAAGAGATTAGTGAAAGTAAACGTGGGCCCATTAGAGGCAGAGACAGAAGAAATTATAATGGGCAATAAGGAAATGGCAGAGACATTAAACAAATACTTTGTATCTGTCTTCATGGTAGAAGACACAAAAAACATTCTGGAAATAATGGAGAACCAAGGTTCTAGAGAGAATGAGGAACTTAAAGAAATCAGTATAAGTAAAGACATAGTACTGGAGAAATTAATGGGACTAAGTGGCGACAAATCCCCAGGACCTGATGACCTGCATCCTAGGGTTTTAAAAGAGGTAGCTGCAGAGATAGTGGATGCACTGGTATTAATCTTCCAGAATTCCCGAGATTCTAGAACAGTCCCCAAAGATTGGAAGGTAGCAAACGTAACCCCACTATTTAAGAAAGGAGGAAGAGGAAAATGGGGAACTACAGGCCAGTTATCCTGACATCAGTAGTAGGCAAAATGCTAGAATCTATTAATAGGGACGTGGTAACAGCGCACTTAGAAAATCATATGATTAGGCGGCGTCAACATGGTTTTATGAAAGGGAAATTGTGTTTGAAAAATCTGTTCAGAGTTTTTCGAAGATGTAACTATTAGGATGGATAAAAGGGAACCAGTGGATGTAGTGTATTTGGATTTTCAAAAAGCATTGGAGATGGTGCCACACAGGTTATTGAACAAAATTAGGGCTCATGGGATTGGGGGTAATATACTAGCATGGATTGAGGATTGGTTAATGGACAGAAAACAGAGAGTAGGAATAAACGGGACTTTTTCGGGTTGACAGGCTGTAACTAGTGGGGTACCGCAAGGATTAGTGCTTGGGCCTCAGCTATTTACAATCTAAATTCATGACTTAGATGAAGGGAATGAGTATAACATATCCAAGTTTGCTGCTGATACAAAGTTAGGTGGAAAAGTAAGCTGTAAAGAGTCTGCAAAGAGATATAGACAGGTTGACTGAGTGGGCAAGTACATGGCAAATGGAATGTGGGGAAGTTAAAGTTATCCACAGAAAATGCTGGAGATACTCAGCAGGTCAGGCAGCATTGTGGAGAGAGAAACAGAGTTAATGTTTCAGGTCTGTGACCCTTCGTCAGAACCATCAACCTGAAATGTTAACTCTGTTTCTCTCTCCACGGGTGCTGCCTGACCTGCTGAGTATTTGCAGCATTTTCCGTTTTTATTTCAGATTTCCAGCAGTCGCAGTATTTTGCTTTTGGGAAGTTATCCACTTTGGTAGGAAAAACAAAAAAAGCAGAATATTTTTTGAATGGTGAGAGACTGGGAAATGTTTGTACTCAGAGGGACCTGGGTGTCCCTGTACATAAATCACAGAAAGTTAACATGCAGGTTCAGCAAGCAATTAGGAAAGCAAATGGTATGTTAGCTTTTGTTACAAAGGGATTAGAGTATATGAGTAAAGAAGTCTGAGTAAAGAAGTCTTAGTACAATTATGCAGAGCATTGGTCAGGCCACACCTGGAGTATTGTGCAGGCTAGAGGGGCCGAATGGCTTACTCCTGCTCCTATCTTCTATGATTCTATACTTGCCTTAGAGGGAGTGCAGCGAAGATTCACTAGACTGGTTCCTGGGATGAGGGGATTGCCCTATGAGGAGAGATTGAGTAGACTAGGCATATATTCCTTAGAGTTTAGAAGAATGAGAGGTGATCTAATTGAAACATATAAAATTCTTATGGGGCTTGACAGGGTTAATGCTGGAAAAATGTTTCCCTTGGCTGGGGAATCTAGAACATGGGATCACAGTCTCACAATAAGGGGTCGGCCATTTAGGACTGAGATGAGGAGAAATTTCTTCACTCAGAGGGTGGTGAATCTTTGGAATTCTCTACCCCAGAGAGCTGTGGATGCTCAGTCGTTGAGTATATTCGAGACAGAGGTCGATAAATTTTTGGTAATTAAGGAATATAGGGATAGTGCGGGAAGGTGGAGTTGATGATCAGCCATGATCTTATTGAATGGTGGAGCAGGCTCGAAGGGCCGAATGGCCTATTCCAGCTCCTATTTCTTAAATTCTTGTATTCTTAAATCTTTGTATAAATGGAATATGGTACAATCCTGAAGGGGGTGCACTAACAGAGAGACCTGGAGGTATATGTGCACAAATCGTTGAAGGTGGCAGGGCAGGTTAAGAAAGCAGTTAAAAAGGCTTATGGGATCCTGGGCTTCATAAATAGAGGTATAGAGTACAAAAGTGTGGAAATTATGATGAACTTGTATAAAACACTGATTTGACCCCAACGGGAGTACTGTGTCCAATTCAGGGCAATACACTTTAGGAAGGATGTGAAGGCCTTTGAGAAGATGCAGAAAAGATTTACGAGAATGATTCCAGGAATGAGGGACTTCAGTTACGTTGATAGACTGGAGAAGCTGGGGTTGTTCTCCTTGGAGCAGAGAAGGTTGAGAGCAGATTTGATGGAGGTGTTCAAAATCATGAGGGGTCTGGACAGATTATATAGAGGGAAACTGTTCCCATTGGCAGAAGGGTCAAGAACCAGAGGACACAGATTTAAGGTGATTGGCAAAAGAACCAAAGGCGACGTAAGAAAAAACTTTTTTACGCAGCGAGTGGTTAAGATCTGGAATGTACTGCCTGAAAAGGTGGTGGAGGCAAATTCAATCACGGCTTTCAAAATGGAGTTGGATAAGTACCTGAAGGAAAGAAATTTGCAGTGCTCCGGGGAAAGGGCGGGAGAGTGGGACTAGCTGAAGTGCTCTTGCAGAGAGCCGGCACGGGCTCGACGGGCCGAATGACCGCCTTCCGTGCTGTAACCATTCTATGAAAGTATGCCAGCACAGGTCCCTGGGCACACCACTACCCACACTCTGCCATCCCACGGAACATCCATTTACCTCCACTCTTCTGCTTTTTGTCTCCTTTCCAAGTAGCTATATTCTCACTAGTATCTTGTATCCCAGTTTCTGTAACAGGTTGAGTATGTGTTGAGAAATGGACAGGAAGCCCTCTCTGAATATATTGTACACCATCTAATTCAAGTAAATACAGAACTTACATGGGATTGGAATTCTGTACAGAGCTGATTGAACATCTGAATGAATAGCTTGTTGGATAATACTGGAAATGAGTGAGTGAATGTGTTGTGATTTGATTTCTAAAATATAACAATGTCTTTGGGGGGAATGTACCAGTAGAATTAGTGTTTAATGCTGAGCTTATTTTAAACTAAACAGGAGTGAATGGGCTGCGTCAGATTGGAATCGTGTGTTGGAGGTGTGAGTGTACCTGGAGCTGGATGTAATTAAAATTGTTCATTTAGCTGAAAGAGTTTTGCAAATGAGAGATGGGTGTTCTGATTTTGTAACAACTTCTTCTTGCAGTCTATTCTGACGGTGCCAGTGAAGGCTCAGTCTGGTGCCAGTACTGTCCACATCCAGCAGAGCTCTGCAAAAGCAAATCTGACGATGGCTGGAATCAGCACTGCTTCCAAAACCGTGTCCAGTACACTCAACAGCACCGCATCCAGCTCTGCCACCACCATCATACAGAGCGTAGCTGGACAAAGCATCATGAGGCAGGTGGGCACAGGATGAGCGGACCTTTGCTTGGGATAGGGTTGCTTTATGGTGACATTACTGACCAGTGGATTCACCTTCCTTGCTGTGTGCTGCACTATAAGTGAAGCCAGTGCTGTAGTTAGGAGCATTAGGCCGACAGAGAGTTTTCAACTCACCCTCCTCTGATGTCCACGCTCTCTTCATTAACCACCTTCAGTTCTTTCAGTTGCTGCACTTGGAGAGTTCAAGTTCTACTCCATTGAAGCACAGAAGTCATGATGCAGAGACACCCTCGAGCTAGAATGTAGTGAAACTCAGATCTACTACTTAGGAGTGTGTCCGAGTCCCATCCAACTCCTGGAGTTGTAGAGGAAGGGAAAGTGATAACATGTTTTACTGGAGAGCTCATTGACTTTAATCCCCCTGGTTTTCCAGTTGCATAACTTCTACCTTTGTTCAAAGAGTGATGAGTGCTGCATCTCAGCAATCCGCCTTGTTTCCCACATTGCAACATGCTGACACCTCATCACCCGAAGCCAGATATGGCACCAATCCCATTGTCCCCGGGACACAGCAGAGGTGAGAACAATTGCTCAACTCCATTGAATGGACAGTGCTGTCGTCTCAACTGGGGCATGAACTCAGTTACAATTCTCCGATCACTGGAGATACCCGTTCCATGCTGGGCACAGTTGATGATTGCAGTTCCCGCTCCTGTTTGTTTCGGTTTCTGATCCTGGCCTCATGCAGTTCCAGATCACTGTGACTTGCTGCTCATGTATTGTGCGGTGTGTGTGGTTGTTTTATAAAATAACTGAATCATTCGCTGTGAAGCAAACTGATGGTTAGCAGAATCTCGCGCAGTTACAGTCCTCATGTTCCAGGCTTTTGACAGGGCGTGTGCGCAGAGGCTGAGATCTCTCTTTTTAGTTCTGAATCTTGGGCTCGGGTTGTCAAAGCTGAGGTTTGTCAGTACATGCCTGCAGTAATTGATTGAAGAATCTTTTTGTCTAGGTTGCTATTGCAGGCCAGCTTGGGATGAAGGCACAGTCTAGTACTGGGCTCCCACTCACAGCAACAAACATTCGGATCCAGGGCAAAGATGTGCTGCGGCTGGCACCGTCCTCCATCACCACTGACTCCAAGGGCCAGACGGTGCTTCGCATTACACAGGACATGATGGCCACGCTGACCAAAGCACCGGTCACCACCGTGAAACTCACCCCAGACATGCTCGGGGGCAAAGGCATTTCGGCCACTCTACATGTCACCCCAGCCATGCAGCCAACTGACTCCATGGTGAAGGCATCCACCAGCACCAGCTCTTCCACCACCTCCACAGTGGTCAAGGTTACACCGGACTTGAAGGTAACGGAGGCGACCAGCACTGCCATCCGGCTGATGCCAGCACTGGCTGTAACGGTAGCTGACCAGAAGGGTAAAGCCAGTGCTCCTCTCTCTTCAACAGACACCAAGCCGGCAGCTACCATCCGGATAATGCCTGGACTCGGGGTCATTCCCAAAGCGGGACAGGCCATTGCTGTGGCAACCTCCAGCAAACCGTTCACAGCTGCCGGTACAATGACTTCAGCTTCAGTAACTCTGGCAACAGTGAGCACAGCAGGATCGAAGGCAATCACCAAGGTAACACCAACAGCTGGGCTGCCAATCTCTATAGGAACAGGTACAGCCACAGTGAGGCAGGTTCCTGTGAGTGCAGCTATGGTGTCCACGACACAGGCGGTAAGTTTAAACCTCGGTGGTAATGTTCTTCTCCGGGCACTGCCCACACCAAGTGTTTGGGGAGGTCCATCAGCAGCAGTGGCCTGAAACCATGGCAGCACGTATTCTACATGACTTGGGTCTCGTATGTCTGTCTATCTATCTCTCATTCACCCATCACCCCTGTGCTCGCTGACCTACATTGGCTCCCAGTCCAGCAGCGCCTCAATTTTAAAAATTCTCATCTTTGTTTTCAAATCCTTCCATGGCCTCGCCCCTCCCTATCTCTGTAACCTCCTCCAGCCCCACAACCCTCCGTGATATCTGCGCTCCTCAATTATGGTCTCTTGCGCATCCCCGATTTTAATCGCTCCACCATTGGTGGCCGTGCTGCCTGTGCCTGGGCCCTAATCTCTGGAATTCCCACCCTAAACCTCTCCGCCTCGCTACCTCTCTCTCCTTCTTGAAGACGCTCCTTAAAACCTATCTCTTTGACCAAGCTTT
Source organism: Squalus acanthias (assembly GCA_030390025.1). Lineage (NCBI taxonomy): Eukaryota > Metazoa > Chordata > Chondrichthyes > Squaliformes > Squalidae > Squalus > Squalus acanthias. Next base: position 26,860,088 of record CM059445.1, read on the forward strand.
TGGTCGCCTGTCCTAATATCTCCTTATGTGACTCGGTATCAAATTTAATCTGATAACACTCCCGTGAAGCGCCTTGGGACGTTTTACTACGTTAAAGGCGCTACTTCAATGTATGTTGTGCGTTTATATTATGTCTCGTGTGCTCGGTCTTGGTTTAAAGTGCCATCTGTAGGACAGCACCTCCCTCTGTAATAAAGTGTCAGCCTGGATCATGTGTCTCAGTTCTGGAGCGGTGCAGGAGAGTATTGCAAGAGGGCAGGGGGCAGGTGCTGGCACTGTTCAGGAGCTTGCGTGCCGAGGTAGGAATAAACAGACCTTCCCTGATGACAAGATCAGCTTGTTTAAATAATCTTCTGGTGCATCTGGTCTGTCAAATGGGCCCTAATTTTTGGCACCATCAGCCAGTGAGGGGCAACTGGATGCTTGCCCAGTGCTGGGGATTATTCTGACATTGGACGCTTGGGCAGGGGGCACCGGGCACTGTGGCAGAAGTGGTGTAGGGTTTGGGGGGCGCAATGGCAGTGGGGTCTCGGGTTTGGGGGCACAATGGCAGGGTGGTCTCGGGTTTGGGGGACACTGGCAGTGGTGTCTAGGGTTTGGGGGGCACAATGGCAGGGTGGTCTAGGGTTTGGGGGCACAATGGCAGTGGGGTCTCGGGTTTGGGGGGCTCAATGGCAGCGGGGTCTCGGGTTTGGGGGCACTATGGCGGAGTCGGTCTCGGGTTTGGGGGACACAATGGCAGTGGGGTCTAGGGTTTGGGGGCACTATGGCAGGGTGGTCTCGGGTTTGGGGGCACTATGGCAGGGTGGTCTCGGGTTTGGGGGCACTATGGCAGGGTGGTCTCGGGTTTGGGGGCACTATGGCAGGGTGGTCTAGGGTTTGGGGGCACTATGGCAGGGTGGTCTAGGGTTTGGGGGCACTATGGCAGGGTGGTCTAGGGTTTGGGGGCACTGGCAGTGGGGTCTAGGGTTTGGGGGACACTGGCAGTGGGGTCTAGGGTTTGGGGGACACTGGCAGTGGGGTCTAGGGTTTGGGGGACACTGGCAGTGGGGTCTAGGGTTTGGGGGACACTGGCAGTGGGGTCTAGGGTTTGGGGGGCTCAATGGCAGCGGGGGTCTCGGGTTTGGGGGCACAATGGCAGTGGGGTCTCTGGTTTGGGGGGCTCAATGGCAGCGGGGTCTCGGGTTTGGGGGACACAATGGCAGGGTGGTCTCGGGTTTGGGGGCACTATGGCAGGGTGGTCTAGGGTTTGGGGGCACTATGGCAGGGTGGTCTCGGGTTTGGGGGCACTATGGCAGGGTGGTCTAGGGTTTGGGGGCACTATGGCAGGGTGGTCTCGGGTTTGGGGGCACTATGGCAGGGTGGTCTCGGGTTTGGGGGCACTATGGCAGGGTGGTCTAGGGTTTGGGGGCACTATGGCAGGGTGGTCTAGGGTTTGGGGGCACTATGGCAGGGTGGTCTCGGGTTTGGGGGCACTATGGCAGGGTGGTCTAGGGTTTGGGGGCACTATGGCAGGGTGGTCTCGGGTTTGGGGGCACTATGGCAGGGTGGTCTAGGGTTTGGGGGCACTATGGCAGGGTGGTCTCGGGTTTGGGGGCACTATGGCAGGGTGGTCTCGGGTTTGGGGGCACTATGGCAGGGTGGTCTAGGGTTTGGGGGCACTATGGCAGGGTGGTCTCGGGTTTGGGGGCACTATGGCAGGGTGGTCTCGGGTTTGGGGGCACTATGGCAGGGTGGTCTCGGGTTTGGGGGCACTATGGCAGGGTGGTCTCGGGTTTGGGGGCACTATGGCAGGGTGGTCTCGGGTTTGGGGGCACTATGGCAGGGTGGTCTCGGGTTTGGGGGCACTATGGCAGGGTGGTCTCGGGTTTGGGGGCACTATGGCAGGGTGGTCTCGGGTTTGGGGGCACTATGGCAGGGTGGTCTCGGGTTTGGGGGCACTATGGCAGGGTGGTCTCGGGTTTGGGGGCACTATGGCAGGGTGGTCTCGGGTTTGGGGGCACTATGGCAGGGTGGTCTAGGGTTTGGGGTACTGGGCACAATCCCTTCGCCTTTACCCAAAGCAGATGTTGGGCTCTTTAAACTGTAGTTTCTGTCTTGTCTTTCTGCCCCTTATAAAGATGATCTTTCAGCCACTTTCCAATCCTCCAACACTCTTCTAATTTCTAATGATTCCCTAAGGGTACTGGCCAGGATGTGACCAATTGTCTCAGTGACCTATATGAACTTTATCCTTGGCTTCCTTCAGCTCCCTCAGTTATTGACTTATCTGAAATATCTGTTTCTGTTGGTACTTCCTCCCTGGCTGAAAACCAGCCCCGGTGTGGGGGGCCCTCTGTACGTGGGCTCTCCCCTCAGCACACAAGGACTCGTTTAGTGTACATGCACTGATATCCTGTGACCTCTGGGACCTTGCAGTGGCCCTACCACTACCTCTTTTACCTGCTTGTTATATATTTATGGAAATGGCAGACATTTCTTTCAATACGCCCTGTTTTCCAAACCTCGCTTCTGTTTTAGCTCCCCTGACCAGTTTCTTAACTTCCTTTCCCTTTTACATGTGTCTTGGCCACACTGCTATCTGTAACTTTATACTTCAGTCTCTGTTTTGCCCTTATTCCCCCCACAGTTCTCACTGTTTCCCACATCACCCATTTCCCTCTGTTACCCTCCTTCCCCAGTGCTCTCTATCTGTTCTCTACTCGGTGTGTAGAGTTTCTAAACAACACTCACCTTTCTTCCATGTTTTTCCCCTCTAACAGTGCTGTGCTGTCCAGTCCGGTTTCCTCCGCTCACCCCTCAGTACCCGGCTTTCTAAAGTTGACTGTTTCGATTGTACTCATTCTCTTTTCCACTGTGAGCCGAACCTGAAACCACCCATCTTGTGGTCGCTGTTACCAAGGTGTCTCTGACTCTGACCTGCTCTCCCATCGCCTGGCTGTTGCTGGGGTTCTTTTACCAGATGATCCCTGTAACAATCCAGGATCATGCTTTGATCCAGGGCTCTGATATTGTAGCCCCCATCTCCAGCAAGGACCTCCAGGTCTCCTATTATATTCGTCAGACTCCTTGCATTCATATGTTGAACTTTGAAGCATCCATTTCCCCACTCCCGAGACAGATGTGTTTCTTTATTTGGTCACTATTTCCCATTATCCTTATACACCTCACATTTACCTGCTGTATCAGTGTCAGCACTTCATCATCCTATCGCGGTCCTTGATTTGTGCCACAATCCAGCTTCTGCACCCTTTCTACCTCCAGCTCTCCATTTCCCTCTTTCTGGGTCTGGTTTCCCTTGCTTCCAGCCTTATTAGTTTAATCTCTTCCCCCACCCCCCCCCCCCTCCCCAAGCCTTATTAGTTTAATCCCCCTCCCAGCCTTATTTACCCTCTCTGTGAGGACACTGGTACCAGTCTGATTCACCGCTTGTCCCAGTGTCCCTTAGAATCTGAAACCCTCCCATCTACACCATCTTTCTGGCCACCTGTTGACATGTCTAACCTGCCTCTCTCTCCTTTGTCCAGCATGTGGCACCAGGAGTTATCCTGCAGTTCGTACCCTCAAAGTCTTTCCCTCCAGTCTCAAACTCTCCCTCCAGTACTTCCATCCTACCCACATGACAGACAACATCTGGCTGCTTCCCCTCCTTTAGCACAAGTTTTCCCACCTGCTCCATTATGTTTCTTACTCTGGCAGCTGGGAGGCAGCAGCTCATTCAGAATTCCTGGTCTCGGCTGCGAAATAGGCTGCCTATCCCCCCAATTAACGGATCTCGCACAACTCCCAGCCTCTTGATCTCGTGGTTAGTCCATCTTCTCTCCAAGGGCAACCTGTTGCTCCACGGTGCCGTGATGTTACTCTCGATTGGACCCTCCAGTGCCTCTGTCCTTATTATAGGTACCAAGAACTGTTTACCCATTGACTAAGTCCAGGCTTTTCCTGTACTGGATCCTCATGTCTTCCCCCACCCCTCACTTACAGTCCCCCAAATCCCTTTCTCTGCTTCACTGTTCCCATCTATCTGTGATGGACTACCTTCGAGAATGTGTCTCCCAGAAACCTTCCGTCCCCATGTATGTTGCAGGATGTAGCCAGCTGGTCCTGGAGCAGAACTTACAGAGGAGATTTACCAGGATGTTGCCAGGACTGGAGAATTTTAGCTATGAGGAAAGATTGGATCGGCTGGGGTTGTTTTCTTTGGAACAGAGGAGGCTGAGGGGAGACTTGATTGAAGTGTATAAAATTATGAGGAGCCTAGATAGAGTGGATAGGAAGGACCTATTTCCCTTAGCAGAGAGTTCGATAACCAGGGGGCATAGATTTAAAGTAATTGGTGGAAGGATTAGAGGGGAGTTGAGATATTTTTTCACCCAGAGGGTGGTGGGGGTCTGGAACTCACTGCCTGAAAGGGTGGTAGAGACAGAAACGCTCATCACATTTAAAAAGTACTTGGATATAAGAACATAAGAAGTAGGAGCAGGAGTAGGCCATACGACCCTTCGGGCCTGCTCTGCCATTCAATAGGATCATGGCTGATCCGAACCTAGACTCACGTCCACTTCCCTGCCCGCTCCCCATAACCCTTAATTTCCTTATCAGCTAGGAAACTGTCTATCTCCGTTTTAAATTTATTTAATGTCGCAGCTTCCACAGCTCTCTGAGGTAGCAAATTCCATAGATTTACTACCCTCTGAGTGAAGAAGTTTCTCTTCATCTCAGTTTTGAAACGGCAGCCCCTTATTCTAAGATTATGCCCCCTAGTTCTAGTCTCACCCATCAGTGGAAACATCCTCCCCGCATCCACCCGATAAGATCGCCTCTCATTCTTCTGTATTCCAATGAGTAGAGGCCCAACCTACTCAACCTTTCCTCATAAGTCGACCCCCTCATCTCCGGAATCAACCGAGTGAACCTTCTCTGAACTGCCTCTAGAGCAAGTATATCTTTTCTTAAATATGGAAACCAAAACTGTACGCCGTATTCCAGGTGTGGCCTCACCAGTACCCTGTATAGCTGAAGCAAGACTTCCCTGCTTTTATACTCCATCCCCTTTGCAATAAAAGCCAAGATTCCATTGGCCTTCCTGATCACCTGCTGTACCTGCATACTAACCTTCTGTGTTTCATGCACCAGGACCCCAGATCCCTTTGTACTGTAGCACTTTGCAGTTTCTTTCCATTTAGATAATAACTTGCTCTTTGATTTTTTCTGCCAAAGTGCATAACCTCACACTTTCCAACATTATATTCCATCTGCCAAATTTCTGCCCACTCACTTAGCCTGTCTATGTCCTTTTGCAGGTTTTTTATGTCCTCACTCACTGCTTTCCCTCCCATCTTTGTATCGTCTGCAAACTTGGATACGTTGCACTTGGTCCCCTCCTCCAAATCGTTAATATAGATTGTAAAGAGTTGGGGTCCCAGCACTGACCCCTGCGGAACACCACTAGTTACTGATTGCCAACCCGAGAATGAACCATTTATCCCAACTCTCTGTTTTCTGTTAGATAGCCAATCTTCCACCCATGCCAGTATATTACATTATATGCACTTGAAGTGCCGTAACCTACAAGGCTACGGACCAAGAGCTGGACAGTGGTATTAGGCTGGATAGCTCTTTTTCAACCGGTGCAGACACGATGGGTCGAATGGCCTCATTCTGTGCCGTAAATTTCTATGTTCATGCGAACGCGATCTGCCCACTGCACATGATGGTCGGGATAACGTATATGGCAGGTGCGCACAACTTTTAATAAGACTTCTCTCAAAGATATGTAATGAAGCAGATTTCTTCTGATTCATACTGTGCAGCCTGTAAGTGAAAGTTGTAGACCTCCGTAATAAAGCCTCTTTATAATATGAATATGCAAAGTTATACTATTTATACAGATTTATATTGATCTAATAGGATTATTAGGAGAAAAAACAATAAATTAGCAATACCATTGTTTATTGTAAGAGCATGAACTACTTCTCACTTGTGTGTAGATAAAATTCAAACATAAAACTTTGGCCTGAAGGGTGTTTAAACTCTCAAACTGAATGTTGCCACAGCTGCCGGAGCTTTCTACTTTGACTCGAAAGCCACTGTTAAGTGCTTGTAGCAGACAACACGTAATTCAAGACACAGCAGGTTTAGCATTGTGCTAATTACGCAGAAATTGCCAGCTACAATTTGCAGAGCGTGATGTAAATTAACAAAGGCTGAACAGCAGTTTCTACCCGAAATAAAGGAGCACTTAAGGCCCTATAACTGGCAACTTTGAAATTGATGTCCATGCAAATGGATAATGCTTATCATTTTTGGCTAATATAAGCAACTGGCCGTTTTAAACACGGGCGTTTTAAGTTGGTGGGGATTCTAACACTGTGAAGGCATATTCAGAAATCTGCAAACATGGCACCAGTTAACTTTGCAGTTAAGCTACTTAATTTTTAAAAGGAGCACAATCGTCACTAAGGCTCAGTTATATCACACAATCGTCACCAAGGTTCTGTTATATCTCACAATCTTCACCAAGGCTCCGTTATATCACACAATCTTCACCGAGGTTCTGTTATATCTCACAATCTTCACCAAGGCTCCGTTATATCACACAATCTTCACCGAGGTTCTGTTATATCTCACAATCTTCACCAAGGCTCCGTTATATCACACAATCGTCACCAAGGTTCTGTTATATCTCCATCCCAGCTCCGTATATCACACAATCTTCACCAAGGTTCTGTTATATCACACAATCTTCACCAAGGTTCTGTTATATCACACAATCGTTCACCAAGGTTCTGTTATATCACACAATCTTCACCAAGGTTCTGTTATATCTCTCAATCTTCACCAAGGCTCCGTTATATCACACAATCTTCACCAAGGTTCTGTTATATCACACAATCGTCACCAAGGTTCTGTTATATCACACAATCTTCACCAAGGCTCCGTTATATCACACAATCTTCACCAAGGCTCCGTTATATCACAATCTTCACCAAGGCTCCGTTATATCACACAATCTTCACCAAGGTTCTGTTATATCTCACAATCTTCACCAAGGCTGTTATTCCACACAATCTTCACCAAGGTTCTGTTATATCTCACAATCTTCACCAAGGTTCTGTTATTCCACACAATCTTCACCAAGGTTCTGTTATATCTCTCAATCTTCACCAAGGCTCCGTTATATCACACAATCTTCACCAAGGCTCCATTATATCAGCACACTTGCAGCACTGTCACTAACTTCAGTTCAGGCCCACGTATTTCTTGATCTTTTAGTAATAACTCACTTTGTTACCTTTTCACCTGGGTAGCCGAAGGGCGGATTGTTCTGCCTTTCTTTAAAGGAGCAGCCAGCTGCTCAGAAGGGAAAACAGATTCTTCCTCACTCGGCAGACAGCTGCCGTTATTGGTTGGTGTGACGAAACTGAAGTATTTGTGCCCCGTTTTGATCGGTGCTGTCTCCTTAAATTCAGTCCCAATACATGAGGATAGAAATTCTGCGGGAGACCTCCTAATGTCCTGTCATAACGCTGGCAGAAGACTGGCGTGTCTGCAGGGTTTGCACCGAAGTTACGGGAGAACGCTAAGGAAGTTCTTCCTCTGAGTTTAACAGCATGCTAAGTCAGAATCTCCTATCAATCTTTCAAGTTTCATTGATTGTAGGCTGGAATGAGGAATAATTTCAACTTTCACCATGCTGTGTGATTTGTTCAGTTTGTAAATTACTGTTTGTTTATTTTTAAATTTGAATAGTAAGATGTTCAAAATCCAAGAATGTCCCAGTACCATTTACTGGGATATAAAGGGAGCTGCTCTGTTCAAATCCAAGTCTGTTTGAAATTCTCAGAGAAGGAACCCATCAGTCTGAAAGAGAAAAGTCAATCTGAATTTTCAAGAAATGATTTTATTAATTTAGACTCCTACAGTGGTAAGAAATTCTAGGAATAGAAACACTTATTAGCCTCGAGCTGCAATCTTGTTCTAATGTTGTCCACTCGCCGTTAGGTGGAAGGATGTCTCCTGTAAATATGTAACTATTATATGACTCTTACTTATGTGCTTGTTCATCTGTTGCAAAATAAGTTTGATATTTAAACTTAAAATGAGGTCTGATGTGATGCTTTACTGTTTCTGAAAACTGGTGCAAGATCTTATGGCTAAATCCAGTAGCTAAAAGCTGTTGGCAGGCAGGGTTTGCTTAACACCTCCACTTTCTCTATGCTGTCAGTCTGCTTCTTTGCTTGATGAGCCACAATCTCCTCCAATTAAGCATTGGGAAGACCAAAACCATCATTTTAATCTCCCACCACAAACTTTGCATCCTTGCTGCTGATTCCATCCACTACCCTGGCCACTGTTTCAGGCTGAACCAGATTGTTGAAAACCTTGAAACCCTATTGGACCCTATGCTGAGCTTCCGACCCCATATCCTTTCCATTACCAAGACCGCCTACTTCCAAATTGTAATATTAACCGTCTCCATCCCTACCTCAGCCCATCTGCTGCTGAAACCCTCATCCATGCTTTTGTCACCTCCAGACTTGACTATTCCAATGCTCTCTTTGCTGACCCCTCATCCTCTAACCCCCATAAACTGCAGTGCATCCAAACATCTGCTGTCCGTATCCTATCCCATTCACCCATCACCCCTGTCCTCGCTGACCAACATTGGCACCCGGTACCTCCTGGGAGGTCTGGGAGTGACTGTGTACCAGGAGTTTGTATATAGCGGGGTCTGGGAGTGACTGTACCAGGGTTTATATATAGCCGGGTCTGGGAGTGACTGTGTACTAGGAGTTTGTATATAGCGGGGCCTGGGAGTGACTGTGTACTAGGAGTTTGTATATAGCGGGGCCTGGGAGTGACTGTGTACTAGGAGTTTGTATATAGCGGGGTCTGGGAGTGACTGTGTACTAGGAGTTTGTATATAGCGGGGTCTGGCAGTGACTGTACCAGGAGTTTGTATATAGTGGGAACTGGGAGTGACTGTGTACCAGGAGTTTGTATATAGCGGGGCCTGGGAGTGACTGTGTACCAGGGTTTGTATATAGCGGGATCTGGGAGTGACTGTGTACCAGGAGTTTGTGTATAGCAGGATCTGGGAGTGACTGTGTACCAGGGTTTGTATATAGCGGGGTCTGGGAGTGACTGTGTACCAGGAGTTTGTGTATAGCAGGATCTGGGAGTGACTGTGTACCAGGGTTTGTATATAGCGGGGTCTGGGAGTGACTGTGTACCAGGAGTTTGTATATAGCGGGGTCTGGGAGTGACTGTGTGTTAGGGTAAACTGGGAGAGTTTCTTCTCCCCGAGACGGAACCTCTGATATAAAGGGTCGACGTCCGCCTTACTCCCAATCAATCGCTCGGAGTCCAGAAGTTCGTTCAGTAAATCAACTTTATTACAAGTCGACAGGGGAGACACTCATCCAGGAACTAATGCTCCCCAATCGTTAAAACTCCTCTACCTTAGAATACAGTTTCTGTTCTAAGTCGTGGCTATTGTCCCACAATTATTTACATTACATACAGTTGGTTTCGGATGCAAATTCTTGTGGTCCGTGTGCACATTAGTCTTGTAACTCCAAGGTTAAATTTAAGTAAATCAAATTAAACTGCTTTGAAAGATTTCACCATAGCAACCACAACTCCAAGGTTATTTCTAATATTTTACCCAATTAGTGATTGGTGGTGTGTAGTCTTGACCATGTTACACCATCCTTCCCCCTTTTAAACTTGTTCATAACCACTCTTTATATTTTAGCACTTTTAACCCTTTCACTGTGTACCAGGGTTTGTATATAACGGGGTCTGGGAGTGACTGTGTACCAAGGTTTGTATATAGCCGGGTCTGGGAGTGACTGTGTACCAGGGTTTGTATATAGCGGGGTCTGGGAGTGATGTACTAGGAGTTTGTATATAGCGGGGTCTGGGAGTGACTGTGTACCAGGAGTTTGTATATAGCCGGGTCTGGGAGTGACTGTGTACCAGGGTTTGTATATAGCGGGGTCTGGGAGTGATGTACCAGGAGTTTGTATATAGCCGGGTCTGGGAGTGACTGTGTACCAGGGTTTGTATATAGCGGGGTCTGGGAGTGATGTACTAGGAGTTTGTATATAGCGGGGTCTGGGAGTGACTGTGTACCAGGAGTTTGTTTATAGCGGGGCCTGGGAGTGACTGTGTACCAGGGCTTGGAAATAGCGGGGTCTGGGAGTGACTGTGTACCAGGGTTTGTATATAACGGGATCTGGGAGTGACTGTGTACCAGGGTTTGTATATAGCGGGTCTGGGAGTGACTGTGTACCAGGAGTTTGTATATAGCCGGGTCTGGGAGTGACTGTGTACCAGGAGTTTGTTTATAGCGGGGCCTGGGAGTGACTGTGTACCAGGAGTTTGTATATAGCGGGGTCTGGGAGTGACTGTGTACCAGGAGTTTGTATATAGCCGGGTCTGGGAGTGACTGTGTACCAGGAGCTTGTATATAGCCGGGTCTGGGAGTGACTGTGTACCAGGAGTTTGTTTATAGCGGGGTCTGGGAGTGACTGTGTACCAGGGTTTGTATATAGCGGGGTCTGGGAGTGACTGTGTACCAGGGTTTGTATATAGCCGGGTCTGGGAGTGACTGTGTACCAGGGTTTGTATATAGCGGGGTCGGGGAGTGACTCTGTACCAGGGCTTGTATATAGCGGGGTCTGGGAGTGACTCTGTACCAGGGCTTGTATATAGCGGGGTCTGGGAGTGACTGTGTACCAGGAGTTTGTATATAGCCGGGTCTGGGAGTGACTGTGTACCAGGAGCTTGTATATAGCGGGTCTGGGAGTGACTGTGTACCAGGGTTTGTATATAGCGGGGTCTGGGAGTGACTGTGTACCAGGGTTTGTATATAGCGGGGTCTGGGAGTGACTGTCCTAGGAGTTTGTTTATAGCCGGGTCTGGGAGTGACTGTGTACCAGGGTTTGTATATAGCCGGGTCTGGGAGTGACTGTGTACCAGGGTTTGTATATAGCGGGGTCTGGGAGTGACTGTACTCGGAGTTTATATATAGCGGGGTCTGGGAATGATTTGGGAGTGTACCAGATTTGATATAGAGCAGAATGTGGGTGGAATTGTGCACTGGGTTTTCTATAAAGTATGATCTGGGGGTGACACTGTATCGGGGCTAGTTTCTAGTGTGAAATGGAGTAACTGTGTAGGATTTGTATATAGCGAGGTATGAGAGTGACTGTGCCGGAGGTTTTTACAAGCAGGGTCTGGGAGTAACTATGTCCTGCGTTTCGAACAGAGCAGGGTCTGGGAGTGACTGTGAAAAGCATACTGTCCCATTGTTCTCTCTGCCTTTGTTGCTTATTTGTTTATTCCGGTAGAACGGTGCCCAGTGAGTAAGATATTGCCTCGAGTAAGTAACCCAGAATGCTTTACAGCACTGGCACCATGTTATTGGTGATGAACTAATGATATGTTTCTGGTTCCTTTCTGCAGACCAAGCTGCCCGCTACAATCACCGTGCCTTTATCAGTACTGAACCAACCACTTAAAGGGAAAGGGGTGATGGCAGGGCCAATCATCAAGGGCAACCTCGGGGCAAAGTAAGTAATACCTGGGATAAAGTGGGCAGGGTCAGTAATACCTGGGATAAAGTGGGCAGGGTCAGTAATACCTGGGATTAGTGGGCAGGGTCAGTAATACCTGGGATTAGTGGGCAGGGTCAGTAATACCTGGGATTAGTGGGCAGGGTCAGTAATACCTGGGATTAGTGGGCAGGGTCAGTAATACCTGGGATTAGTGGGCAGGGTCAGTAATACCTGGGATTAGTGGGCAGGGTCAGTAATACCTGGGATAAAGTGGGCAGGGGCAGTAATATCTCGGATTAGTGGGCAGGGTCAGTAATACCTGGGATTGGTGCTGGGGAGATGTACAGACTGTGGTGTCCCAGGGATCGGTGCTGGGAGATGTACAGAGTGGGGTGTCCCAGGGATCGGTGCTGGGAGATGTACAGACTGGGGTGTCCCAGGGATCGGTGCTGGGAGATGTACAGACTGGGGTGTCCCAGGGATCGGTGCTGGGAGATGTACAGAGTGGGGTGTCCCAGGGATCGGTGCTGGGAGATGTACAGAGTGGGGTGTCCCAGGGATCGGTGCTGGGAGATGTACAGAGTGGGGTGTCCCAGGGATCGGTGACGGGGAGATTTACAGAGTGGGGTGTCCCAGGGATCGGTGCTGGGAGATGTACAGAGTGGGGTGTCCCAGGGATCGGTGCTGGGAGATGTACAGAGTGGGGTGTCCCAGGGATCGGTGCTGGGAGATGTACAGAGTGGGGTGTCCCAGGGATCGGTGCTGGGAGATGTACAGAGTGGGGTGTCCCAGGGATCGGTGCTGGGAGATGTACAGAGTGGGGTGTCCCAGGGATCGGTGCTGGGAGATGTACAGAGTGGGGTGTCCCAGGGATCGGTGCTGGGAGATGTACAGAGTGGGGTGTCCCAGGGATCGGTGACGGGGAGATGTACAGAGTGGGGTGTCCCAGGGATCGGTGCTGGGAGATGTACAGAGTGGGGTGTCCCAGGGATTGGTGCTGGAGCCCCTGTTTTTTTACACGCATGACCTGGATTCAGAAATTCAATGTTAATCAGTCAGATTTGCAGATGATACTGAAGAGGGTGGGGTGGGGCAGTTGAGTCTGATTAAACTACAGAGGAATGTAGACAATATTTGCAAGCAGACTGAGTTGTGGAATATTACATTTATTATAGATAAAGTCAAGTTGTTAAGTGCTGGAAGAAAAATTAGACAGCATAAAATCATAGAACTTACAGCACAGCAAGAGGCCCTTCGGCCCGTCATGCCTGTGCTGGCTCTTTGAGCAGTTGCGTTTAAACCCCTATCCTGGTTTTTTGTCCGTAACCCTGTAAGTTGCTTTTATATTCTATTCCTCAGTCCAGTACTATAGTGTCTGAGGCCATCGTCCTGAAGCTACTCTGCTGTCAGACCACACAAGGGAAGCCAATGTGAAATTAAACCTTACAAACCAGAAGGATCAGGTTCCATTACCAGTCTGTGCTGAGTTAGGCAAACCGGGACTAAAAGAGTTAAATTATGCGGACGGGTTGCATACACCAGGCTTGTAATTCCTTCAATATAGAGTATAGAGGATTAAGGGGTGCTATAATTGAGATGTTTAAGATGATTAAAGGAGTTGATATGGTAGATAAAAAAAGAAAGACTTGCATTTATTCAGCGCCTTTAACCACCTCAGGATGTCCCAAAGCGCTTTACAGCCAGTGAAGTACTTTTGACGTGTAGTCACTGTAGTAATGTGGGGAAACACGGCTGCCAATTGCACACAGCAAGCTCCCATGAACAGTGATAATGACCAGATAATCTTGTTATGTTGATTGAGGGATAAATATTGGCCAGGACAGCGGGGAGAACTCCCCTGCTCTTCAAAATAGTGCCGTGGGATCTTTTACGTCTACCTGAGAGAGCAGACGGGCCTCGGTTTAACGTCTCATCCAGAAGACAGCACCTTCGACAGTGCAGCACTCCCTCAGTACTGCACTGGAGTGTCAACCTAGATTTTTATGCTCAAGTCTTTGGAGTGGGATTTGAACCCACAGCCTTCTGACTCAGAGGCGAGTGTGCTGCCCACTGAGCCACGGCTTACACGTAGAGAGTTAGAGAGAAATTATTTCCTCCAGTGGGGGGTATAACCTTAAAATTAGAGCCAGGCCGTTCAGAGGTGATGTCAGGAAACACTTCTTCACACAAAGGGTAGGGGAAATCTGGAACTCGCTCCCCCCCCCCCCCCCCCACCCCCTCCCCCAAAAAAGCTGTTGAGGCTGGGGAGTCAATTGAAAATTTCAAAACTGAGATTGATCCATTTTTGTTGGGTAAGGGTATTAAGGGTTACGGAACCAAGGCAGGTAGATGGAGTTGAGATACAGATCAGCCATGATCTAACTGAATGGGCTCGAGGGGCTGAATGGCCTCCTCCTGTTCCCTAATCTCAGTTTAGGAAGATGCAGGAGTGTTTTAATTGGCCTTCAAATCCCTGGATTAGGGAAAGGAATAGTTTTGAGGATCTTCCCTCCTGGTTGCTGCTGAGTGAGTCCTGCTGGGAGCTGTGACCACCCATGGAGTGAGGACCGGGCCAGGTCAGGCAGTGACCATCTCAACACTCACTATCTCAGGCCACATGACCAACGGCCACCTGGTTGAGGAACCAGAGTGTGTTGAGCACACATGGAAGCTTTCCCCAGAGAGACAGCGCCTTCGGGAGAGATGGGGCAACTCTTGTTTGTTTTTATTGAAGTTCTGAGAATGTATCGGTTTCTGAATCCATTTTATCTCTTTCTAGTATCAGTGGACTTGGCAGAAACATCATTCTAACGACAATGCCAGCAGGGACCAAACTGATCGCCGGGAACAAGCCTGTCAGCTTTGTTACAGCCCAGCAACTCCAGCAGCTCCAACAGCAGGGACAGGCCACGCAGGTAATGGGAAAGAGCAGGCGCAGGAAAGGGGAGAGAGCGGGGAACTAGAGCGGGCTAGTGGTTTAAAGGTCCAGGTAAATAAGTTCAGTGTTTGTCACTTTTTGACCCACATTGTTTTGCTTTATTCTCTGTTGGCACTTTGGTTCTCGTGTGTCTTTGTGCTGACTGTTTTTAAATAATAATCCCCTCCCCCACTGTTACTGACACTGATGGGTTTCTCTGGGGAACCCCACCTCCCCTGTCTGACGTGTTTGGTAGGGGCTCTGAGGAGGGATGACTGGCAGGTCAGGCTCACAAGAGGCGCTCTGCCCATGGGCTGGTAATGCTGGTACCCCCACCCTGCATCTGCGGAAAGGTGAACATTCCTCCATTTGGATAGCAAGGTTAGAGGCTCCTGCACCAAAGGAAGCTGACACAGCAGATCCCTACACCCTGGGATCGCTGAATACCTAATGTCAGATGTTTCCTCAGTCGGCCCAATAACAGTCCATGATGATTTACCCCCAATAACAGTCCCTGGTGATTTACTCCCAATAACAGTCCATGGTGATTTACCCCCAATAACAGTCCATGGTGATTTACCCCCAATAACAGTCCATGATGATTTACCCCCAATAACAGTCCATGGTGATTTACCCCCAATAACAGTCCATGACGATTTACCCCCAGTAACAGGCCATGATGATTTACCCCCAGTAACAGGCCATGATGATTTACCCCCAGTAACAGTCCATGATGATTTACCCCCAGTAACAGTCCATGATGATTTACCCCCAGTAACAGGCCATGATGATTTACCCCCAGTAACAGTCCATGATGATTTACCCCCAGTAACAGTCCATGGTGATTTACCCCCAATAACAGTCCATGGTGATTTACCCCCAATAACAGGCCATGATGATTTACCCCCAGTAACAGTCCATGGTGATTTACCCCCAATAACAGTCCATGGTGATTTACCCCCAATTACACACCGAGTGCAATGTATCCAAGTTTGCTGACAATACAAAGTTAGGCGGGAAAGTAAGTTGTGAGGAGGACACAAAGAGGCTGCAAAGGGATATAGACAAGTTAAGTGAGTGGGCAACAAGGTGGCAGATGGAGTATAATGTGGGGAAATGTGAGGTTATGTCGGAAGAATAGAAAAACAGAATATTTTTAAATGGTGAGAAACTATTAAATGTTGGTGTTCAGAGAGATTTAGGTGTCCTTATACAGGAAACACAGAAACCTAGCATGCAGGTACAGCAAGCAATAAGGAAGGCAAATGGCATGTTGGCCTTTATTGCAAGGGGGTTGGAGTACAAGAGTAAGGAAGTCTTGCTACAATTGTGTAGGGCTTTGGTGAGACCACACCTGGAGTACTGTGCACAGTTTGATCTACTTATCTGAGGAAGGATATATTTGCCTTGGAGGCGGTGCAACGAAGGTTCACTCGATTGATTCCTGGGATGAGAGGATTGTCCTATGAGGAGAGATTGAGTAGATTGGACCTATACTCTCTGGAGTTTAGAAGAATGAGAGGTGATCTCATTGAAACATACAAGATTCTGAAGGGGATTGACAGGGTAGATGCTGAGAGGCTGTTTCCCCTGGCTGGAATGTCTAGAACTAGGGGCATAGTCTCAGGATAAGGGGGAGGCCATTTAAGACTGAGATGAGCGGGAATGTCTTCACTCAGATTGTTGTGAATCTTTGGGATTCTCTACCCCCAAAGGGCTGTGGATGCTCAGTCGTTCAGCATATTCAAGGCTGGGATAGATAGATTTTTGGACTCTGGAGGAATCAAGGGATATGGAGATCAGGCGGGGAAAGTGGAGTTGAGGTCGATGATCATCCATGATCTTATTGAATGGCGGAGCAGGCTCGAGGGGCCGTATTGCCTACTGCTGCTCCTATTTCTTATGTTCTTATTGTGAGGAATTACCCCCAATAACAGTCCAGGAGGATTTACTCCCAACGACCTGCTCTAACATTCTGTCTGTCTCATTTCTTGTATTCAGGTGAGGATCCAGCACCTTCCAGCTCAGCAGCTTCACCAAGGAACAGGCATCAGCTCCACCAAACCTATCTCCACTGTCGTCGTGACAACCGCACCGTCGGTGAAGCAGCCACAGGATCAGTGATTATTGGACCAGGAGTGTCGGACACGAGCGCCGGGAGGGATTTATTTATTACCCAGATTTTCCACTGTCTGCTCACTGTTTCATGATACTGCATTTCATTGGCAGCTGTGCCCTGTGCTGGGAGACCTGCTCCCTCTCTCCCCTCATGTACTGACTCTAATGGTATTCTACTTCAACCTATAAAACTATATTATTACAAACCTGTACAGTAAATGCAATAAAACAACTTCTGAGTGATGTACGTGTTGTACCGGGAATCCTTTCTGACTGACAGGACTGCAGTACGTACACCGTGAGCACAGATTGACGCTTCATTGCACAGGCCAGAAGATCCCCGGTTAGATACCCGTGTGTGCCAGGTTCGCTGATCTCTGGCACTGCAGCGGGAGTCCGACAGCCGGTCTCCGTGCCCCTGGGTGAGGGGTGAAGCATCAGCATGGCTCCTGCTCCTGGTCACAGGTGAGTCTTTGCGTGAGTGAAGGCAGATTGTACAGTGGTTGTAACATCACTGGCTGACACTGGCTTTTTGGGTGAGGTGCTGTAGGGCAGCTGGTGCTGTGTGACTGTTCCCCTGTGAGAGGCAGCACCTTCAGGAGAGGGGGAAGCAGCCTGCTGGACAGTTTGCAAGATCTTGTGTGTATACAGTGCTGAATATATATTGTTTAAGGTGCTGTGTATATATAGTGCTGTGTGTATGGTGCTGTATATATAGTGCTGTGTGTGGTGCTGTATATATAGTGCTGTGTGTATGGTGCTGTATATATAGTGCTGTGTGTATGGTGCTGTATATATAGTGCTGTGTGTATGGTGCTGTATATATAGTGCTGTGTGTATGGTGCTGTATATATAGTGCTGTGTGTGGTGCTGTATATATAGTGCTGTGTGTATGGTGCTGTATATATAGTGCTGTGTGTATGGTGCTGTGTGTGGTGCTGTATATATAGTGCTGTGGGTATGGTGCTGTATATATAGTGCTGTGTGTATGGTGCTGTATATATAGTGTTGTGTGTATGGCGCTGTATATATAGTGCTGTGTGTATGGCGCTGTATATATAGTGTTGTGTGTATGGCGCTGTATATATAGTGCTGTGTGTATGGCGCTGTATATATAGTGTTGTGTGTATGGCGCTGTATATATAGTGCTGTGTGTATGGTGCTGTGTGTGGTGCTGTATATATAGTGCTGTGGGTATGGTGCTGTATATATAGTGCTGTGTGTATGGTGCTGTATATATAGTGTTGTGTGTATGGCGCTGTATATATAGTGCTGTGTGTATGGCGCTGTATATATAGTGCTGTGTGTATGGCGCTGTATATATAGTGCTGTGTGTATGGCGCTGTATATATAGTGCTGTGTGTATGGCGCTGTATATATAGTGCTGTGTGTATGGCGCTGTATATATAGTGCTGTGTATGGCGCTGTATATATAGTGCTGTGTGTGGCGCTGTATATATAGTGCTGTGTGTGGCGCTGTATATATAGTGCTGTGTGTGGTGCTGTATATATAGTGCTGTGTGTGTGTGGTGCTGTATATATAGTGCTGTGTGTATGGTGCTGTATATATAGTGCTGTGTGTATGGTGCTGTATATATAGTGCTGTGTGTATGGTGCTGTATATATAGTGCTGTGTGTATGGTGCTGTATATATAGTGCTGTGTGTGTATGGTGCTGTATATATAGTGCTGTGTGTGTATGGTGCTGTATATATAGTGGTGTGTGTATGGTGCTGTGTGTGTATGGTGCTGTGTGTGTATGGTGCTGTGTGTGTATGGTGCTGTGTGTATGGTGCTGTGTGTATGGTGCTGTGTGTGTATGGTGATGTGTATATATAGTGTGTATGGTGCTGTGTGTATATATATATATTGCTGTGTGTATGGCGCTGTATATATATAGTGCTGTGTGTGTGTGTGCTGTATATATAGTGCTGTGTGTGTATGGTGCTGTATATATAGTGCTGTGTGTGTGTGGTGCTGTATATATAGTGCTGTGTGTATGGTGCTGTATATATAGTGCTGTGTGTGGTGCTGTGTGTATGGTGCTGTATATATAGTGCTGTGTGTGGTGCTGTATATATAGTGCTGTGTGTGGTACTGTATATATAGTGCTGTGTGTATGGTGCTGTATATATGGTGCTGTGTGTATGGTGCTGTGTGTATGGTGCTGTATATATGGTGCTGTGTGTATGGTGCTGTATATATAGTGTGTATGGTGCTGTATATATATATTGCTGTGTGTATGGCGCTGTGTATATATATATAGTGCTGTGTGTGTGTGGTGCTGTATATATAGTGCTGTGTGTGTGGTGCTGTATATATAGTGCTGTGTGTGTGGTGCTGTATATATAGTGCTGTGTGTGTATGATGCTGTATATATAGTGCTGTGTGTGTATGGTGCTGTATATATAGTGCTGTGTGTGTATGGTGCTGTATATATAGTGCTGTGTGTATGGTGCTGTATATATAGTGCTGTGTGTATGGTGCTGTATATATAGTGCTGTGTGTGGTGCTGTGTGTATGGTGCTGTATATATAGTGCTGTGTGTATATATATATATATATATATATATATATATATAATAATTAGTGCTGTGTGTATGGTGCTGTATATATAGTGCTGTGTGTATGCTGCTGTATATATAGTGCTGTGTGTATGGTGCTCTGTGTATGCTGCTGTTTATAGAAGCTTGTGTATATTACTGCTTTCACAGGGCTTTCTGTTTGCAGGTGGTGATTTGTGGAGGATGGTTTTGGAAAATGAAATGTTTTCAGAAGCTCTGAGTAATAGGCTCCTGGGTTTACTGCAGTGATTGTGCTGTCCCATCGGCTGTGCTCTGTAACATACTCAAAAGCTACAAATTACTTTACTGTAAGACTTACAAAAGGATTTACAAAAGGTAAATCATGCTTGACTAATCTACTGGAATTTTTTGAGGATGTAACTGATAGAATAGATAAGGGAGAACCAGTGGATGTGGTGTATTTGGACTTTCAGAAGGCTTTCGATAAGGTCCCGCATAAGGGATTGGCGTGCAAAGTTAAGGCACATGGGATTGGGGGCAAGGTACTGACTTGGATAGAGAACTGGTTGGCAGACAGAAAGCAAAGAGTTGGAATAAACGGGTCTTTTTCCGAGTGGCAGGCAGTGACTAGTGGGGTACCGCAGGGATCGGTCCTTGGACCCCAGCTATTCACTGTATATATTAATGATCTAGACGAGGGAACTAGATGTAATATCTCCAAGTTTGCAGATGACACAAAGCTGGGTGGGCGTGTGTGCTGCGAGGAGGATGCCGAGAAACTCCAGTATGATTTGGACAGGTTGGGTGATTGGGCAGAAGCATGGCAGATGCAGTATAATGTGGATAAATGCGAGGTTATCCACTTTGGTGGCAAAAACAGAAAGGCAGATTATTATCTGAACGGCAATAGATTGGGAGAAGGGGAAGTGCAACGAGACCTGGGAGTCCTTGTGCACCAGTCGCTGAAGGTAAGCATGCAGGTACAGCAGGCAGTTAAAAGGCAAATGGTATGTTGGCCTTCGTAGCGAGTGGGTTTGAGTACAGGAACAAGGATGTCTTGCTGCAGCTGTACAGGGCCTTGGTGAGACCACACCTTGAGTATTGTGTGCAGTTTTGGTCGCCTTATCTGAGGAAGGATGTTCTTGCCATGGAGGGTGTGCAGCGAAGATTCACCAGACTGATACCTGGGATGGCAGGAATGACGTACGAGGAGAAATTGGGTCGATTGGGCTTATACTCGCTGGAGTTTAGAAGAATGAGAGGAGATCTCATTGAAACTTATAAAATTCTAACAGGGCTAGACAGACTGGATGCAGGAAGGATGTTCCTGATGGTGGGTGAGTCCAGAACAAGAGGTCACAGTCTAAGGACAGAGATGAGGAGGAATTTCTTCACCCAGAGAGTGGTGAACCTGTGGAATTCTCTACCACAGAAGGCAGTTGAGGCCAAGTCAGTAAATATATTCAAGAAGGAGTTAGATATATTTCTTAAGGCTAAAGGTATCAAGGGATATGGGGAGAAGGCAGGGACAGGGTACTGAGTTTGGATGATCAGCCATGATCTCATCGAATGGCGGAGCAGGCTCGAGGGGCCGAATGGCCTACTCCTGCTCCTATCTTCTATGTTTCTATGTTAAACTTAAAGTCCTTGAATGTATTGTTGCCTCCCAAATCCATGTCCCTCTTTTCCACAACTCCATGTTTGAACCTATTGAGGTTTCCTCTCCTGCCACAACACTGAAAGGGACCTAATCAAAGTCACAAATGACATCCTCTGTGACTGTGACTATGATAAACTATCCCTCCTCATTCTTCTCGACCTGTCTGCAGCCTTTGACACGGTTGACCACACCATCCTCCTCCAACACCTTTCTTGCGTTGTCTAGCTGGGTGGGACTGCCCTGGCCTGGTTCCACTCTTACCTATTTGGTTATAGCCAGAGAATCTCCTGCAACGGCTTCTCTTCCTGCTCCTGCATAGTTACCTCTGGAGTCCCCCAAGGACCTATCCTTGGCCCCCTCCTATTTCTCATCTACATGCTGCCCCTCGGTGACATCATCCGAAAATAGAATGTCAGATTCAACATGTACGCTGACGACGCCCAGCTCTACCTCACCATCACCTCTCTCGACCCCTCCACTACCTCTGATTTGTCACACTGCTTGTCCGACATCCAGTACTGGATGAGCAGAAATTAAACTTTAAGAAGACTGAAGCCATTCTCTTCAGTCCCCGCCACAAACTCTGTTCCCCAACCACCAATTCCATCCCCTTCCCTGGCCACTATCTGAGGCTGAACCAGACTGCAACCTTGGCGTCATATTTGACCCTGAGATGAGCTTCCGACCACATATCCTCTACCTCCAAGACTGCCGACTTCCACCTCCGTAACATCGCCCCTGCCTCAGCTCATCTGCTGCTGAAACCCTCATCCATGCCTTTGTTACCTCTAGACTCGACTATTCCAATGCTCTCCTGGTCAGCCTCCCAGCTTGTACCCTCCATAAACTTGAGCTCATCAAAATCTCTGCTGCCCGTATCCAACCTCGCACCGTACCATTCACCCATCACCCCTGTGCTTGCTGACCTACATTGGTTCCCGGTCCTTGTGCTCAAATCCCTCCATGGCTTCGCCCCTCCCTATCTCTGTAACCTCCTCCAGCCCTACAACCCTCCGAGATCTCTGCGCTCCTCCAATTCTGGCCTCTTGTGCATCCCCGATTTTAATCACTTCACCATCGGTGGCCATGTCTTCAACTGCCTATGCCCTAAGCTCTGGAATTCCCTCCCTAAACCTCTCCGCCTCTCTACATCTCTCCTCCTTTTAAGACCTTCCTTAAAACCTACCGCTTTGACCAAGATTGTGGATACCTGTCCTAATGTCTCTTTCTTTGGCTCGGTGTCACACGTGTGTGTGTGTGTGTGTATCAATTCCAAACTAATCCCACTGCCTCGCTCTCTCCCCATCGCCCTGTATCAATCCCAAACTAATCCCACTGCCTCACCCTCTTCCCATCTCCCAGAAATGCCTATTTTCCAGCGGTCCTGCAGTCTGGACATTTCCCAATGACGAGGATTCCCGATCTGTCCACACGACGTTCCGGAGAAGCTCCCTGTCGCTTCCCAATAAATCAGCAGACTAACCAATCACGACGGGCTTCCTCTAACTCGGGTTGATTTGGGAACCGGCAGCAAGGGTTCCTCACAGTGACCTCACTGTGACCTTACACTGGGAGTTACCAGCCTCCTGCGATGGGTGTATTTTTGAAAGATGTCCTTTCTGCTCCAAGGGTTCTCTCAGGGCAGCGTGTGTCAGGAGGGAACCTTCACCCTTTAGCGGCTGCTGACTGACCTCATTGCTACACGAATTCCGGCCATTCCTTAACCCATTGGCACGGAGGCTGGGTGTAGGGGAAGCTGCGAGGTGCCCTCTTCCTTATCAGCGCGTTGCCGCACCATGCGGGCTTCGCAGCAGTGAGTGTCAGCTGAGTGACCCGCAGTGCCCATCTCACACCCTCGCATCACACCGTGCAGTCGTGCCCTCTTTAAATCCTTATTCTCATCTGTAGTTGAAGGTTTCTCTGGCTCCTCACCCCAGGCTGGGCTGGTGCCCACTCCCAGTTCCCTGCCAATGTTGCATGGTAACCAGCTGCAATATTATTGGGTAAGGGGTCATGGTGGTAGGTGTGTGTGAGAGACGGGGCAGTAGGAGGCACATGGACACAGCCTGGCATCAGTCTGATTCTCCCCTCACTGGGCAGGGTTGGCCTTTGATCCTGGGTGGCTAGCGAGTTGTGAGTGCCAGCGTCTGCCATCTCTGCTCGCTCAGGCTGTTTCAGTGTCTGAGACTCTGCTGGTTGCCGCGAGATTTCTATTCACATAGTGTGCTTTCCACAGGTGCTGCAGAATAACGCTGCAGGTCAGGTCAGAGGTCGGGCAGTGTTGCGTTTAACCCGGATTGATCCATGCGGTTGTTAGTGAAGGGTGCGGTTAGTGAAGGGTGCGGTTAGTGAAGGGTGCGTGTAGTGGGAGCAGGTAGAACTGCAGCTTTTGATTATTGTCGAGTGAGTGTGGGATGGAATCTGGCTGCTTAATCATCACTGACAGAACCGCCCAGAACAGCAGCTGAACCGGCCATGCTGGTCAGACCGGCCAAACAACATTTTCTCAGTCACCCTCGGGCTCAACATATTTACCCTGCAAAGGAATTCCAGTATGAAGCAGTTGAGAGCCAAACCCTCCCTGACTGTAGAAACAGCTGCAAAGGCAAGGACAAGCGAGTCTGTGTCGCAGTAACACGAGTGGCTGAACACAGAAACAGGCCATTCGGCCCAACTGGTCTCTGCCAGTTGTGGAAGTGCAGTTTTTGTCTCGGACAAAATGGTTTCCTTGAAGTTAAACTAATAAAATGGCCGACTCTGACTTGTGTGGAAAAGGGAAAAAATCCATTGTTATGTTCTTTTCTGAAAATAACTTTAAAGTCTTAGACTATGCTGTCAGCAAAAGTCTGCCTGCACAAAAGAAAACAGGCTTAATATTGAGATAACCAAGGGCTAGTAAAGTAAACAAACCAGGCGCCTTGGCCTTGGTGAGAGAAGTAAAATAGATAGACTCCATTTTATAGAGATTAGCTAGTCTCATTGTAAGGCATTTCTAATGTGTTTTTTCTAATTGTTAACTTAGCTTACCTTAAACAACATGTCATGTGATATTATACTGTATAAGAATACTCCATTTTCTGTGATTCAGCAGTCTGTCATCATAGCTAATTGGGCTATGGTTGCAGTCTCCTTGCAAGTAAAATATAATAAAAAGCCTTCTTTGACGATATTGTTTACAAGAGTCTTGAATCGGAAGTCGAAACTTCGACACAGTGTTTCTGCTCCACACGAGCCTCCTCTTCCCACCCTGCTCCCTCGCCTGTGCATCAAGCCTCCCCTCTAAATGCATCAGTGCTCTCTGCTTCAAACACTCCCTGTGGCAGCGAGTTCCACATTCTCACCACTCTCTCTGGAAAGAAATGCCTGCTCAATTCTTTATCGGAACTGTTAGTGACTTTCTTATATTTATGTCCCCTTGTTCTGGACACTCTCACCCACAAGTGGGAACAGTTTCTTCAGATCTGCCCGATGTCGGATTGCCAACTCTGATTGGACATAATCCTGGAGGTTCCATCACATGACCTCTCGTCTCCAGCCGCCCCACTCAGTCAAACAGCCTTTTTCCCCTCTCCAATATTTCTATGACTAATGAACAAAAGTATTTAAAAAAAAGACTTGCATTTCTACAGCGCCTTTCACAACCACCGGACGTCCCAAAGCGCTTTACAGCCAATGAAGTACTTTTTGAAGTGCAGTCACTGTTGTAATGTGGGAAATGCAGCAGCCAATTTGCGCACAGCAAGCTCCCACAAACAGCAATGTGATAATGACCGGATAATCTGTTTCAGTGATGTTGATTGAGGGATAAATATTGGACAGGACACTGGGGAGAACTCCCCTGCTCTTCTTCGAAATAGTGGCCGTGGGATCTTTTACAACTACCTGAGAGAGCAGACGGGGCCTCGGTTTAACATCTCATCCAAAAGACGGCACCTCCGACAGTGCAGCACTCCCTCAGCACTGCCATGGAGTGTCAGCCTAGCTTTATGTGCTCAAGCCTCTGGAGGAAATAAACACGCCTCTTGTTTATTGCCCCCATGATGTTTCTCCCGGGTTGCTCACAGCAGTGTCAGATTAATCTTCAATTACTGGAGAGTCCAGGACAATCCTCGAGAGTGGGTAACCCGAGTCTAAGTCTGGATTGAGGGCCTGTCGATTCTGAAGAGACTGCAGGAGGATACAGTCCCAAGCTGCTTTGGGTTTCACACCACTTGCAGTATAACTTCAATCTCTGCGCACCTTTCTAAAGCTGTACCAGTTGCCTTGCACTGTTTCCAGGGACGTAAGGGGGCATGTCTGGGAATGGGGATTCCCTCAGTCGGATCAGGAGTACATCCTGATCCCAGTGGAGTGGAGCCCGCCGGGGGGGGGGAGGAGGGGGGGGGTTACAGCCCAGAAACTGGACCTATTAAGGTCTGGGGACAATATTTTTTGTGGGGGTTGAAGTGGCCCCCATTAGTAAGAGGACCACAGGGACACCCAGATTCCTCTTCTGGGGTGGACCAATCCCTCCTTGGGTCAGCCAGATGTTGCTGGTGTTTCAGGGGTCTTTGGCAGATGTACGCCCCAAACTGCTGAAGGCCCACTCCCCTCGCCCCCATGCAATACAGCAGGGTCAGTGGTGGCGTTTGGGGCAGGCGAGGTCCTGGTGTTAGGGCCTGGGATCGCGCACCCTCCCTGTGCATTTTCTAGGCCTGTGTCAGAAGATTCGAGTGAAGCCTTTGACCAAGTACTGCCTAGGGTCGGAAGTTGGGGGGGGGTCCTGCAATGAATCAGGAATTGGGTGAATGAAAGGAAGCAAAGGGGAGTAGCAGCTGGAGCTGGGTTGGCTGGGCCGAGGTGACCAGCAGTGTGCTCTGCGAGCAGTGCTGTGCTGGGCCGAGGTGACCAGCAGTGTGCTCTGCGAGCAGTGCTGTGCTGGGCTGGGCTGGGCTGAGGTGACCAGCAGTGTGCTCTGCGAGCAGTGCTGTGCTGGGCTGGGCCGGGCCGGGCCGAGGTGACCAGCAGTGCGCTCTGTGAGCAGGGCTGGGCTGGGCCGGGCCGAGGTGACCAGCAGTGTGCTCTGCGAGCAGTGCTGGGTTGGCTGGGCCAAGGTGACCAGCAGTGCGCTCTGTGAGCAGTGCTGGGTTGGCTGGGCCGAGGTGACCAGCAGTGTGCTCTGTGAGCAGGGCTGGGCTGGGCCGAGGTGACCAGCAGTGAGCTCAGTGAGCAGGGCTGGGCCGAGGTGACCAGTAGTGCGCTCTGCGAGTAGTGCTGGGCTGGGCCGAGGTGATCAGTAGTGCGCTCTGTGAGCAGGGCTGGGCCGAGGTGACCAGTAGTGCGCTCTGCGAGTAGGGCAGGGCTGGGCTGGGCTGGGCCGAGGTGATCAGCAGTGCGCTCTGCGAGCAGTGCTGGGCTGGGCCGAGGTGATCAGCAGTGCGCTCTGCGAGCAGTGCAGGGCTGGGCTGGGCTGGGCTGGGCCGAGGTGACCAGCAGTGCGCTCTGTGAGCAGGGCTGGGCTGGGCTGGGCCGAGGTGATCAGCAGTGCGCTCTTTGAGCAGGGCTGGGCTGGGCTGGGCCGAGGTGATCAGCAGTGCGCTCTGCGAGCAGTGCAGGGCTGGGCTGGGCTGGGCCGAGGTGACCAGTAGTGCGCTCTGCGAGCAGTGCTGGGCTGGGCCGAGGTGACCAGCAGTGCGCTCTGTGAGCAGTGCTGGGCTGGGCCGAGGTGACCAGTAGTGCGCTCTGCGAGTAGTGCTGGGCTGGGCTGGGCCGAGGTGATCAGCAGTGCGCTCTGTGAGCAGTGCAGTGCTGGGCTCGCACTGTTTACTTTGCACATCAATAATTTGGGAGAGGTCAAAGTTTTGTTGCGGATACAAATTGGGGGCTGGGAGTGGTAAATCTGAACGACACAGGGTTTTTGTTCCTTGGAACCAGTGTTACCAGGAAATAGAGGATCCACTGAGCCAATCAAAATGAAAAGGAAGCAACAACTGTTCTGCATCGGAGTCACGAACCATGTTCTTATCAGAGCTGGAGGCCACAGTGAAAAGGACAGGAGAGAGCCCATCAACGCAGCATGAAGTGTTTGAGCCCGTTAAAGAAAGTAAAACACTGGAACTAACTAAACCTGAGGTTAGAGTGTGAGAACTGGAGCAAAGATACCGAACAGGTATCCGATCACCCGATGGATTCGATTTATCCTGTACCTGCAGCATTACCTGTGCCCGTACCTGTACCAGTGTCTCTGCCTTTACCATTACCTGTGCCTGTACCTGTACCAGTGTCTCTGCCTTTACCATTACCAGTGCCTGTACCTGTACCAGTGTCTCTGCCTTTACCATTACCTGTGCCCGTACCTGTACCAGTGTCTCTGCCTTTACCATTACCTGTGCCTGTACCTGTACCAGTGTCTCTGCCTTTACCATTACCTGTGCCTGTACCTGTACCAGTGTCTCTGCCTTTACCATTACCTGTGCCCGTACCTGTACCAGTGTCTCTGCCTTTACCATTACCTGTGCCCGTACCTGTACCAGTGTCTCTGCCTTTACCATTACCAGTGCCTGTACCTGTACCAGTGTCTCTGCCTTTGCCATTACCTGTGCCTGTACCTGTACCAGTGTCTCTGCCTTTACCATTATCTGTGCCCGTACCTGTACCAGTGTCTCTGCCTTTACCATTACCTGTGCCCGTACCTGTACCAGTGTCTCTGCCTTTACCATTACCTGTGCCTGTACATGTCCAGTAAAATGTAATGTTGAGCCTCACATGCAGTTTAGAGTTCATTCGAATTTTGAATTAAGCAAAGCATTGTTTATTGGGAAGATAGGGAGATGTATCATTTTGTATGAGGATGAAGCAGGGATGGGACTGGTAAAAACCACCGTACACTCTGAGACTGCAGCTGACCTTTTGGAATAAAGCTCGAGAGGTCTTGTGGACAGTCTCCTGGATGGTGGTAAAATCAGCTACAAACTATACATATTTAACACAGAAAGTTACTGAGATACAGTCATGAGTTGCTCCTGTACATTGTGATATTCCTTCGATATGCAGATTCATTATTCATGTCATTAAATTTCTCAAAGTTTCCATCATCAAGAAAGAAATAATAATTCAAACCCTGATCCTGCCTGTTCACTATTGGACTTGACAAAAAGTATCAATTCCTGGCCTGTAAACCCCAATCTGCTGGAGAAGGTGGGTCCGAAATTTATGATGGACATCCCCTGTCCAGAAATCTCATTCCTTCAGTTACCGGTGATCAGTTTCATTCGACAGGTGGATTCCCTTTCAGCTCATTCCCACTCCCGCCCCCAGAGCAAGAAGCGAGGCAACAGAGCTTAAGGAACAAAACAAAAGTAAAGAAATTTCAGAATAATTGGTCAGAAATCATCAGCTTCTCAATGTGGATCAAGGAATATACAGGAGCTGCTCCTCACTCAGAGCTGAGTCTTCACCTCACTCCTCGTCAGAAACGTTCAACAGACGGACGTGCGAGTTCTTCTCCGAGCTCTTCAGCTGTCCCAGCTCCATCGCACCAGCTCTCTTCGATTTTATCTGCATGAAGCTGCAAGGAAAGAGATTCATTTCAGAGAGAGAAAGTGTAGAGAGTAAAGCAACCTGTCGCCACACTCTACCGCCCTGATATTACAACCGGTTACAGACAGTGGTGGGCGGTTATAGACAATGGGGGATTTCCTGCACCAGTCCCTGTACCTGTATCAGTGTCAGTACCAGTCCCTGTACTTGTGTCAGTACCAGTCCCTGTACCTGTATCAGTGTCAGTACCATTCCCTGTACCTGTGTCGGTACCAGTCCCTGTACCTGTGCCTGTATTGTGAAGGAATACGCCATATTCAGAAAAATACACCATTCTATGAAATATTCTGGCCTTTGTAACATGACATACTAGGTTTGAAAATCTGGAAGCCTCAACAATCTAAAGCTGTGAACAGCATAGAGGCTGTTGAGATAAGATAAGTTGTTGACACTGAATCAATAGCCTTAATGAAACAGAAGGTTAAAGGTTCCAGAAAGTCTGAAGCTTGGAAAGAACACAATGGTACACCTAGTTAAAGAGTCTTAAACCAACACTTCGTAAAGAAACACAGAAAATTAAAGAAACATATGCCTTTGTAAAAATGACATCAAATGAAAGACAGGAGACATAATTCTTAATGCAACCAACTGAGGTAACTAAGAAGACAATGGTGCATCCGGTTGAGGTGTTCTAAATGCAAAAGATACAAGCAGAAGACCTTGGTAAGAATGGCATCAAGTGGGGGAGGCACCACCCGTCACATTGTTTTTGTGTTGAACTTGAAACACCTAAAGGTAGAGACACGAGTCTGCTTGCTACCAGCTGAACTGACTGTAAGAATAGAAGGGGTCAACAGTAAAATGACTAGAGATAATTAGCTTACATCAGCAGAAAACTTCAAAGGAAATACCACTGAGAAAGGGTATAAAAATTGGACTTTCAAATGGGAAGATAGATTCGCTGAAAGGGGCAAAGTGATTCTCAGGCTTCAGAGGCAAGCTCTGTAAGTCTTCAACTCTTTGAGTCTCGGGGATCAAGGTACTTATATTTGATTTTGGTGGATATCCTGGAATAGACTAAGAAATGTAAAAATGTAACGAAGTTAAGATTTGAGAATAGGATCTCTGATAAGAGTGTATAAGCTTACTCTTTTTGGAATTGTTAAAGTTGCGATTGAATCACCAACTGTAAATTACATGTCGGTTCTTTAATAAATCTATATATTTTTAGAATTGTCTCACATAATACTTCTGTATCAAACTCGCGAACTCAATCTCTGTACGCTCTTTGGTGAGGAGTTGCAGAATTCTGGGGAGTTTTCCGAACCCTCATAATATCCGGAAGGTTACAGTCTAGCTAAACTTATTAAAAGTGCTATCTGGAGGACGGTAACATCTTCAAGCTGTTCCTTTCCTTTAGGGAGAGACAGTCTGGACCTTTAGACCCAATTAAGCGTCTTTAGGATTCGGCTACCTCTAACTTTAGTTGAAGGTGAACGTCTGGGGAATACGCCTGATCCGGGGTAGCCCAAAAGGGGCTAGGACTAGTAATTATCCCTTCAGTATCAGTGTAAGTACCTGTGCCAGTCCCTGTGCCTGTATCAGTGTCAGTACCTGTACCAGTGTCAGTACCTGTGCCTGTATCGTGGGGTACTGGGGCCCCTGTGGCATTTATTGGCCATCCCTAGTTGCCCTTGAGAAGGTGGTGATGGGCCTTCTCTTGAACCGCTGCAGTCCGTGTGGTGAAGGTGCTCCCACCGTGCTGTTAGGGAGGGAGTTCCAGGATTTTGACCCAGCGGCGAGGTGGGGTTGGTGAGTACTGGAGCCCCCAGGTTTCCTTTCACTGACACATTAAGCAGAGGTTCTGACAGTTTTGAACCCAATATTTAACACACTCCCTTTGGTTCGGGGCAACACAGAGCAGGACATGTGATGACTGCCACGCTTCAGGCCCCGGGCTCTTATCACACAATGTGGCAGTTTGAACTCACCAGTACACCAGCGTGTAACTCATCGCCACGATACCGATGGCGACTGCGAAATGCCAGCAGAAGCACATTGTAATGAACATGATGTTCCCGTGGTCATCTTCATTCCACTTGGGCCCACCGCTGGGAGGGTACAGGACGAAGCCAATCTGAAAGAGACGAGACAGCTCTCAGTGTTAATGTACAGTTAGAGCATAGCGTTAAACTCCATTAACACCCAGTAACTGAGCGTTAAACTCCACTCGCGCCCAGTGACATGGAGAGACACACAGACAGACAGACAGAGCTACGGAGGGGGGTTAGGAGTCCATTGTGAAGGAAGCTGCTCACCTGCCAGAACCAGCTCCCCTGCAGGATTGCCAGGCTGGTTCGCAGCAGCTCCAGGACGATGTTGTCTCGCAGGAAAACTTCCATCATTATGATTAAGGAGCCTCCGAACACAGCGGTGAGCAGAAGTGAGTGGATGTGCAGGTCAAGGGGAGGCCGGTTATGGACGTGGAAATAAAATAGGAACCCTGCAGAAATGAAGATATATATCAACGATCGATCACACGCGTGCTGGTGTTTAAGCCGTCAATCACACGTGTGCTGGTGTGTAAACCGTCAGTCACACGCGTGCTGATGAATAAACAGTCAATCACACGCGTGCTGATGAATAAACAGTTAATCACACGCGTGCTGGTGAATAAACCGTCAATCACACACGTGCTGGTGTGTAAACCGTCAATCACACGCGTGCTGATGAATAAACAGTCAATCACACGCGTGCTGATGAATAAACAGTCAATCACACGCGTGCTGATGAATAAACCGTCAATCACATGCGTGCTGGTGAATAAACCGTCAATCACATGCGTGATGAATAAACCGTCAATCACACGCGTGCTGGTGAATAAACCATCAATCACACGCGTGCTGGTGAATAAACAGTCAATCACGCGTGCTGGTGTGTAAACCGTCAATCACACGCGTGCTGGTGAATAAACCGTCAATCACATGCGTGCTGGTGAATAAACCATCAATCACACGCGTGCTGACGAATAAACCGTCAATCACACGCGTGCTGATGAATAAACCATCAATCACACGCGTGCTGGTGTGTAAACCGTCAATCACATGCGTGCTGGTGACTAAACCGTCAATCACATGCGTGCTGATGAATAAACCGTCAATCACACGCGTGCTGGTGTGTAAACCGTCAATCACATGCGTGCTGGTGTGTAAACCGTCAATCACACGCGTGCTGATGAATAAACCTCGATCACATGCGTGCTGGTGTGTGAAACATTAACCACACGTGTGCTGGGTCTATGCTGGGTAGTACTGTAAAGTTGTCCCTGTCACCCACCCTATTCGATGGCTCCTGATGTGTGCGAGGGTCTGTCCCCGAGTCTCTGCTCCAGGTGTTTCAGACAGCATGTGACCACCCTAGGACGGAAGCGGAGCTTCAGCATGAGGGACATTTTCATTCTATATTTATTTTGTGTGTGGCGGATCACCACCTAAACGGGCATTATCCACTTTTCCGTCCGTGGACAAAATATCGAGCACCTTCCCTTTAAGGCACCTTACCTTTAAGGCAGGAGTGGGCGGGGCCTCAGGATTTTTCCAGCGAATTCTGGGAGCAGTCTGTTCAGCCATTTTGTACCATGCAGTTGTATTAAAAAAGTCTCTTGTTTTCCACACATGGATTCAGCCTTAATTCGTGTTTCGCGGAAGCCTCAACATTGGTGACCCCGACGCTCAGAATGTATTCCGAGCACTGCAATGGCGGACACGAACGCAGTTTCCGTGAAACTGCTGGAGTTTTGGGAAAACCAGCCCGAAGCCTGGTTTCTCCAAGCTGAATCTCGCTTCCGGCTGCGAAACATCACCACAGATGGGACGAAGTACGACTATCTCGTCACATCACTCGGTAGCGCCACAGTTTCGAAGGTTTGGACAGTGCTGCAGAACCCACCAGAGGAAGGCAAGTACGCACATCTCAAGACAGCGCTCCTTAAAAAATTTACGGCCTTGGCATATCAGCGAAACTGCCACCTCCTCGACCTTCCAGGCCTCGGTGATGCCTCACCGTCAGACCTCCTCTCCCACATGCTCTCCCTCACCGACGAGAGCCCACCCGGATCCCTCTTCCGCACGCTGTTCATCCGCCAGCTACCTCTCAGCATCCACCCAGCGATCGTGGCATCCGGCCTCACGAACCTGGAAGCCCTGGCCGATGAGGCCGACAAGCTGCTGTCCGCTCACTCCAGCCGCGACGTCACTCCGGACCTGGCAACCAATGCCTGGGCGCGCCCCTCACTGGCCACCACGCGGCCACAAGGGCCTGCCACCAGGCCCACGGGGCCTTCACGCCCCACTAACCTGGGCCACTGTTACTACCACGCACGGTTCGGCGCCAGGGCACAACGGTGCACACCTCCCTGCTCTTTCAAGTCCACCCCCGTACCAGCCCCCGTGATGGCTGTGGGCCACGCGGTCTCCCTGCTGTTCGTCACGGATGACAAAACCGGCCGCCGGTTCCTGTGCGACACTGGGGCTCAGCACAGAATCATCCCGGCCTCCTCCCTCGACATCCAAAAGGGCGAACGAGGACCGGCGCTGGCTGCTGCTAACGGCTCGGAAATCCGGACATATGGCACCCGGACGGTCACCCTCGACCTCGCTGGTCGCCGCTACCGATGGGAGTTCATCACTGCCAAGGTGCTCTCCCCTCTCATCGGTGCAGATTTCCTGTGTGCCCACGGCCTACTGGTAGACATCCCCCGTCACCGCCTCGTGGACATGAACACCATGTCCCCCATCCTGGGCGCCATGGCCCCCCGTCAAGCCGCCGACATAGCGTCACAGTGCCACGCCCGGGCCACGGATGACTACTCGGCACTCCTGGCGAGTTCCTGCCCACTGCCACGACACCCTGGTCAGCCGACCAGCAACGCCATGACTTCGCCTCACCGGCGCTGCAGTTCGCCCCGGTGCCCATTGCCCGACACGGCAAATCCACCTCACACGTCCCACTAAGCCTGCACCAGGTACGGTTTGTTTTCGTCCGGCACGACGCCCACCACGGACCCCTTCAACCCCCGTACGACGGGCCCTACAAGGTGCTACAGGCTGGGGACAAATTTTTCACCCTGCAAGTGGGCGACAGGACCGAAAAAGTGTCGGTTGCCCGACTCAAGCCAGCACACTCGGAGCCCAGTGAGCCGGTCCCTGTAGCTCGTCCACCTCCACGCGGCCGACCTGCCCTCAAGCCGGTTCACCCGGCTGCTCCACGCCCGGCCGTTCCACGTCCACCGGCGTCCTACAAGAGCCGCTCCGGCCGGCCCATCAGACCGCTGCACCGTCTCATCCACACCTCCTAAGCAGATTCTGGGGGGAGCTGTGTGGCGGATCGCCACCTAAACGGGCATTATCCACTTTTCCGTCCGTGGACAAAATATCGAGCACCTTCCCTTTAAGGCACCTTACCTTTAAGGCAGGAGTGGGCGGGGCCTCAGGATTTTTCCAGAGAATTCTGGGAGCAGTCTTTTCAGCCATTTTGTACCTGCAGTTGTATTAAAAAAGTCTCTTGTTTTCCACACACGGATTCAGCCTTAATTCGTGTTTCGCGGCAGCCTCAACGTGTGACTTTAGCCAAAAGGGTAAGTAGGTTTTAAAATGGGCTTTGTGGAGCTTTATTTTTACAAGAATGCTTTTGTCTTTGGGTCAGGATAGAAACCAATACACAAAACTGTCCCAAGAATGTCCACAGAGTTCATGGACACAGGGGGCTGGAATTTCCTCTTGCTCCCACCGCTGTGACCTCGTCATAAACCCAACCCATTGTCCAGGGTTGGTGCTCATTAAAAAAGGATGGACTCCTGCGGAATCACGGTTACCAAGAGGGAGCCTGCTGGAACTCTGCTGGAGCTGCAGGGGCGG
The DNA here is from genome assembly GCA_030390025.1 of Squalus acanthias. Taxonomy (NCBI): domain Eukaryota; kingdom Metazoa; phylum Chordata; class Chondrichthyes; order Squaliformes; family Squalidae; genus Squalus; species Squalus acanthias. The sequence goes on from CM059445.1 coordinate 26,894,306, forward strand.
AGGGAATTTAAAGGAGGTGGAAAGAGGATTTTCTTTAGGCCTCATGTGCATCAGAGGCCTGAACAGGTCAATGTATGGGGCCTACACGGAGGGTGAGAACACTTCTAGACCTTCACAGAAAACAGAGAGTAGGGGTTAAAGGTAGTCACTCTGACTGGTGGAAGGTGGGAAGTGGTGTTCCACAGGGATCGGTGCTGGGACTGCTGTTGTTCACCATTTACATTAATAATTTAGACCTGGAAATCAGATGTACAATGTCAAAATTTGTGGATGACACCAAATTGGGGGTACAGTTAATACTGAGGGAGAATACAACAAAATACATCAAAATACATGAAGACATTAATAAACTTGCAGAATGGGTGTTTAATTGGCAAATGAATTTCAATATAGATAAGTGTGAGGTGGCGCATTTTGGTAGGAAGAGTAATGAGGCCACACACTCCTTGTAAAATAAGAGTCTAACTGGGGTAGAGGAGCAGAGGGATCTGTGGGTACAGATTCACAAATCACCACAAGTAGCGACACAGGTTCATAAGGCCATAAAAAATCAAACTAAGCACTGGGGTTCATTTCTAGACGGATAGAATTGAAAAGCAGCGAAGTTATAATAAACTTGTATCGAACCTTGGCTAGACCACACTTGGAGCACTGTGAACAGTGGAGAGGGTGCCACTATCAGTGAAGACTGACCAGGCTGGGGCTATTTTCTCTAGAAAAGAGAAGATTGAGAGGTAACCTGATAGAGGTCTTTAAGAATATAAAAGGGTTTGATAGGGTAGATGTAGAGAAGATGTTTTCACTTGTGGGGCAGACTAGAATGAGGGGCCATAAATATAAGATAGTCACTAATAAATCCAAAAGGGAATTCAGGAGAAACTTCTTTACCCAGAGAGTGGTGAGAATGTGGAACTCGCTACCACAGTGAGTGGTTGAGGCGAATAGTATCGATACAGTTAAGAGGAAGCTGGATAAACACAGGAGGGAGATATGAGTAGGAAGATATGTTAATAGGGTGAGACAAAGTAGGTGGGAACATAAAGCTGTGGCCGAACGGCCTGTTTCTGTGCTGCACATTCTATGTAATTAAATGTAATTCATCATCCATACAAAATGATGCTGGGACTAAAAGGGTTAAATTATATGGACAGGTTGTACAGACTAGGCTTGTAATCCCTTGAGTATAGAGGATTAATGGGTGATATTATTGAGCTGTTTAAGATGATTAAAAGAGTTGATTGGGTAGAGGGAGAACAAAGAAGATGTTATCGGACTAAGTGTTCCTTCCTGTCGCAACTCGAGTCCTGGGAGAGTGTCTCCAGGAATGACGAGTCAGTGTGAAGCCAGAGCAAGATTTGGGTGTTGTGGAGCGTGCGAATCACACTCACGGGCCTATGTTTCAGTCCAGGAGTATTTTAGCTCTCGGGCCTCATTTAAATACCGCTGGTCCGGGCGTAAAGAGAATGCAGAGCAGCTGTCGGAGGGCAAAGGTTGGGCTGGAGGGCAAAGGTTGGGCTGGAGGGCAAAGGTTGGGCTGGAGGGCAAAGGTTGGGCTGGAGGGCAAAGGTTGGGCTGGAGGGCAAAGGTTGGGCTGGAGGGCAAAGGTTGGGCTGGAGGGCAAAGGTTGGGCTGGAGGGCAAAGGTTGGGCTGGAGGGCAAAGGTTGAGCTTGAGGGCACAGGTCGGATGGCCAAGGGTCACTCGCCAGATTCCTGGTAAGTGATAGGTTTCAGGAGGGCCTTGCGGGAGGGAACGGGTTGGGGAGGCCGTGACTTTCCTTGTGGGCCTCTTCATCCTCTCCACTAACTGCTGAGCTGCTTCAGCCTGGCGGAAGGCTGGATACCCCACTCAGGCCCCGGTTACAATTAACGTAAGTGAACCCCGATTTGCAAAAATTTATGAAGCCTGCTTTCGGGGCCTCACGCGCCTGCAGAAACCCACAGTTACTATCGGAGACGGCGGGAGAGAGTCGTGTTCTGAATGGGTAAGTAACGCTTTTAAACCCCATGAATTCCACCAATGAAGTTAAATTGACGCTGGGTCTTCATTCCCGTAGGCTCGACACTGATCGGTTATTGATGTTCAGGAGAGTCACCGGCAGCTTGAGAACCTCGGGGTCAATTCTAACTGTTGTTGTCGGGAAAGGAAAATCAGGTAGAGGGTAAAACAAACACACTGCTCACCCACTGGGAACCAATAGAACCAATGCCCACGTAACAGTGAACAGGGCACTCCATTACAGTAATGGCTGTCATTGTTTTTTATTCGTTCATGGGATGTGGGCGTCGCTGGCAAGGCCAGCATTTATTGTCCAGCCTGTGGATGGGTCAGTCTGTCTCGATGGGTCAGTCTGTCTCGATGGGTCAGCCTGTCTCGATGGGTCAGTCTGTGGATGGGTCAGTCTGTGGATGGGTCAGTCTGTCTCGATGGGTCAGTCTGTCACGATGGGTCAGTCTATCTCGATGGGCCAGTCTGTGGATGGGTCAGTCTGTCTCGATGGGTCAGTCTGTCTCGATGGGTCAGTCTGTCTCGATGGGTCAGTCTGTGGATGGGTCAGTGTGTCTCAATGGGCAGGAGGCAGTTTTTACCTTTAAATTGTAGACTTGCCTAGTGTGTTTCCAGTGTGATGGGACCATGGTTACACACAGGAGGTAATGCTGGTTTTGGGTGCTGGTGTATAATGGGCAGCTGAATCGATATCGCCTGTGTTACACTGTTCCCCAAAGTCAAAATTACCCCCAAATAGTTGTGTCGAGCAGGCAACGTATAGGACCATGAACCCACTCACCTTCTATAAACACTGCTAGAGAGAGCACCAGGCGGTCCAGGCCAATGGGGATCCTGAGTGAGCAGTACGTGAGGATATCTACGATCCCGGAGATGCCAAAGAACAGGTACATGGTGCTGTGCTGCCAGTTCATTATTTTGACCCACGATTGTCTGTCCTGGCTCAATAGGTGCAGGTGGGGCCCATCAGGGACAAACTGCTCGGCTAGAATTCCTAGAGACAGAACCAGACACAAAGAGCAGAGCTAAACTCTCCGACATCTGTCCATCAATAAGCAGGCGCAGCAAACCAGTGTAACAGCATACCTTCTGAACTGTAGCCTGAGCGGGAAAACACTTGGCTTTCTCACCAGGTAAGGACAGCAGGAGAAAGGCCAGGGCCAGTGAGGACTAAACAGGTGAGATCTTTCACTGTCACTGGGGGCCCAGGAGGAACAGTGTCTGTTCACCATGGGAGTGTGGTCGCCGTGACACGGTGTGTGTGTTCACTATGGGAGTGTGGTCACCGTGACACGGTGTGTGTGTTCACTATGGGAGTGTTGTCACTGTGACACGGTGTGTGTGTTCACTATGGGAGTGTGGTCACTGTGACACGGTGTGTGTGTTCACTATGGGAGTGTGGTCACTGTGACACGGTGTGTGTGTTCACTATGGGAGTGTGGTCGCCGTGACACGGTGTGTGTGTTCACTATGGGAGTGTGGTCACCGTGACACGGTGTGTGTGTTCACTATGGGAGTGTGGTCACTGTGACACGGTGTGTGTGTTCACTATGGGAGTGTGGTCACCGTGACACGGTGTGTGTGTTCACTATGGGAGTGTGGTCACCGTGACACGGTGTGTGTGTTCACTATGGGAGTGTTGTCACTGTGACACGGTGTATGTGTTCACTATGGGAGTGTGGTCACTGTGACACGGTGTGTGTGTTCACTATGGGAGTGTTGTCACCGTGACACAGTGTGTGTGTTCACCATGGGAGTGTGGTCACTGTGACACGGTGTGTGTGTTCACTATGGGAGTGTGGTCACCGTGACACGGTGTATGTGTTCACCATGGTAGTATGGTCACCGTGACACGGTGTGTGTGTTCACTATGGGAGTGTGGTCACCGTGACACGGTGTGTGTGTTCACTATGGGAGTGTGGTCACCTTGACACGGTGTGTGTGTTCACTATGGGAGTGTGGTCACCGTGACACGGTGTGTGTGTTCACTATGGGAGTGTGGTCACTGTGACACGGTGTGTGTGTTCACTATGGGAGTGTGGTCACCGTGACACGGTGTATGTGTTCACCATGGTAGTATGGTCACCGTGACACGGTGTGTGTGTTCACTATGGGAGTGTGGTCACCTTGACACGGTGTGTGTGTTCACTATGGGAGTGTGGTCACCGTGACACGGTGTGTGTGTTCACTATGGGAGTGTGGTCACTGTGACACGGTGTGTGTGTTCACTATGGGAGTGTGGTCACCGTGACACGGTGTATGTGTTCACCATGGTAGTATGGTCACCGTGACACGGTGTGTGTGTTCACTATGGGAGTGTGGTCACCGTGACACGGTGTGTGTGTTCACTATGGGAGTGTGGTCACCTTGACACGGTGTGTGTGTTCACTATGGGAGTGTGGTCACTGTGACACGGTGTGTGTGTTCACTATGGTAGTGTGGTCGCCGTGACATTGTATGGGGTTGAAGAGTTGCTCTGTCTCTGGGTAAATTCCCATTTCCCCACTACCTCAAGCAGCAAACAATAACCACAAGGACTCAGAGTACTCACCCGCCAGTGAGAAAACCGCTTTCGCTACCCCCTCCGCGAGCTCCACTCGGTCGAAGCACAGCCTGAAGGGCTTATTCCTCTTCACTAAGAATTTGCATGAATATTTCACTGACCACCACAGGCCGAAGAGCAGGAAGAAGCTGCCTGGCAGGGCGTGTCCTTTGAAATTCGCCATCGTCAATTGGATTTGAAAGCCTGTACAGACGGACAGTTCATTACTATCGCTAACAACAACAACAACAACTTGCATTAATATATAGCGCCCTTAAAGTAGTAAAATGTCCTAAGGTGCTTCAATGGAGCGTTATCAAACAAAATTTGACACCGAGCCACATAAAGAGATATCAGGACAGATGAACAAAAGTTTGGTCAAAGAGGCAGGTTTTAAGCAGCATCTTAAAGGAGGAGGGAGAGGTGGAGAGGTTTAGGGAGGGAATTCCAGAGCTTGGGACCCAGACAACTGAAGTCACAGCCGCCAATGGTGGAGCGATTAAAATTGGGGCTGTGCAAGAGGCCAGAATTTGAGGAACGCAGAGATCCCGGAGGGTTGTAGGGCTGGAGGAGATTACAGAGATAGGGAGGGGGCTGAGGCCATGGAGGGATTTGAACATAAGGATGAGAATTTTAAATTCGAGTTGTTGCCGGACCGGGAGCCAGCGAGCACAGGGGGTATGGGTGAACGGGATTTGCTGCCAGTTTTGGGTGAGCTCAGGTCTACGGAGGGTGCAAGGTGGGAGGATGGTGAAGTTAGTGTTGGAATAATCGAGTCTAGAGGTAACAAAGGCATGGATGAGGGTTTCAGCAGCAGATGCGCTGAGGCGGGGCAGCGACAGGCGGAAGTGGAAATAGGTGGTCTTGGTGATGGAGAGGATATGTGGTCGGATGCTCAGCTCAGGGTTAAATAAGACGCTGAGGATGGGAACGGTCTGGTTCAGCCTCAGACAGTTGCCAGGGAGAGGGATGGAGTCGGTGGCTAGGGAACGGAGTCTGTGGCGGAGACCGAAGAAAATGGATTTGGTCTTCCCAATATTTAATTGGAGGAAATTTCTGCTCAGCCAGTACTGCATGTCAGACAAGTAGCATGACAAATCAGAGACAGTGGAGGGGTCGAGAGAGGAGGTAGTGAGGTAGAGCTGGGTGTCGTCAGCGTACATGTGGAAACTGACGCTGTGTTTTCGGATGATGTTGCTGAAGGGCAACATGTAGATGAGAAATAGGAGGGGCCAAGGATCGATCCTTGGGGGACTCCAGAGGTAACGATGGGGGAGCGGGAAGAGAAGCCGTTGCAAGGGAGGATAACCCTGGATATACTACAACAGTAACTTACATTTATATAGCGCATTTAACATAGGAAAAGGTCCCAATCAACATTCCCTATAAGTTGCACGGCCGCGCAACTCTCTGCCGGTCCTGCGCAGTCCCTTGAATGGGCCGTGCACCTAAAAAAACACTAGGCGGAACATTGGTCCCAGTGCGTTTCACAGAGCTGTACTTAACAGAAAAGGACATCAAACGAAAGAAGGAGATATTAGGACAGGTGACCAAATGCTTGGCCAAAGAGGTAGGTTTTAAGATAGGTCTTAAAGGAAGAGAGAGAGGTAGAGAGGCGGAGAAGTTTAGGGAGGCAATTCCAGAGCTTGAAGCCTAGGCAGCTGAAGGCACGGCTGCCAATGGGGGAGGAGAAGGGAAGAGGGGATACACAAGAGGCCAGGGTCAGAGGAATGGAGAGTTATTGGAGGGTTGTAGGGCTGGAGGAGGTTACAGAGATAGGGAAGGGCAAGACCATTAGGGGATTTAAACAGAAGGATGAGAATTTTTAATTTGAGGTGTTGGGGATCGGGAGCCAATGTCAGTCAGCGAGTCTCGATGTAACAAAGGCATGGATGAGGGTTTCAGCAGCAGATGAGCTGAGGCAGGGTTGGAGTCGGGCGATGTAACAGAGGTGGAAGTAGGCGGTCTTGGTGATGGAGCGGATATGGGGTCGGAAGCTCAGCTCAGGGTTGAATAGATGGGAGGTTGCGAACAGTGTGTTTTGGCCTGAATTAGAGTGCATGGATGGAAGAGCATGGAAGTGCATGGTTGCAAGGATACAGATTTTGTTGCGGGGCCCGAAGACAATGGCTGTGATGTACAACACGCGCCCACCATTGTCTCGCTCACCACATCCAGCTGGGCATATCCCACTCTAACACGGGTAGCCAACTCTATTTTTAACTAGTGTTCTCTCCTTCTCCCTTCTGTCCTGAAAGTGTGACCTGCTGCGATAGGTCTGCGGCAACAAGGAACCAGCTCTGACTTGTTTTAATCAGCTGCCTGTCCCTTTAATTCACAATATATGAAGACTTTGATATCCAGCTGCACTGCCTCAGCTTCAAGCAATACAAACGCTGCCCCATATCTTCAAGCAAAGATACTTGAGGGAGGAACGAAGACACACATTTCAAATAAAAACATGCTGTGTGATTGGCTCAGTTTTGAGTATGACTGACAGTTACGTTTGACTCTTCCTTTCAGTTCTGGAGATAGGTTGGGGGGAAAGTATCTGTGGCCAAGCTGTTCAACAAACTGAGCTGAGCTGTAGTAGAGGAAGTAGTGTTCGGTAAAATGGTATCAAACACAATGGAATCTTCACAGAAAGACGTTGTGCACTAGCTCGCTCCCAGAGTTAGGAAAGATTACAAGAAAGAAAAGATCTACTTGTAAAAAGAACTTACATTTACATAGTGCTTCACAACCAATCTGTAACCAATATAGAAAATGAAACAGCCAATTTGCACACAGCAAGGTCCACAAACAGCAATGTGATAATGCCCAGATAATCTGATTTAGTGATGTTGGTTGAGGGATAAATATTGGCCAGGACACCGGGGAGAATTCCGTTGCTCTTCTTCGAATTGCGCCATTTTACGTCTGCCTGAGAGGGTCGTCAGCACCTCAGTTTAAAGTTTCATCTGAAAGACGACATTTCCAACAGAGCAGCACCCCCTCAGTGCTGCACTGGAGTGGCAGCCTGAATGATCTGCTCAAGGCTCTGGAGTGGGGCTTGAACACACAACCTTCTAATTCAGAGATGTCAATCCTACCACTGAGCCACAGCTGACACATATGAGCATGTGACCTTGATGGGGTCTGATCAAGGCTTTATATAACTGAAGCATAACTTTCCCCCCTTTGTATTCCAGCCCCCTCGAGATAAAGGCCAACATTCCATTAACCTTTTTGATTATTTTTTGTACCTGTGCACTAGCTTTTAGTGATTTGTGTACATGGACACCAAATCCCTTTGCTCCTCCAGAGTTCCTAGTCTCTTGCCATTTAGAAAATATTTCAATTTTTCTTTCTCAAATCCAAAGTGGATGACCTCACACTTTCCCACATTGAACTCCATCTGCCACTGTTTTGCCCACTCACTTAATCTATCAATGCCCCTTTGTAACTTTTTGCTCCCATCTACACTGCTTACGGCACCTTTGAACTTGGTGTCATCTACAAACTTGGATATGCGGCTCTCTATTCCTTCATCCAAGTCATTAATATATATGGTGGAAACCTGAGCCACCAGGCTACTCTCTCCCACCCTTCCTAAATAATGGATTGAGATTTGCAATTTTCCAATCCAACGGCTCAATTCTTAAATCAAGAGCGCTTTGGAAGATTATGACGAACACATCTGCAATTTCCCTACCTGTTGCTTTTAATACCCTAGGGTGGAAATCATTAGGACCTGGAGATTTATATTTTTTAAGTCTCATTATTTTCTCCATGACCATTTTTTTACTCATATTAAATCCAATAAGGGTGGTAGAAGTTTGGAACTATCTTCCGCAAATGACAATTGTTAATTTTAAATCTGAGATTGATAGATTTTTGTTAACCAAAGGTATTAAGGGATACGGGGCAAAGGCGGGTATATGGAGTTAGGTCACAGATCAGCCATGATTTCATTGAATGGCGGAACAGGCTCGAGGGGCTAAATCGCCTCCTCCTGTTTCTATGTTCCTAATAAGTTCTTTCCCTTGACTTATTTTTAGATTCCCCTGTACTACTGGTATTTTGTCCTCTTCCTTTATTGTGAAAACAATATAAAGTACTCATTTAACAAGTCTGCCATTTCCTTATTGTTGATTACAGTCTCACCTGTGTCTTCAGCCATTTAGGGGTATAACCTGGTCTTGTATTGTACCAAATACTCCTTTGAATCCTCCCACTGTCTGTAGGTTTACACATTAACAGATCAGCCCAGTTTACTATCGTCAGTTTATGTCTCATTCCTACGAAGTTTGCCTCACAAGTTTAAAACCTTGGTTTGTGACTCTCCCTTCTCCCTCTCAAACTTAACACCAAATTTAAACATATTATGGTCACTATTCACCGTCAGATTATTAACTAATTCTATTTGTTACTCCTCATTAAATCCAGTGTGGCCTGCACCGTTGCCAGTTCTAATTGTTCCAGGAAACTGTCCCGAATACAATTTAGAAATTGGTTGCCTCGACTACTTGAACTGTTCTGCTTCTCCCAGTCTGTGCGAAAATTAAAATCTCCCATTATAACCACATTGTTTTTGCTACGTGCTTCCCTGATCTCCGGATTTATGCAATGCCTGACTTCACCGCTACTGTCAGCAGGTCTGTACACAATTCCTACCAGAGTCTTGCTTGCTTCGTTCTTCCTTAATTCTACCCATCGTGCTCCCGCCCCCTGCTCACTCTCACTGAAATCCCTTCTTTTAGCTGCTGTAATATTGTCCTTTATCAATATTGCTACTCCTCCTCCTTTACCTATTTTTCTAAAGACCTTATAGCCTGGAATATTTTGTTCCCGTTCATGCCCAGCTTGTAGCCAGGCCTCTGTACTGGATACTGCGTCACACCCATGGAGCTGAATCTGTGCTTCTAATTTGTTTCTTTTATTCCTTATGCATTGTGTCGAGAGCTCTTACCTGGGTACCTGACCCCACCCTGCCCATATGATCTCACACTTTTTAACTTATCACACTTTTCCTTATGTTCCCTCACTCCTGTTTTATTTTGAACAGGTATTTTATTCTTACTTACTATACTTTGCTCTGAACCTGGAGTATTTATATTATCTCTATCATTTCTTGTAGTTTGTATCCTTTTTTTCCTTAGCTTTAGGTGACCAATTTTACTCTTGTTTCTGTCTGAGCCCCTCCCCTCCCCTCCCCTCCCTTATTGGCTTTCTACATATTCTTTAGAAAAATAGGGAAAGGAGGAGGAGTAGCAATATTGATAAAGGACAATATTACAACAGTTGAAAGAAGGGATTTCAGTGAGGGTGAGCAGGGGGCGGGAGCACGATGGGTAGAATTAAGGAAGAACGAAGCAAGCAAGACTCTGGTAGGAATTGTGTACAGACCTGCTGACAGTAGCGGTGAAGTCAGGCATTGCATAAATCCGGAGATCAGGGAAGCACGTAGCAAAAACAATGTGGTTATAATGGGAGATTTAACTTTATACGTTTCACCTACATATTTATCCTTTCCACATGAACCTTGGTCCCTGCCTGGTTCAGGTACAGCCCGTCGCAGCAGTACAGCTTCTTCCTATCTTCACTTGTTCATTGTTTGTTTAAGAAAGTCAGTTAATAGTTTTAAACCTAACAGGAGATCTGATGTGGTATTCCACCACTATTGAAGACACAAGATAATTTCCAGTAGCTAAAGTATTAATAGAAAGCTTTTCCCGTTTATTATCCGAGTGAAGACTCTCGGAGGCAGATGTTGGGGCTCACTTCTCTGTCATAAGAACATAAGAATTAGGAGCAGGAGTCGGCCATACGGCCCCTCGAACCTGCTCCGCCATTCTATAAGATCATGGCTGATCATCGACCTCAACTCCACTTTCCTGCACTATCCCCATATCTCTTGATTCCCTTAATATCCAAAAATCTATCGATCTCTGTCTTGAATATACTCAACGATGGCGCCACCACAGCCCTCTAGGGTAGAGAATTCCAACGATTCACAACCCTCTGAGTGAAGAAATTCCTCCTCATCTTAGTCCTAAATGGCCAACCCCTTATCCTGAGACTATGACTCCTAGTTCTAGACACTCCAGCCAGGGGGAAACAGCCTCTCAGCATCTATACGGAGATCAGGGAAGCATGTAGCAAAAACAATGGGGGAGAAATTCGCCCCTGGCGCTAATTATCGCCTCCGACTGCAAACTTGGCTTCTATCGCCCCTGGAGGTGATTGGAGCGCTAAATCAGGCGCTACACATCTCTCTTAAGGCGCTACCGCCGAGGAGCAAGGCGCTACCTCAGAGCGCTGGCGAAGCTCATGTGATGTCAGTCAGCAATGGAACACAGACACACTGGCGCCGGCCAGTTCTTAAAGGGGAAGGTCGATCTTGCTCTCCATCCACACTCTGCTCATTGCAGCCTTGAATCTTGGCCTGGAGAAACCTGTACATCAATTCTACTGGAAAGAACAATGGAGAGGCCCAGGGAAAGAGCTCAGAGTGAGGCCCCCATAGTCTCTTGTAAATCGATGCACGGAAGGTCAAATCAAAATGAAACTGCAAAGTCCTGCTCAGTACCCAAAACTCCTTCACACAGCGTTGAATCTCTCCAGAAGTCTCTCTCTCTCTCTTTCAGAATGCGTGGTGCAAAAATGTCGCTGACAAAAAAAGGCAGGAAGCGGTTGCCTTTAAATAGTACTCCCCCAGTCCCTTCCCGACTGCAAAATGCTCCCCTCAACCTGTCGTTCCTAGCGGCAGGCGGTAGGGCAGGGGGCGCCACTCAATATCTGGTCCGGGGCGCTACCGGGGCGTTGCACGCTCGACTGACGTCACAATCTGTGGGCGCAGGAGATCGCGGCGGTAGTGTTTAGCGCCGCCACAAAATGTCTGGTCAATTTCGTGAACGGCGCATACATCGCCGCGCCCAGGTGCTAGTTGCTTTGTGCCCCATTAGTGCCCTCTTAGGTCGCTAGTGGGAGGTGCAAAGCAACCGAATTTTTCCCCCAATGTGTTTATATTGGGAGATTTAATTTTATACGTTTCAATGAGATCACCTCTCATTCTTCAAAACTCCAGAGAAGATAGGCCCATTCTACTCAATCTCTTCTCATAGGACTATCCCCTCATCGCAGGAATCAATCCAGTGAACCTCCGTTGCACTCCCTCTAAAGCAAGTATATCCTTCCTTCGGTAAGGAGACCAAAACTGTACACAATACTCCAGGTGTGGTCTCACCAAAGCCCTATATAATCGCAGTAAGACTTCCTTACTCTTATACTCCAAACCCCTTGCAATAAAGGCTAACATACCATTTGTCTTCCTAATTGCTTGCTGTACCTGCATGCTAACTTTCTGTGATTCGTGCACAAGGACACTTAAATCCTTCTGAATACCAACATTTACTAGTTTCTCACCTTTTAAAAACTATTCTTCTTTTCCATTCTTCCTACCAAATTGGATAACTTCAGACTTCCCCACATTATACTCCATCTGCCATCTTCTTGCCCAATCACTTAACTGGTCTATATCTTTTTGCATCCTCCTCACAGCTTACTTTCCCACCTAGCTTTGTATTGTCAGCAAGTTTGGATATATTACACTCGATCCCCTCATCTAGGTCATTAATATAGATAGTAAATAGCTGAGGCCCAAGCACTGATCCTTACGGCACTCCACTAGTTACACCCTGCCATCCCAAAAATGACCCATTTATCCCTACTCTGCTTTCTGTCCATTAACCAATCCTCTATCCATGCTAATATATTACACCTCAACCCCATGAGCCCTTATCTTACATAACATCTTGTGTGGCACATTATCGAATGTCTTTTGAAAATTCAAATATACTACATCCATTGGTTCTCCCTTATCTATTCTGCTAGTTACACCGTAAAAAAAACTACATATTTGTCAACCACGATTTCCCTTTCATAAAACCGTGTTGAATCTGCCCAATAATATTAAGATTTTCTAAGTGCACTGTTACCACGTCTCTAAAAATGGATTCTAGCATTTTCCCTACTACTGATATCAGGCTAACTGGCCTGTAGTTCCCTGTTTTTTTCTCTCCTTCCTTTCTTGAATAGCAGGGTTACATTTGCTACCTTCCAATCCACAGCATCTAGGGAGTTCTGAAAGATCAAACCCAATGCGTCCACTACCATTGCAGCCACCTCTTTTAGGACCCTAGGATGTAGGCCCTAGTCCAGGGGATTTGTCAGCTTTTAGTCCCATTAATCTCTCTAGTACTTTATTTTGCTAATATTAATTACTTTAAGTTCCTCAGTCTCATTAGGCCCTTGGTTCCCCACAATTTTACAATGGTTTTTGTGTCTTCTACTGTGAAGACAGGGAGGTCTTCTACTGTGGATGCAGGGAGAATGTTTCCCCTGGCTGGGGAGTCTAGAACGAGGGGTCACAGTCTCAGGATACGGGGTAGGACATTTAGGACTGAGATGAGGAGAAATTTCTTCACTCAGAGGGTGGTGAACCTGTGGAATTCTCCACCACAGAAGACTGTGGAGGCCAAGTCACTGAATATATTTAAGAAGGAGATAGATAGATTTCTAGACACAAAAGGTGTCAAGGGGTATGGGGAGAGAAAGTAAATATGGTATTGAGATAGAGGATCAGACATGATCATATTGAATGGCGGAGCAGGCTCGAAGGGCCGAATGGCCTACTCCTGCTCCTATTTTTCGACGTTTCTATGTTTCTAAGACAGACACAAAATATTTATTTAACACCTCTGCAATTTCCTTATTCCCCATCATTGCACGTAATCCACTCCCTATTACATCATCGAACGTAATCCACTCCCTATTACATCATCGGACATACTCCACTTCCTATTACATCATCGCATGTAATCCACTCCCTATTACATCATCGCATGTAATCCACTCCCTATTACATCATCACACGTAATCCACTCCCTATTACATCATCACATGCAATTCACTCCCCATTACATCATCACACGTAATCCACTCCCTATTACATCATCACATGCAATCCACTCCCTATTACATCATCACACGTAATCCACTACCTATTACATCATCACATGTAATCCACTCCCTATTGCATCATCGCATGTAATCCACTCCCTATTACATCATCGCACATAATCCACTCCCTATTACATCATGACAGGTAATCGACTACCTATTACATCATCGCACGTAATCCACTCCCTATTACATCATCGCACGTAATCCACTCCCTATTACATCATCGGACATACTCCACTTCCTATTACATCATCACATGTAATCCACTCCCTATTACATCATCGCACATAATCCACTCCTTATTACATCATGACAGGTAATCGACTACCTATTACATCATCGCACGTAATCCACTCCCTATTACATCATCGCATGTAATCCACTCCCTATTACATCATCGCACGTAATCCACTCCCTATTACATCATCGGACATACTCCACTTCCTATTACATCATCACATGTAATCCACTCCCTATTACATCATCACATGCAATTCACTCCCTATTACATCATCGCATGTAATCCACTCCCTATTACATCATCGCATGTAATCCACTCCCTATTACATCATCACACGTAATCCACTCCCTATTACATCATCACATGCAATTCACTCCCCATTACATCATCGCATGTAATCCACTCCCTATTACATCATCACACGTAATCCACTACCTATTACATCATCGCATGTAATCCACTCCCTATTACATCATCGCAAGTAATCCACTCCCTATTACATCATCGCATGTAATCCACTCCCTATTACATCATCGCATGTAATACACTCCCTATTACATCATCGGACATACTCCACTCCCTATTACATCATCGCACGTAATCGACTCCCTATTATATCATGACAGGTAATCGACTCCCTATTACATCATCGCACATAATCGACTCCCTATTACATCATCGCACATAATCGACTCTCTATTACATCATCGCACATAATCCACTCCCTATTACATCATCGCACATAATCCACTCCCTATTACATCATGACAGGTAATCGACTACCTATTACATCATCGCACGTAATCCACTCCCTATTACATCATCGCACATAATCCACTCCCTATTACATCATCGCACGTAATCCACTCCCTATTACATCATTGCACGTAATCCACTCCCTATTACATCATCGGACATACTCCACTTCCTATTACATCATCACACATAATCGACTCCCTATTATATCATCACAGGTAATCCACTCCCTATTACACCATCGCACGTAATCCACTCCCTATTACACCATCGCACGTAATCCACTCCCTATTATATCATCACAGGTAATCCACTCCCTATTACACCATCGCACGTAATCCACTCCCTATTACATCATCGCACGTAATCCACTCCCTATTATATCATCACAGGTAATCCACTCCCTATTACATCATCGCACGTAATCCACTCCCTATTACATCATCGCACGTAATCCACTCCCTATTACATCATCACATGCAATTCACTCCCTATTACATCATCGCACGTAATCCACTCCCTATTACATCATTGCACGTAATCCACTCCCTATTACATCATCACATGCAATTCACTCCCCATTACATCATCGCATGTAATCCACTCCCTATTACATCATCACATGTAATCCACTCCCTATTACATCATCGCATGTAATCCACTCCCTATTACATCATCACACGTAATCCGCTCCCTATTACATCATCGCATGTAATCCACTCCCTATTACATCATCGCACGTAATCCACTCCCTATTACATCATCGCACGTAATCCACTCCCTATTACATCATCGCACATAATCCACTCCCTATTACATCATGACAGGTAATCGACTACCTATTACATCATCAAACGTAATCCACTCCCTATTACATCATCGCACGTAATCGACTCCCTATTATATCATCACAGGTAATCCACTCCCTATTACATCATCGCACGTAATCCACTCCCTATTACATCATCGCACGTAATCCACTCCCTATTACATCATCACACATAATCGACTCCCTATTACATCATCGCACATAATCGACTCTCTATTACATCATCGCACGTTATCCACTCCCTATTACATCATCACACATAATCGACTCTCTATTACATCATAGCACATAATCCACTCCCTATTACATCATCACACGTAATCCACTACCTATTACATCATCGCATGTAATCTACTCTCTATTACATCATCGCATGTAATCCACTCCCTATTACATCATCGCACGTAATCCACTCCCTATTACATCATCGCACGTAATCCACTCCCTATTACATCATCACACATAATCCACTCCCTATTACATCATCACACGTAATCCACTCCCTATTACATCATCAATCGTAATCCACTCCCTATTACATCATCGCACGTAATCCCCTCCCTATTACATCATCACATGTAATCTAGTCCCTATTACATCATCGCACGTAATCAACTCCCTATTACATCATCACATGTAATCCACTCCCTATCACATAATCGCACGTAATCAACTCCCGATTACATCATCACATGTAATCCACTCCCTATTACATCATCACACATAATCCACTCCCTATTACATCATCACACGTAATCAACTCCCTATTACATCATCACATGTAATCCACTCCCTATTACATCATCAATCATAATCCACTCCCTATTACATCATCGCGCGTAATCCACTCCCTATTACATCAACACATGTAATCCACTCCCTATTACATCATCGCACGTAATCAACTCCCGATTACATCATCGCATGTAATCCACTCCCTATTACATCATCACACGTAATCTACTCCCTATTACATCATCGCACGTAATCCACTCCCTATTACATCATCACACGTAATCCACTCCCTATTACATCATCGCACGTAATCCACTCCCTATTACATCATCGCACGTAATCCACTCCCTATTACATCATCGCACGTAATCCACTTCCTATTACATCATCACACGTAATCCACTCCCTATTACATCATCGCACGTAATCCACTCCCTATTACATCATCGCACGTAATCCACTTCCTATTACATCATCACACGTAATCCACTTCCTATTACATTATCACACGTAATCCACTCCCTATTACATCATCGCACGTAATCCACTCCCTATTACATCATCGCAAGTAATCCACTCCCTATTACATCATCGCACGTAATCCACTCCCTATTACATCATCGCACGTAATCAACTCCCTATCACATCATCACACATAATCGACTCTCTATTACATCATCGCACATAATCGACTCTCTATTACATAATCGACTCCCTATTACATCATCACAGGTAATCCACTCCCTATTACATCATCGCACATAATCGACTCCCTATTACATCATCGCACATAATCAACTCTCTATTACATCATCGAACGTTATCCACTCCCTATTACATCATCACACATAATCGACTCTCTATTACATCATCGCACATAATCCACTCCCTATTACATCATCACACGTAATCCACTCCCTATTACATCATCGCAAGTAATTCACTCCCTATTACATCATCGCACGTAATCTACTCTCTATTACATCATCGCAAGTAATCCACTCCCTATTACATCATCGCAAGTAATCCACTCCCTATTACATCATCGCACCTAATCAACTCCCTATTACATCATCGCACGTAAGCCACTCCCTATTACATCATCGCACCTAATCAACTCCCTATTACATCATCGCACCTAATCAACTCCCTATTACATCATCGCACGTAAGCCACTCCCTATTACATCATCGCACGTAATCCACTCCCTATTACACCATCGCACGTAATCCACTCCCTATTACATCATCGCACATAATCCACTCCCTATTACATCATGACAGGTAATCGACTACCTATTACATCATCGAACGTAATCCACTCCCTATTACATCATCAAACGTAATCCACTCCCTATTACATCATCGCACGTAATCGACTCCCTATTATATCATGACAGGTAATCGACTCCCTATTACATCATCGCACATAATCGACTCCCTATTACATCATCGCACATAATCGACTCTCTATTACATCATCGCACATAATCCACTCCCTATTACATCATCGCACATAATCCACTCCCTATTACATCATGACAGGTAATCGACTACCTATTACATCATCGCACGTAATCCACTCCCTATTACATCATCGCACATAATCCACTCCCTATTACATCATCGCACGTAATCCACTCCCTATTACATCATTGCACGTAATCCACTCCCTATTACATCATCGGACATACTCCACTTCCTATTACATCATCACACATAATCGACTCCCTATTATATCATCACAGGTAATCCACTCCCTATTACACCATCGCACGTAATCCACTCCCTATTACACCATCGCACGTAATCCACTCCCTATTATATCATCACAGGTAATCCACTCCCTATTACACCATCGCACGTAATCCACTCCCTATTACATCATCGCACGTAATCCACTCCCTATTATATCATCACAGGTAATCCACTCCCTATTACATCATCGCACGTAATCCACTCCCTATTACATCATCGCACGTAATCCACTCCCTATTACATCATCACATGCAATTCACTCCCTATTACATCATCGCACGTAATCCACTCCCTATTACATCATTGCACGTAATCCACTCCCTATTACATCATCACATGCAATTCACTCCCCATTACATCATCGCATGTAATCCACTCCCTATTACATCATCACATGTAATCCACTCCCTATTACATCATCGCATGTAATCCACTCCCTATTACATCATCACACGTAATCCACTACCTATTACATCATCGCATGTAATCCACTCCCTATTACATCATCGCACGTAATCCACTCCCTATTACATCATCGCACGTAATCCACTCCCTATTACATCATCGCACATAATCCACTCCCTATTACATCATGACAGGTAATCGACTACCTATTACATCATCAAACGTAATCCACTCCCTATTACATCATCGCACGTAATCGACTCCCTATTATATCATCACAGGTAATCCACTCCCTATTACATCATCGCACGTAATCCACTCCCTATTACATCATCGCACGTAATCCACTCCCTATTACATCATCACACATAATCGACTCCCTATTACATCATCGCACATAATCGACTCTCTATTACATCATCGCACGTTATCCACTCCCTATTACATCATCACACATAATCGACTCTCTATTACATCATAGCACATAATCCACTCCCTATTACATCATCACACGTAATCCACTACCTATTACATCATCGCATGTAATCTACTCTCTATTACATCATCGCACGTAATCCACTCCCTATTACATCATCGCACGTAATCCACTCCCTATTACATCATCGCACGTAATCCACTCCCTATTACATCATCACACATAATCCACTCCCTATTACATCATCACACGTAATCCACTCCCTATTACATCATCAATCGTAATCCACTCCCTATTACATCATCGCACGTAATCCCCTCCCTATTACATCATCACATGTAATCCAGTCCCTATTACATCATCGCACGTAATCAACTCCCTATTACATCATCACATGTAATCCACTCCCTATCACATAATCGCACGTAATCAACTCCCGATTACATCATCACATGTAATCCACTCCCTATTACATCATCACACATAATCCACTCCCTATTACATCATCACACGTAATCAACTCCCTATTACATCATCACATGTAATCCACTCCCTATTACATCATCAATCATAATCCACTCCCTATTACATCATCGCGCGTAATCCACTCCCTATTACATCAACACATGTAATCCACTCCCTATTACATCATCGCACGTAATCAACTCCCGATTACATCATCGCATGTAATCCACTCCCTATTACATGATCACACGTAATCTACTCCCTATTACATCATCGCACGTAATCCACTCCCTATTACATCATCGCACGTAATCCACTCCCTATTACATCATCGCACGTAATCCACTCCCTATTACATCATCGCACGTAATCCACTTCCTATTACATCATCACACGTAATCCACTCCCTATTACATCATCGCACGTAATCCACTCCCTATTACATCATCGCACGTAATCCACTTCCTATTACATCATCACACGTAATCCACTTCCTATTACATCATCACACGTAATCCACTCCCTATTACATCATCGCACGTAATCCACTCCCTATTACATCATCGCAAGTAATCCACTCCCTATTACATCATCGCACGTAATCCACTCCCTATTACATCATCGCACGTAATCAACTCCCTATCACATCATCACACATAATCGACTCTCTATTACATCATCGCACATAATCGACTCTCTATTACATAATCGACTCCCTATTACATCATCACAGGTAATCCACTCCCTATTACATCATCGCACATAATCGACTCCCTATTACATCATCGCACATAATCAACTCTCTATTACATCATCGAACGTTATCCACTCCCTATTACATCATCACACATAATCGACTCTCTATTACATCATCGCACATAATCCACTCCCTATTACATCATCACACGTAATCCACTCCCTATTACATCATCGCAAGTAATTCACTCCCTATTACATCATCGCACGTAATCTACTCTCTATTACATCATCGCAAGTAATCCACTCCCTATTACATCATCGCAAGTAATCCACTCCCTATTACATCATCGCACCTAATCAACTCCCTATTACATCATCGCACGTAAGCCACTCCCTATTACATCATCGCACCTAATCAACTCCCTATTACATCATCGCACCTAATCAACTCCCTATTACATCATCGCACGTAAGCCACTCCCTATTACATCATCGCACGTAATCCACTCCCTATTACACCATCGCACGTAATCCACTCCCTATTACATCATCGCACATAATCCACTCCCTATTACATCATGACAGGTAATCGACTACCTATTACATCATCGAACGTAATCCACTCCCTATTACATCATCAAACGTAATCCACTCCCTATTACATCATCGCACGTAAGCCACTCCTTATTATATCATGACAGGTAATCCACTCCCTATTACATCATCGAACGTAATCCACTCCCTATTACATCATCAAACGTAATCCACTCCCTATTACATCATCGCACGTAAGCCACTCCCTATTACATCATCGCACGTAATCCACTCCCTATTACACCATCGCACATAATCCACTCCCTATTACATCATCGCATGTAATCTACTCTCTATTACATCATCGCAAGTAATCCACTCCCTATTACATCATCGCACGTAATCCACTCCCTATTACATCATCGCACGTAATCCACTCCCTATTACATCATCGCACGTAATCCACTCCCTATTACATCATCGCATGTAATTCACTCCCTATTACATCATCGCATGTAATCTACTCTCTAATACATCATCGCAAGTAATCCACTCCCTATTACATCATCGCACCTAATCAACTCCCTATTACATCATCAAATGTAATCCACTCTCTATTACATCATCACACGTAATCCACACCCTATTACATCATCACACGTAATCCACTCCCTATTACATAATCGCAGGTAATCCACTCCCTATTACATCATCGCTCGTAATCCAGTCCCTATTACATCATCACATGTAATCCACTCCCTATTACATCATCGCACGTAATCAACTCCCTATTACATCATCACACGTAATCCACTCCCTATTACATCATCGCACGTAATCCACTCCCTATTACATCATCAATCGTAATCCACTCCCTATTACATCATCGCATGTAATCCACTCCCTATTACATCATCACAGGTAATCGACTCCCTATTACATCATCGCACATAATTCACTTCCGATTACATCTTCACATGTAATCCACTCCCTATTACATTATCGCATGTAATCCAGTCCCGATTACATAATTGCAAGTAATCCACTCCCTATTACACCATCGCAAGTAATCCACTCCCTATTACATCATCAATTGTAATCCACTCCCTATTACATCATCGCAAGTAATCCACTCCCTATTACATCATGACAGATAATCGACTCCCTGTTACATCATTGCACGTAATCCACTCCCTATTACATCATCGCACATAATCCACTCCCTATTACATCATGACAGGTAATCCACTCCCTATTACATCATCGCATGTAATCCACTCCCTATTACATCATCACACGTAATCCACTCCTTATTACATAATCGCACGTTAGCAACTCCCTATTACATCATCGCACGTAATCAACTCCCTATTACATCATCACACGTAATCCACTCCCTATTACATCATCACACCTAATCCACTTCCTATTACATCATCACACGTAATCCACTCCCTATTACATCATCACAAGTAATCCACTTCCTATTACATCATCACACGTAATCCACTTCCTATTACATCATCACACGTAATCCACTTCCTATTACATCATCGCACGTCATCCACTCCCTATTACATCACGGAGGGTAATCCAGTCCCAATTACATCACGGTGGGTAATCCGGTCCCCATTACATCACGGTGGGTAATCCAGTCCCCATTACATAACGGTGGGTAATCCAGTCCCCATTACATCACGGTGGGTAATCCAGTCCGCATTACATCACGGTGGGTAATCCAGTCCCCATTACATCACGGTGGGTAATCCAGTCCCCATTACATCACGGTGGGTAATCCAGTCCCCATTACATCACGGTGGGTAAGCCAGTCCCCATTACATCACGGTGTGTAATCCAGTCCCCATTACATCACGGTGGGTAATCCAGTCCCCATTACATCACGGTGGGTAATTAGTCCCCATTACATCACGGTGGGTAATCCAGTCCCCATTACATCACGGTGGGTAATCCAGTCCCCATTACATCACGGTGGGTAATCCAGTCCCCATTACATCACGGTGTGTAATCCAGTCCCCATTACATCACGGTGAGTAATCCACTCCCCATTACACGTTCACTGGAAGGAGACATCGCGGGACACACTCACTGGAAGGAGACACCGCGGGACACACTCACTGGAAGGAGACATCGCGGGACACACTCACTGGAAGGAGACACCGCGGGACACACTCACTGGATGGAGACACCGCGGGACACACTCACTGGAAGGAGACATCGTGGGACACACTCACTGGATGGAGACACCGCGGGACACACTCACTGGAAGGAGACATCGTGGGACACACTCACTGGATGGAGACACCGCGGGACACAATCACTGGAAGGAGACACCGCGGGACACACTCACTGGAAGGAGACATCGTGGGACACACTCACTGGAAGGAGACACCGCGGGACACAATCACTGGAAGGAGACACCGCGGGACACACTCACTGGAAGGAGACATCGTGGGACACACTCACTGGAAGGAGACACCGTGGGACACACTCACTGGAAGGAGACACCGCGGGACACACTCACTGGAAGGAGACACCGCGGGACACACTCACTGGAAGGAGACACCGCGGGACACACTCACTGGATGGAGACACCGCGGGACACACTCACTGGAAGGAGACACCGCGGGACACACTCACTGGAAGGAGACACCGCGGGACACACTCACTGGAAGGAGACACCGCGGGACACACTCACTGGAAGGAGACACCGCGGGACACACTCACTGGAAGGAGACACCGCGGGACACACTCACTGGAAGGAGACACCGCGGGACACACTCACTGGAAGGAGACACCGCGGGACACACTCACTGGAAGGAGACACCGCGGGACACACTCACTGGAAGGAGACACCGCGGGACACACTCACTGGAAGGAGACACCGCGGGACACACTCACTGGAAGGAGACACCGCGGGACACACTCACTGGAAGGAGACACCGCGGGACACACTCACTGGAAGAAGACACATTAAAAGGAGGTCGTGACCCAGGAGCGAGGTCAAGGCCCAGGAGCAAGGTCGAGGCCCAGGAGCGAGGACGAGGCCCAGGGGCGAGGTCATGACCCAGGAGCGAGGTTGTGACCCAGGGGCGAGGACGAGGCCCAGGAGCGAGGTTGGGACCCAGGGGCGAGGACGAGGCCCAGGAGCGGGGTCGAGGCCCAGGAGCGAGGTCGAGGCCCAGGAGTGGCGCAGCGTGGACCAGCAGTGGGGTCGTGAGGACCACACTGCAGCCTATGAAACCCAGGTAGAGACCTGCGGGGAGGAGGGAGGAGGACAGTAGGAGTATGTTTGTGTGTATGTGCTAGGCCGATGTAGCATAACCTGGTTTCCAATCGTAATGGATCCCCTTGCCATTGGACCAAGACCTTGCTCTGTCAAGCCCGTGTGGTAGCTGGTTTGCAACGGCCACCCCACGTTAAAAGAATTCACGCACAGACATCTTCCACCCTTTAAAATGAAGTTTGGGACCTGGAACGTCAAGACCCTCATGGACAATGCCAACAGCGACAGACCGGAACGCCGTACTGCTATCATTGCCCGGGAGCTCAGACGTTTCGACATAGACATCGCCGCCCTAAGCGAGACCCGGTGGGCAGGGAAAGGCCAGCTCAAGGAGCAAGGCGGTGGTTACACCTTCTTCTGGAAAGGCAAACCTGAAGAAGAATGCTGCCTCCATGGGGTAGGCTTCGCCATAAGAAATGAGCTAGTTGAACGTCTCAGAGACTCCCCTTATGGAATAAACGAACGCCTCATGAATCTACAGCTCACCCTAGCCCGGAACCAGTGTGCTACGATCATCAGTGCGTACGCTCCAACACTGGAAGCCACAGACGAGACCAAAGAGGAATTCTACTCCAGCCTCGAACAATCCCTGTCCTGAGTTCCAACGGGCGACAAGCTGATCCTCCTTGGCGACTTTAATGCCAGAGTTGGAAAGGACACAGACCTCTGGGGAGGTGTGATTGTCAGAGAGGGGGTAGGGAAAGCCAACTCCAACGGTACCCTCCTCCTGACGAAATGCTTAGGACATGGCCTTGTCATAACCAACACCTTGTTCCGTCAGAGAGACAAGTACAAGGCTTCATGGCAACACCCTCGCTCCAAGCACTGGCATCTGCTGGACTACGTCATCGTCCGAGCGAGGGACCGCAAGGACGTCTGCATCACCTGCGCCATGACAGGAGCTGACAACTGCTGGACAGACCACCGTCTAATCTGCTCTGTCATCTCCATCAACGTAGCCCAAAACAGCGGCGGCAACAGAAACAATGCCGCAGGAAAATCAACGCTGGAGCACTCAAAGACCCTGCTAAGAAAGCCCTATTCAGCCTGCGCCTCACAAGCAACCTGACGACTCCCAGTGATTCAGAGACACAGAGTGTCCACAGCGCCTGGTCTGCACTCAAGGCCTCCATAATCAGCACCTGTGAAGAGACACTCGGTCACTCGACCAGGAAACAACAAGACTGGTTCGTCAAGAACGACCAGGAGATCCAGGAGCTAATAAGCCGCAAGCGCAAGGCATTCCTGATCTGGAAACAGCAACAGAACTCGAGAGCAAGAAAGCAGCTCTACAGACGCCTGATGGCCGAGGTCCAACAAAAAACTCGCGACCTAAAGAACAGATGGTGGGTGGAGAAAGCGCAGGAGATCCAGCAGCTAGCCGACAACCACGACATGCCTGGATTCTTCAGCGCAGTCTAGACACAAAGGGCATCAAGGGGTATGGGGAGAGAGCAGGAATATGGTATTGAGATAGAGGATCAGCCATGATCATATTGAATGGCGGAGCAGGCTCAAAGGGCCGAATGGCCTACTCCTGCTTCTATTTTTCTATGTTTCTATGTTTCTAAGACCACCTACAGCCTAAGCACCCAAGGTCCTACCCCACTGCGGGTCAAGAACGGAGAGGTACTCATCAAGGACAGAGAGGCAGTCAGTGCCCGCTGGAAGGAACACTTCGAAGATCTCCTTAACCGAGAATCTGTCTTCGATGTGAGTGTCCTCAACTCCATCCCGCAGCATGCTACCCGCCACCATCTCAGCACAACCCCAGCCCGGCATGAGGTTGAAAAGGCCATCCGACAACTGAAGAACAACAAGACCTCAGGAGCAGATGGAATCCCCGCCGAGGCACTAAAACATGGCGGAGAAGCACTATTGGTGCAAATACATGAACTCATTTCTCTTATTTGGAAAGAGGAGCGCATGCCAGGGGATTTCAGAGATGCCGTAATCGTGACCATCTTCAAGAAAGGTGACAAGTCCGATTGCGGTAATTACAGAAGAGTCTCCCTGCTGTCTGCCACAGGGAAAGTCATCGCAAGAATCCTCCTCAATCGCCTTCTCCCAGTGGCTAAAGAGCTCCTCCCAGAGTCGCAATGCAGATTCCGCCCACTAAGGGGCACAATGGACATGATCTTAACCGCGCGTCAACTACAAGAGAAATGCAGGGAACAGCACCAACCACAGTACATGGCCTTCTTTGACCTCATAAAGGCCTTCGACACCGTCAACCGTGAAGGATTATGGAGTGTCCTCCTCAAATTCGGCTGCCCTCAAAAGTTTGTCACCATTCTCCGCCTGCTTCACGACGACATGCAAGCCGTGATCCTGACCAACGGATCCACCACAGACCCAATTCACATACGGACTGGGGTCAAACAAGGCTGTGTCATCGCAGCAACACTCTTCTCGATCTTCCTGGCTGCAATGCTCCATCTCACCCTCAGTAAGCTCCCCGCTGGAGTGGAGCTAATCTACAGAACAAACGGAAACTGTTCAACCTCCGTCGCCTCCAGTCCAGATCCAAGGTCGTCCCTTCCTCTGTCATCGAATTACAGTATGCAGACGATGCTTGCGTCTGCGCACACTCTGAGGCCGAACTCCAAACCATCGTCAACACCTTCACCGAAGCGTACGAGAGCATGGGACTTACACTAAACATCCGTAAGACAAAGGTCCTCTACCAACCTGCCCCCACTACACAGTACTGCTCTCCGATTATCAAAATCCATGACGAGGCCTTGGACAACGTGGACCACTTTCCATACCTCGGGAGCCTACTGTCAACAAGGGCAGACGTCGATGACGAAGTCCAACACTACCTTCAGTGTGCCAGTGCAGCCTTCGGTCGCCTGAAGAAGAGAGTGTTTGAAGACCAGGACCTCAAACCCAGCACCAAGCTCATGGTCTACAGAGCAGTAGTGATACCCGCCCTCCTGTATGCTTCAGAGACATGGACCATGTACAGCAGGCACCTCAAAGCACTGGAGAGGTACCACCAACGCTGCCTCCACAAGATCCTGCAAATCCATTAGCAGGATAGGCGCACCAACGTCAGTCTTCTCGCTCAGGCCAACATCCCCAGCATCGAAGCTTTGACCACGTTCGATCAGCTCCGATGGACGGGCCACATCGTCCGCATGCCCGATATGAGACTCCCAAAACAAGCGCTCTACTTGGTGCTCTGACACGGCAAGAGAGCCTCAGGTGGGCAGAGGAAATGCTTCAAGGACACCCTCAAAGCCTCCTTGAAAAAGTCCCCACCGACACCTGGGAATACCTGGCCCAAGACCGCACAAAGTGGAGGAGAAGCATCCGGGAAGGCGCCAAACACCTCCAGTCGCTTCGCCGGGAGCAAGCGGAAGCCCAGCGCAAGGAGCGCATGTTAACCCAAGCACCCCACCCACCCGCCCCTTCAACAACCGTCTGCCCCACCTGTGACAGAGACTGTAGGTCCCGCATTGGACTCATCCGTTACCTGAGAACTCATTTTTAGTGTGGAAGCAAGTCATCCTCGGTTCCAAGGGACTGCCTAAGAGAAGACATCACGGTGGGTAATCCAGTCCCCATTTCATCACGGTGAGTAATCCAGTCTCCATTATATCACGGTGTGTAATCCAGTCCCCATTACATCATGGTGTGTAATCCAGTCCCCATTTCATCACGGTGGGTAATCCAGTCCCCATTACATCATGGTGTGTAATCCAGTCCCCATTTCATCACGGTGGGTAATCCAGTCCCCATTTCATCACGGTGTGTAATCCAGTCCCCATTACATCACGGTGTGTAATCCAGTCCCCATTACATCACGGTGGGTAATCCAGTCCCCATTACATCACGGTGGGTAATCCAGTCCCCATTACATCACGGTGGGTAATCCAGTCCCCATTACATCACGGTGGGTAATCCAGTCCCCATTACATCACGGTGTGTAATCCAGTCCCCATTTCCTCACGGTGGGTAATCCAGTCCCCATTACATCACGGTGTGTAATCCAGTCCCCATTACATCACGGTGGGTAATCCACTCCCCATTACATCACGGTGAGTAATCCACTCCCCATTACATCACGGAGGGTAATCCAGTCCCCATTACATTCTGGTGGGTAATCCAGTCCCCATTACATCACGGTGGGTAATCCAGTCCCCATTACATTCTGGTGGGTAATCCAGTCCCCATTACATCACGGTGGGTAATCCAGTCCCCATTACATCACGGTGTGTAATCCAGTCCCCATTACATCACGGTGTGTAATCCAGTCCCCATTACATCACGGTGGGTAATCCACTCCCCATTACATCACGGTGGGTAATCCACTCCCCATTACATCACGGTGAGTAATCCAGTCCCCATTACATCACGGTGGGTAATCCAGTCCCCATTACATCACGGTGGGTAATCCACTCCCCATTACATCACGGTGTGTAATCCAGTCCTCATTACATCACGGTGGGTAATCCACTCCCCATTACATCACGGTGGGTAATCCAGTCCCCATTACATCACGGTGGGTAATCCACTCCCCATTACATCACGGTGTGTAATCCAGTCCTCATTACATCACGGTGTGTAATCCAGTCCCCATTACATCACGGTGAGTAATCCACTCCCCATTACATCACGGAGGGTAATCCAGTCCCCATTACATTCTGGTGGGTAATCCAGTCCCCATTACATCACGGTGGGTAATCCAGTCCCCATTACATTCTGGTGGGTAATCCAGTCCCCATTACATCACGGTGTGTAATCCAGTCCCCATTACATCACGGTGTGTAATCCAGTCCCCATTACATCACGGTGTGTAATCCAGTCCCCATTACATCACGGTGTGTAATCCAGTCCTCATTACATCACGGTGTGTAATCCAGTCCCCATTACATCACGGTGAGTAATCCACTCCCCATTACATCACGGAGGGTAATCCAGTCCCCATTACATCACGGTGGGTAATCCACTCCCCATTACATCACGGTGAGTAATCCACTCCCCATTACATCACGGTGGGTAATCCACTCCCCATTACATCACGGTGGGTAATCCAGTCCCCATTACATCACGGTGGGTAATCCACTCCCCATTACATCACGGTGGGTAATCCACTCCCTATTACATCATCACACGTAATCCAATCCGTATTACATCATCGCATGTAATCCACACCCTATTACATCATCGCTCATAATCCACTCCCTATTACATCATCACATGTAATCCACACCTTATTACATCATCGCTCGTAATCCACTCCCTATTACATCTTCACATGTAATCCTGTGAAGGAATAGCCAGGATTCAGAAAAATACACGATACTAAAATCAGATTTCTGAAATTATTAATAAATGACATACTGGGTTTAAAAGACATCAGCCTTAGCAGACACAGGCTGCAAACAGAATACAGGCTTATGAGATAAGATGGTTTGTTAACACAAAGCTGTGAACACAGGCTTTGAAATGGGAATTGGTTATTGACCAAGAAACAAGCCCTATTGATAAAGCAAAGGTTTGCTTCCAGAGCGTCTGAACATTGGAATCAAAACAATGGAATGACCCAAGTAAAGTGTTATAATCTAACACGTCGAACAGGTGCACAGAACATTAAAAAAAACAAGTGCTTTTGAAAAAATGACATCAATAAGAAATACCTGTCGTAAAATAGTTTTATGTTAATCTTAGAAACAGGAAACATGATTAAATATGCAACCAATTGAGATAGCTGGAAAACAAGTAAACACTGAGTTAAAGTGTTTTCAATTTATATATTGTAAATATGATAAATACAGAAGGCTTTGAAGAAATGACATCAAGTAAAAGAAACGCCTGCTGAACAAATAGTTTTAATGTTAAACTTGTAAGATGGAGTCCCGAGGTCTGATAAAAACCAATTGAAGTAAATTAGAAATGCATGAAGATACTAGAGAAGTGTTTTTAATTTACAAGTTGTAAAAGGTACACAAACAAAACGACTTTGATACACCAAGCAATCACATTGTTCTTGTATTGAACTTTGAATACCACGGAGTCACAACTTCTGATAAAGACCAGTTAAAGTAATATTAGAAATTCAATAGAAAGACTTCCTAAGAATTGCATCAAACAGAAACCATTGCTGTCATTGTGTTTATGATGGTTTTGGAAACACCTAAACAGGACACAAGTCTAAAAGCTGACAGCTGAAATCACAGTAAAGAATAGAACAAAGTCAGCAAAGAATGACTTGATACAATTAAGGTTACATCATCAGGAAAACTTCAAAGGATAAACCACCCCAAAAAAGATATAAAAATACGAGCTTTTCAGATGGAAAGTCAGAAGTCGCTGGGAAGACAAGCGTTTCTCAACTTTACAGACATTCTCTAAGTTTTCAACTTTTGAGTCTTGGGTAATCAAGGTATTTGATTTTGGTGGATATTCTGGATTAAGAAATAAAAAATATTTGTATTTTGAACTATTAAAGTCGCGATTGACTTAAGATATTCTGGATTAAGAAATAAGTAGAAGTGTGGAAATGTAACAAAGTTAAGATTTGAGAATAAGGATCTCTGATAAAAAATAGAGGCTATTTGTATTTTGAACGATTAAAGTTGCGATTGCCATAATAAATATTATCTAAATGTCGGTTTATTAATAAATCTATATGTTGTTAGAATTGTCTCAAAGAGTATTCTGTATCATCTTGCGAACTCAATTTCTGTACACTCAAAGGATTTGCAGACTTCTGGGGGTATTCCGGACCCTCATAATATCCGGAAGGTTACAGTCTAGTAAAACTTATTAAAAGTACTATCTGGAGGACGGTAACATCTTTAGACCATTTCTTTCCTTTAGGGAGAGGTACTCTGACCTTTAGACCCAATTAAGCGTCTTATGGGATCTGGCTACCGTAAACTTTAGTTGAAGGTAAACGTCTGGGGAATACGCCTGATCTGGAGTAGTCCGAAAGGGCTAGGACTTGTAATTATCCCTTCAATCCACTCCCTATTACATCATCACACGTAATCCACTCCTTATTACATCATCACACATAATCCACTCCCTATTACATCATCACACGTAATCCACTCCTGATTACATCATCGCTCGTAATCCACTCCCTATTACATCATCGCTCGTAATCCACTCCCTATTACATCATCGCTCGTAATCGACTCCCTATTACATCATCGCACATAATCGACTCCCTTTTACATCATCGCACGTAATCTACTCCCGATTACATCATCGCACGTAATCCACTCCCGATTACATCATCACACGTAATCCACTCCCGATTACATCATCACACGTAATCCACTCCCTATTACATCATCGCTCGTAATCGACTCCCTATTACATCATCGCTCGTAATCGATTCCCTATTACATCATCGCTCGTAATCCACTCCCGATTACATCATCGCTCGTAATCGACTCCCTTTTACATCATCACACGTAATCGACTCCCTATTACATCATCGCTCGTAATCGATTCCCTATTACATCATCGCTCGTAATCCACTCCCGATTACATCATCGCTCGTAATCGACTCCCTTTTACATCACACGTAATCCACTCCCTATTACATCATCGCTCGTAATCGACTCCCTATTACATCATCACACGTAATCCACTCCCGATTACATCATCACACGTAATCCACTCCCTATTACATCATCGCTCGTAATCGACTCCCTATTATATCATCGCACGTAATCCACTCCCTATTACATCATCGCTCGTAATCGATTCCCTTTTACATCATGTCATGTAAACCACTCCCGATTACATCATCACATGTAATCCACTCCTTATTACATCATCGCACGTAATCCACTCCTTATTACATCATCGCACGTAATCCACTCCTTATTACATCATCGCACGTAATCCACTCCCTATTACATCACGGTTGGTAATCCAGTCCCCATTTCATCACGGTGGGTAATCCAGTCCCCATTACATCACGGTGGGTAATCCAGTCCCCATTACATCACGGTGGGTAATCCACTCCCCATTACATCACGATGGGTAATCCAGTCCCCATTACATCACGGTGGGTAATCCAGTCCCCATTACATCACGGTGGGTAATCCAGTCCCCATTACATCATGGTGGGTAATCCAGTCCCCATTACATCACGGTGGGTAATCCAGTCCCCATTACATCACGGTGGGTAATCCAGTCTCCAATACATCACGGTGAGTAATCCAGTCTCCATTACATCACGGTGAGTAATCCAGTCTCCATTACATCACGGTGAGTAATCCAGTCCCCATTACATCACGGTGGGTAATCCAGTCCCCATTACATCACGGTGTGTAATCCAGTCCCCATTACATCACGGTGGGTAATCCAGTCCCCATTACATCACGGTGAGAAATCCAGTCTCCATTACATCACGGTGAGTAATCCAGTCTCCATTATATCTCGGTGAGTAATCCAGTGCTGTGATCAGCTATCAGCACCGACTGAGCTTTGCTCCTGGGCCCCTCCTGTTCAGCATAGCTCAATCTCACTGCTTTAACTACCTGAGCTGTTTGAAGAGCTATTGTTCAATTTGTAAAGTTAAACAATCTTTATCAAATAATTCGTCATCCTTTCTGCATTTTATTTTATCCTAAATCGTAATTGGTGTAAAAGCACGTTTGTGTACTCACACTCATACATGCTCTCTGGTGCTTGCTCTCTGCTGTTACTCTCCTACAACTAATAACCCAAAAGATTTCAACTTGTTTTGTATTGAATTGTTTCCTTTTCAGACCTTTTTGTTAATAATATTCAAATTATTTCCTGTTTTCCTTTACAAATCAAAACAAAAATGATGGAGTTGAAGAACTTACTGCGGAATCTGAGAACTTTAGTCCTTTTAGTTCCTTGTTCTGTGTGGGACAATAACCTTTGGTTCACATACCTGTGTCAGAACCTGTGCAGCTCCTGCCAGAGACACCGATCAGGATAACCTTCACACTGCAAACTGACCAGTGTTGTTCAGAGTTTAATGAACTGCTGCGGGCTGCCTGCCCCTTTCAATCTGTTAACTTCCTCACACGTCTCCAGATCTTCCTGAATTTCACAATAACAGGTGCAAACTCTAAGTTACACCTGTCTCCCAGACACCGATTGCTTGGTTACATTGCCACTCCCTGAACCCGGCCTGATGGAGCACCACCACCTGCTGGGCCAGGCTGGCATTACAGCACACTGCTCTTAAAGTGGAACTCCACCCAGTACAGTAACACTCACTCATCCGGAAAGGCTCCCATCACTTTCTCTAACTGGATCTTTAAGGAATCAAAGATTTTTTCCTCCACTATCCCACCCAGGGACCACTACATGTGTTGGTAACTCTGTGTGAGGAAATTCTTCCTGACATCTGCTTTAAATTGTCCATTAATTGAATCATAGAATGATACAGCTCAGAAGGAGGCCACTCAGCCCATCTTGCCTGTGCCGGCTCTTTGACAGAGCTATCCAAGTAATCCCACCCCCCTGCTCTTTCGCCATCGTCCTGAAAATTTTTCCTTTCAAGTATTTATCCAATCCTTACTAGGTTTTGTCTATGGCTTCTTGTTCTGATATCCTGGCAATACCTTCAAGTTCTGGATTAACCTTAATGATGCCATTTAATACCTTGCCTTCTTCGATAAGGTCCCTTCTCTGTCGCCTGTTTGAAGTTCCCAAAGCCGCAGTTTCTCAATCCTATGGAGTTGGAGCCTGACCTCCTGACCTCCTGGCTCCTCCCTACGCTGCATCCACTGAATGTTTCCCACGTGTCCACAACTGAACACAGTACTCAGGTGAGCTTTGACCAGGACCCCGTACAGCTTCAGGAAGCAATTTTAACTTTTATTGCCGGTCGAAAAATGGCTGAATCACCGTCCATTTTACACCGCGCCTGATTGGAAAAGAGAACCTGGTGAGATGTAAAAGGGGCGGGCGATTCGATATCACCTGTTTATTGTCTTTATATAGCACCTTCAGCGTAGTAAATTGTCCCAAGGCAGGAGCGTTATCAAACAACATGTGACACCGAGCCACAAAGGGAGATATTAGAACAGGAGAGCTAGGTTTTAAGGAGCATCTTAAAGGAGGAGAGAGAAGTAGAGAGGCGGAGAGGTTTAGGGAGGGAATTCCAGAGCTCAGGGCCCAGGCAGCTGAAGGCACGGCCACCAAAGGTGGAGCGATGAAAATCGGGGATGCGCAAGAGGCCAGAATTGGAGCAGTGCAGAGATCTCGGTGGGGTTGTGGGGCTGGAGGAGGTTACAGAGATAGGGAGGGGTGAGGCCACGGAGGGATTTGAAAACAAGGATGAGAATTTTAACATTGAGGTGTTGCCGGACCGGGAGCCAGTGTCGGTCAGCGAGCACAGGGGGTGGGGGGTGAGTGAGGATTTAGGTAGCAGAGTTTTGGATGAGTTGAACTTTATGGAGTGACCCCCCCCCCTTAGTGCGACAGCCTCTGACTGACTGTGCTGACCCAGCAATGTAATGAAACATCCTCTTCATTTTGCTCAGTGCTGCCCACAATGGCTGGGTGTAATATGATGGCATGCAAATGAGGAAACTTTATCATCTGGTGCATGTCCCATCATCCACACTGTAGAAACGCTGGGAATGGGGAAGTCAGTGTCATTGAAATCCCCAGGACTGTAGACTCACTCACTCTCTGGCAGGTCAACTTCCTTCTCCCACCTGAGGGACGTGCTTCACATGGTGCCGGCCCACCTGAGATATTTACACACCTGTTCAACAGGCCCAGATTCAAAAGAGACAAAACAGGCACCGGCAACTACAAACCCATTGGTCTTACTCCCATTCCATGTAAAATAATAAAATCCATTATCAGGAGTAAACTTGAAGATCATCTGAGCCACAACAACACGGTTTCGAAGGGGCCGATCCTGCCCGACCACCCTCCCCGATCTCTTTGAGAAAAGGACAACTAACTGGGCTGTGGTAAACCCCATGATACTGTGTACTTCGACTTCCAAAAATAATTTCATCAAATTCATCATGAAAGGTTGCTAGTTAAGTTCAAAGCTGTGGGGAGTCAGGACAAAACTTGGCATTGATAAGTATTTGGCTGAAGGGCAGCAAACAATGGGCAGAGGGTGACACCAGTGTTGGGGGCAGTGGGGCATGCCAGGGCTCAGTATTGGCTCCAGTGCTGTTTCTAATTTGCATTAATGCAAATAGATCAAATTGGCAGATACCAAACTTGGAGAGTCAATGGAATCGATGGACACAGTCCCGAAACTACAAAATATGTCAGTGGTTCAACCAGCGGCAGATGGAATCCATTATTAAGGAAGTGGTAACAGGGCACTTAGAAAATTATAATATGATTAGGCAGAGTCAACATGGTTTTATGAAAGGGAAAGAGTTTTTTTGAGGATGTAACTAGGAGAGTAGGTAAAGGGGAACCAGTGGATGTAGTATGTTTGCAACCTTGGTGTCATATTTGACCCTGAAATGAGCTTCCGACCACATATCCGCAGCATAACAAAAACCGCCTATTTCCACCTCCGTAACATCGCCCATCTCCGCCCTTGCCTCAGCTCATCCGCTGCTGAAACCCTCATCCATGCCTTTGTTACCTCTAGACTTGACTATTCCAACGCACTCCTGGCTGGCCTCCCACATTCCATCCTACGTACACTTGAGGTCATCTCAAACTCAGCTGCCCGTGGCCTAACTCGCACCAAGTCCCGTTCGCCCATCACCCCTGTGCTCGCTGATCTACATTGGCTCCCGGTTAAGCAGCGCCTAGATTTCAAATTTCTCATCCTTGTTTTCAAATCCCTCCATGGCCTCGCCCCTCCCTATCTCTGTAATCTCCTCCAGCCCCACAACCCCCCAAGATATCTGCGCTCCTCTAATTCTGCCCTCTTGAGGATCCCTGATTATAATCGCTCAACCATTGGTGGCCGTGCCTTCTGTTGCCTGGGCCCTAAGCTCTGGAATTCCCTGCCTAAACCTCTCCGCCTCTCTATCTCTCTTTTCTCCTTTAAGACGCTCCTTAAAACCTACCTCTTTGACCAAGCTTTTGGTCACCTGCCCTAATTTATCCTTATGTGGCTCGGTGTCAAATTTTTTGTCTTAAAATACTCCTGTGAAGCGCCTTGGGACGTTTTACTACGTTAAAGGCGCTATATAAATACAAGTTATTGTTGTCATATTTGGATTTCCAAAAGACATTCAATAAGGTGTCACATAAAAGGTTGTTATGCAAGATAAGGGCTCATGGGGTTGGGGGTAATATAGTAACATGGATAGAGGATTGGTTAACAGACAGAAAACAAAGGCTTAGAAATTGGAATGAAGTTGGCCTATCCTCTACCCGTAGGGTGGCAAGAAGCCATCGAAGACCCCTTGCAGAAGGGAGGAGATAGCTAACTCCGTCACAGCCACCAGTGTGGTCCCCAGGACCTGGATCCAGTGCTGAAAACAGTTTAATGACCTCACACGGCAGGTCAAGGTGAGTGAAGGCTTCAGCAGATGCCATATCCCACCATCTGCACCACAAGCCTCACACACTGCTCAATGCACCACACCCCCAGCATTCACCAACCAACAATCTCCAACAACTCATACCTCACAATCATAGCTTCACTTCACCCTTACAACCTTACCTCTGCTGCAAGACTCACGCCCACATCTCACACCTGTTAACCAATCCTCTATCCATGTTACTATATTAGCCCCAGCTATTCAACTATGACAAGCACATCACCCAAACACATTGCGCTACACTCACTGACACACTTCTCTTTCTCTTACAGGCAAAGATGGCTCATAACAGCAGAGAGCAACGGCAGATTGGAGGTGGCCAAGCTGCAATACAGAACCTCACTGACCTGGAGAAATCTGTCCTTGACATCATTGGAGGGGCAGTGACGGAGGCTGTGGCCATGGGAGAAGTTGAAGCCATTGCTGATAATGACGGTACGGTCATAACTAATCCCTTCTTCTCACATCCCACTTCCCCCTCATCCCACAATCTCTTCTCACTTACAAGCTGCTGATGGATATCTTGCTTTCCTCCCCTTCCCTCACCACAACCCGACCCTTGTGACTTTCTGCTTTCAGATATCCAAGAACTGCCAGCCGTCCAGCCTGTCCCTCATGTTCACCAAAGTGAAGGAGGAGACGAACATAGAGTCATAACGGCACAGAAGGAGAAGAAAAGACACCGGCACTGCCTTTGACACTCGCAGACACCATCTCAGCAGATGGCACTGTGTGGAATGTAGGGGGCAGTATAGAGGCGGGATCTGCACATGGTGAGGCATTGGGCATGAGTGGGCTGCAGCCAGGCCAGGGGGAAAGAGTAGCTCGGGTGCCAGCTCCCCGGAGGGTGAGTTCTGCTGCACAGGACTCAGATGATCGTAGAATGGTTACAGCACAGAAGAAGGCCCACAAAGCCACATGCACCACGGGGAAGCCTGCTATCCTGGCAAAGCCACATGAGCTTGTCCTGCTTCTCTCTGTTCAGAGAGAAGACAATGTAGTCCCTTTTCCTGGAGTAGAGAGCCATGCTGAGGTGGTGCAGTCTACAGCCGGGCCTTCCAGGCCCAGAGCTGGTCGAGCGCGTCCTGCAAGGCCATCTGAAGTCTCCGCACGGACACTCAGCAGCCTTCCACCAGCCCTGCTGCAGCCACTGGACCAACACTTCGTAGGAGCACTAGAGTAGGCAAAGGCACAGTGACAACAGGTACTAAGGGATTGCACAAGGGTGAATAGTTAATATTTTTGGCCTGATATTACTTCACTTACCATTCTTTTGTGGTGTCTCTCATTTCAGCTTTGCACTGTGATATGGGCTGTGAGAGGGATGGAATGATGGGAATTTGGGGTTTAAGTCATCCTGGTGTGAGGCTGGAGGTCTGGTTGCAGGAGGTGGCAGAGTTCTGTGACCACACCTCCTTGGTGAAGTGGAGCTGTCTAATACACTGCTCCTCGCTTAATTGAAGGTAGGAGAAGTGCTCTCGGAATACCCTTGGAGGGTAAGGCCTCCTGGTGAGAGCCCTGATGTCCCTCCTCATCTTTCTGCGCACATGTTCCCGTATTTCTCGCTGCCTACGCTCCCTCCACCATAGATCCTGGAGGACGAGGTCGACTGCCAGTACAGCCCCCATTAAGGTTACCAAGTGTAGCAGTTTGAATCTTTGATGAATAAATGTAGCTACTTTTTAGTTGCCAGAAGACACCTGATACAAAAGAACCTTGAAATTACTGATTGAAACTGTTGCAATGAGTGAAAATAACAAAAAACCACTGAAAGTGCATTAACCTGACAGCTGCGAGTGATTACTGATCATCTCTTTAAATAACGTCCCTGGAGCCGGCTTCCTGGTGCTGCACAGCGGCTCTCACTGTGAGGTGAGATAAGTGGCGAGAATCAATTTTGCAAATCGGGCGACCAGTGAGCGTTGCACACTCACTGACGTCCAATCTACCTGGCGTTGACATTCCCAGCGATACCTCTTACTGGTGGCACTACGGGGGTGGGGGGGGGCACCGGATTTGGCATGCGGCACTGGATTCGCCTCGCCCCGGTGATACTGGTCTAGCACCCTATTGGCGCCATATACTGGCACTAACGGGAGGCGCTAAGGGGATGAATTTTTTCCCCTAGGTGTGTAGGGCCTCCTGTGGAGAGCTCTCCTTCTCCTCCCTCTTCTCTTCTTCGCAGCGATCGCTCCCTCTCCTGAAGTTACTCGAGCGTGAGGGGGACTGGAAGAAGTGCTCCCATGACTGTGAGCAAGTGGTGTGAGCAGATGCCTTTGAATGAGGATTAAGGCGTTTGCCACTTGCAGCAACACTCCCTGTGACCTCAGCAACTTTAAACCAGTTTAGAACGCTGCGAGAGTTGCAGAAACTTAGACCGAGCCAGTCAAACTGAGAAACCATGTCAGCTGCAAGTTGTTGCTGATGATCTGTTTAAATATCACTGCTGGGGGCTCCTTCCTGCTGCTGATCACTTGATCAGCAGGTCGCGATTTAAGAGAGGGTGTTAAATGGAGCGGCAACGTCGAAAATGGAACATCGTGTGTCAAATGAGCGTTGCACTCTCACTGATGTCACAATCTGCCTCATTTGCATTTCTACAGCGAGCGTAGGCAATGGCAGTGCTGCCGATCTGCCGAAAATGGTGGCCACCGCGGGACCTCCCGGAAGCAGGTGGAAGCGAGTCGGCCACCTTTTTTTCATCAAAACAGGCCTTAACGGCTTGCGCTAAATCCCCGAATTTCTAGGCCAGAGAGTAGGGATAAACAGGTCATTTTCAGGTTGGCAGGTTGTAACTAGTGGGATGCTGCAAGGATCAGTGCTTGGGCCTCAGCGATTTACAATCTATATTAATTACTTAGATGAAGTGACCGAGTGTAATGTATCCAAGTTTGCTGATGATACAAAGCCAGGTGGGACAGTAAGCTGTGAGGTGAACACAAAGAGTCTGCAAAGGGACATAGATAGACTAAATGAATGGGCAATAAGGTGGCAGATGGAGTATAATGTGGGGAAATATGAGGTTATTCACTTTGGTAGGAAGATTGGAAAAACAGAATATTTTTAAAATGGTGAGAAACTATTAAATGTTGGTGTTCAGAGAGATTTAGGTGTCCTCGTACAGGAAACACAGAGAGTTAGCATGCAGGTAATTAGGATGCAAATGTCATGTTGGCCTTTATTGCAAGGGGGTTGGAGTACAAGAGTAAGGAAGTCTTGCTACAATTGTACAGGGCTTTGATGCGACCGCACCTGGAGTACTGTGCACAGTTTTGGTCTCCTTATCTGAGGAAGGATATACTTGCCTTGGAGGTGGAGCAGCGAAGGTTATTTAGATTGTTTCCTGGGAGGAGAGGGTTGTCCTATGAGGAGAGATTGTGTAGAATGGGCCTATACTCTCTGGAGTTTAGAAGAATAATAGGTGATCTCAATGAAACATATAAGATTCTGAGGGGGATTGACAGGGTAGATGCTGAGAGGATGTTTCCCCTGGCTGGAGAGTCTAGAACTAGGGGATATGGGGGGAGAAATTCAGTATCGCCCCATTTGGGGCGCAATTATCGGCCGGGCGCAAAGATTAGCGCCTGGCGCTAATTATCGCCCCCCGACTGCAAACTTGACTTTTATCGCCCCTGGAGGTGATTGGAGCGCTAAATCAGGCGCTTCACACCTGTCTTAAGGCGCAAAGGCCGAGGAGCGAGGCGCTACCTCAGAGCGCTGACGAAGCTCATGTAATGTCAGTCAGCAATGGAACACACACACAATGGCACGGGCCAGTTCTTAAAGGGGATGGTTAATCTTGCTTTCCATCCACATCCTGCTCATTGCAGCCTTGAATCTCGGCCTGGAGAGACCTGCACATCAAATCTGCTGGAAAGAACAATGGAGAGAACCAGGGAAAGAACTCAGAGTGCAGCCCCCACAGTCTCTTCTAAATCGATACAAGGAATGGCAAATCAAAATGAACCTGCAAAGTGCTGCTCAGTACCCAAAACTCCTTCACACAGCGTTGAATCTCTCCAGAAGTCTCTCTCTCTCTCTCTCTCAGAATGCGTAGTTCAAAAATGACACCAACAATAAAAGGCAGGAAGCGGTCACCTTTAAATAGCGCTCCCCCTTTCCCTTCATGACTGGAGAACGCTCCCCTCAACCTGTCGTTGCTAGCGTCAGGCGGTAAGGCAGGGGGCGCCACTCAATATCTGCTCCGGGGCGATACCGGGGCGTTGCGCACTCGACTGATGTCACAATCTGCCGGCGCAGGAGATCATGGCGGTAGTGTTTAGTGCCGCCGCAAAATGTCTAGTTAATTTCGCGAGCGGCGCAAACTTCGCCGTGCCTGAGCGCTAGATGCTTTGCGCCCCATTAGCACCCTCTTAAGGCACTAACGGGAGGCGCAACCAACTGAATTTTCCCCCCATGGTCTCTGGATAAGGGTTTGGCCATTTAGGACTGAGATGAGGGGGAATTTCTTCACTCAGAGAGTTGTGTATCTTTGGAATTCTCTACCCCAAAGGACTGTGGATGCTTAGTCATTGAGTATATTCAAGGCCGAGATAGATAGATTTTTGGACTCTAGGGGAATCAAGGGATATGGAGATCGGTCGGGAAAGTGGAGTTGAGGTCGAAGATCAGTCATGATCTTATTGAATGGCGGAGCAGGCTCGAGGGGCCGTATGGCCGACTCCTGCTCCTAATTCTTATGTTCTTATGTTCTTATGAATATGGGATGTGTGACATCTGTACTCTCTGAATGGTGTTGCAATAGCAGAGTGAAGGTGATAGAAAGTCTTAGTAGACTCAACATTCCACATGTA
Source organism: Squalus acanthias (assembly GCA_030390025.1). NCBI lineage: Eukaryota > Metazoa > Chordata > Chondrichthyes > Squaliformes > Squalidae > Squalus > Squalus acanthias. The sequence continues at coordinate 26,935,326 of CM059445.1, forward strand.
TCGGAAAGGTCTATAATATATCAATCAGACAGGTCTATCATATAACTGAACCCTAATATAGCTGAACCCCGAATATAACTGAACCCTAATATAGCTGAACCCCGAATATAACTGAACCCTAATATAACTGAACCCCATTTTTATTTAATCATTCACAGGATGTGGGCGTCGTTGGCTGGCATTTATTGCCCATCCCTAGTTGCCCTTGAGAAGGTGGTGGTGAGCCGCCTTCTTGAACCGCTGCAGTCCATGTGGTGAAGGTACTCCCACAGTGCTGTTAGGGAGGAAGTTCCAGGATTTTGACCCAGCGACGATGAAGGATCGGCGATATATTTCCAAGTCAGGATGGTGTGTGAATTGGAGGGGAACTTGGAGGTGGTGGTGTTCCCATGCGCCTGCTGCCCTTGTCCTTCTAGGTGGAAGAGGTCGCGGGTTTGGGAAGTGCTGTCGAAGAAGCTTCGGCAAGTTGCTGCAGTGCATCTTGTAGATGGTACACACTGCAGCCACGGTACGCCGGTGGTGGAGGGAGTGAATGTTTAAGGTGGTGGATGGGGTGCCAATCAAGCGGGCTGCTTTGTCCTGGATGGAGTCGAGCTTCTTGAGTGTTGTTGGAGCTGCACTCATCCAGGCAAGTGGAGAGTATTCCATCACACTCCTTACTTGTGCCTTGTAGATGGTGGAAAGGCTTTGGGGAGTTAGGAGGTGAGACACTCGCCGCAGAATACCCAGCCTCTGACCTGCTCTTGTTGCCACAGTATTTATGTGGCTGGTCCAGTTAAGTTCTGGCAATGGTGACCCCCAGGATGTTGATGGTCGGCGATTCGGCGATGGTAATGCTGTTGAATGTCAAGGGGAGGTGGCTCGGCTCTTATTGGAGGCGCGGCTAGTTCTGGAGCACAAGTCTTCAGCATTACAGCCGGGATAGTCCGGATCCATAGCCTTTGCAGTATCCAGTGTGCTCAGCCGTTTCTGGATATCATGTGGAGTGAATCACATTGGCTGAAGACAGGATTCTGTGTTAACTGAAGACTGGCTTCTAATATAAGTGAGCCCTTTATATCACTATCTCCTGGCTAGGTTGCTGAGATGGTGAATGGAAGGTGAATTGTATTGTTGGTCAATAGGTGGCGCTATTACCCCAGGCAAACCTCCACAGACTGGTTCCCATTCGGCCGAGTTGTGCAGGACTGGTTTCTCCTCTCAACTGTAACACGCGTGTAACACAACTACCAGCTTCTTTGTTTGAAATCAGACCATTGCATCAATTTCCTGACTGTATCTTATCCGAAGCAGTCAGTAATACAATAACAAGCAACACTCTGTTCCGCCCTTGGAAAAAATTTGCCCCTAATTCACTAACAACTGCAATTTCAAAATCCCAACTGTCCAGCCCTTGGTCCTCCATCTACCACGACAATTCTGCAGCTACCGATCTGCTCAACCGCACCCTCACCTCCGCCCTGGTCCCCATTTAAATCATTACTCTCTCTCACCCTGGTCGATCCCCGTGGCACGACCCTCATCTCCCCTCCCTTAAGTCCAAGGGACACAGACTTGAGTGTATATGGCGGACAACTGGTTTAGCCATTCACCACCAGATCTGGCTGGACCACATAAAGCACTATTGAGTCCTGCTCTCCTCGGCCAAAACTGCTCACTATTCCAGGATCATCCTGAAATGCAAAGATAACCCCCAGCTTCTTTCCTCTACTGCAATCCGTCTTCTTAAACCCCTCTCCCCTGCCTCCTCCACCCTTACCTCCAACAAGTGCGAGGAGCTCATGGACTTCCTTGTCTCTGAGATTGAGACCATCCGATCAGCTGCCTCTGCCGCTTCCCTCCCTTCCCCTAGCCCACCGGGCCACACCTCCTCCAAGGTTCCCCCCTGCCCCATTTCTAAACTCGCACCTTTCTCTCGGCTCCAATGTTCCCTTTAAGCTGCGTGGCCGCACAGCCAATCAGCGCTCTGGAGCTCCCGCGCAGCCTGCTCACCGGCTTTTAAATAGAAAAACTGCGCATGCGCGGAATTTTGAATGGGCCACACAGCCCGTTAAAGGGGCCGCGCGACCCAAGAATAATTTAAAGGGAACATTGCTAGTTTCTCTCCTATCTCCCCTCTTGCCCTCTCCGAGCTCATCTTGTCCATGAGACCCACCTCCTGCTTCCTCGACCCTATTCCCACCAAACTGCTGATCACCCAACTTCCCTGCCTGGCCCCCCCATGTTAGCTGATATTGCTGACAGTTCTCTCTCCTCAGGTACTGCCCCCCTCTCCTACATATTTTGCCATTATTACCCCTCTCCTCAAAGGAACAACACTTGACCCCTCCGTCCTTTAAACTACCGCCCCATCTTTTTTTTTATTCGTTCACGGGATGTGGGCGTCGCTGGCAAGGCCGGCATTTATTGCCCATCCCTAATTGCCCTTGAGAAGGTGGTGGTGAGCCGCCTTCTTGAACCGCTGCAGTCCGTGTGGTGAAGGCACTCCCACAGTGCTGTTAGGGAGGAGTTATAGGATTTTGACCCAGCGACGGTGAAGGATCAGCGATAAGTCAGGATGGTGTGTGACTTGGAGGGTACTTGGAGGTGATGGTGTTCCCATGCGCCTGCTGCCCTTGTCCTTCTAGGTGGCACAGGTCGCGGGTTTGGGAGTTGCTGCCGAAGAAGGCTTTGCGAGTTGCTGCAGTGCATCTTGTAAATGGTACACACTGCAGCCACGGTACGCCGGTGGTGGAGGGAGTGAATGTTTGAGGTGGTGGATGGGGTGCCAATCAAGTGGGCTGCTTTGTCCTGGATGGTGCCGAGCTTCTTGAGTGTTGTTGGAGCTGCACTCATCCAGGCAAGTGGAGAGTATTCCATCACTCTCCTGACTTGTGCCTTGTAGATGGTGGAAAGTCTTTGGGGAGTCAGGAGGTGAGACACTCGCCGCAGAATACCTAGCCTCTGACCTGCTCTTGTTGCCACAGTATTTATGTGGTTGGTCCAGTTAAGTTTCTGGTCAATGGTGACCCCCAGGATGTTGATGTTGGGATTCAGCGATGGTAATGCTGTTGAATGTCAAGGGGCGGTGGTTAGGACTCTCGCTTGTTGGAGATAGCCATTGCCTCGCACTTGTGTGATGCAAATGTTACTTGCCACTTATCAGTCAACATTCCTTTCCTCTCAAGTCCTTGTTCGCACTGTCGCCTCCCAAATCCGTGCCCATCTTTCCCAGAACTCCATGTTTGAATCCCTCCAATCAGGTTTCTGCCACTGCCACGGTACCGAAACGGCTCTCATCAAAGTCACAAATGGCATCCAATGTAACTGTGACAGTGGTAAACTATCCTTCCTCATCCTTCTCGACCTTTGACACGGTTGACCACACCATCCTCCTCCAACACTTCTCCTCTGACATCCAGCTGGGTGGAACTGCCCTCTCCTGGTTCCATTCTTATCTAGCAAGTCATAGCCAGAGAATTACCTGCAATGGTTTCTCTTCTGGCTCCCGCACCGTTACCTCAAGGATCTACCCTTGGCCCCCTCCTATTTCTCATGTACATACTGACCCTCGGCGACATCATCTGAAAACAGCGTCAGGTTCCACAGTGCCCTGCACTTGCTTCAAACCTGTTCTATCGCTAACGTTTTTCAGTTCTGACGAAAACTCTGTTTCTCTTTCCACAGATGCTGCCTGACCTGCTGAGTATTTCCAGTATTTTCTGTTTTGATGTCAAGTTCCACACATACGCTGACGACACCCAGCTCTACCTCACCATCACCTCTTTTGACCCCCCCACGGTCTCTAAATTGTCAGACTGCTTATCCAACTTCCAGTTAACTTCGTTAAGCAAGATATTTTAAGTCACAACAGTTCTGATGAGCAGAAATTTCCTCCAACTAAATATTGGGAAGACCAAAGCCATTGCTTTCGGTCCACGCCACAAACTCGGTTCCCTAGCCACTGACTCCATCCCTGTCCCTGGCAACTGTCTCAGGCTGAACCAGACTGTTCGAAACCTTGGTGTCGTATTTGACCCTGAGATGAGATGCCGACCACATACCGGCGCCATCACTAAGACCACCACCGCCAGCCTTATGGGTGGGCGACGTGGGTAACCACCCAGGGCTCCGTGGTCGGGTCGGGGTGGGGGGGGGGCACCTTGGTCAAGGGGGTCTGACATTAATGGCATCGACCTCTGCGAAGAACTTGGCTATCTCCAAAGTCTGCTTCCAACAGGCTGGAGTGCTCCTCACGAAGAGCAAACTTCAAGTTTCAAGAGCAAGTTCCCAATCACATGGATAGTACTCAGGATTCTGTTCACCATGCCCGTATTGGAGTTAGCAGCCAATGGAGCTTCTCCAAGTTTGAAGCTCATAAATACATATTTACGATCGATCATGGGAGACGATAGGCTATCTTCGCTGGCCATCCTGGCTACCAAGAATGATGTGACTTAAAATACCTTGGTTAACAAAGTTTTTCATTTGTTATTGTTATTTATTAGTTTTGTGTTTAATTTAATGTTTTGTTTATTTGTTGCTTAACTATAATGTTGTGGCAGATTGCCACCTAAAATGGGCATAATCCACTCTTCCGTCTGTGGACAAATTTCCAGCACCTTCCCCTTTAAGGCACCTTACCTTTAAGGCAGAAGGGGGCGGGGCCTCAGGTTTTACCCAGAGAATTCTGGGAGTTTTTCCAGAGAATTCTGGGGGCAGCTCTCTCAGCCATTTTGTGTGCCATGCAGTGAATTAAAGTTTTCTTGTTTTCCACATATGGATTCAGCCTCCATTCGTGTTTCGCGGCAGCCTCAACATTGGTGACCCCGACGCACAGAACGTACTCCGAGCACTGCAATGGCGGACACGAACGCAGTTTCCGTGAAACTGCCGGAGTTTTGGGAAAACCAGCCCGAAGCCTGGTTTCTCCAAGCTGAATCTCGCTTCCGGCTGCGAAATATCACCACAGATGGGACGAAGTACGACTATCTCGTCACATCACTCAGTAGCGCCGCAGTTTCCAAGGTTTGGACAACGCTGCAGAACCCACCAGAGGAAGGCAAGTACGCACATCTCAGGACAGTGCTCCTTAAAAATTTTACGGCCTCGGCATATCAGCGAAACTGCCACCTCCTCGACCTTCCAGGCCTCGGTGATGCCTCACCGTCAGACCTCCTCTCCCACATGCTCTCCCTTACCGACGAGAGCCCACCCGGATCCCTCTTCCGCACGCTGTTCATCCGCCAGCTCCGTCTCAGCATCCGCCCAGCGATCGTGGCGTCCGGCCTCACGAACCTGGAAGCCCTGGCCGATGAGGCCGACAAGCTGCTGTCCGCTCACTCCAGCTGCGACGTCACTCCGGACCTGGCAGCCAATGCCTGGGCGCACCCCTCACCATCCAGCACACGGCCACAAGGGCCTGTCACCAGGCCCACGGGGCCTTCACGCCCCACTAACCCGGGCCACTGTTACTACCACGCACGGTTCGGCGCCAGGGCACAACGGTGCACACCTCCCTGCTCTTTCAAGTCCGCCCCTGTTCCAGCCCCCGCGATGGCCGTGGGTAACGCAGGCTCCCTGCTGTTCGTCACGGATGACAAAACCGGCCACCGGTTCCTGTGCGACACTGGGGCTCAGCACAGCATCATCCCGGCCTCCTCCCTCGACATCCAAAAGGACGAACGAGGACCGGCGCTGGCTGCTGCTAACGGCTCGGAAATCCGGATGTATGGCACCCGGACAGTCACCCTCGACCTCGCTGGTCGCCGCTACGGATGGGAGTTCATCACTGCCAAGATGCTCTCCCCTCTCATCGGTGCAGATTTCCTGTGCCCCACGGCCTACTGGTAGACATCCCTCGTCACCGCCTCGTGGACATGAACACCATGTCCCCCATCCTGGGCGCCATGGCCCCCCGTCAACCCGCCGACATGGCGTCACAGTGCCACGCCCGGGCCACGGATGACTACTCGGCACTCCTGGCTGAAATCCCGGCCCTTACCAATCCGACCTTCTCCGCGGAGGCCGCCAAACACGGGGTGGAACACTTCATCCCCACCACAGGCCCCCCAGTGTACGCCCACGCCCGCAGGCTGGACCCGACCAAACTGGAGATCGCGTGGACCGAGTTTGCCACCATGGAACAGCTCGGCATCATCCGCCGCTCCAACAGTCCCTGGGCCTCCCCACTCCACATCGCCCCCAAACCAGGCGGAGGTTGGCGCCCCTGCAGGGATTACCGCCGCCTCAACAACGCCACCACCCCTGATCGGTACCCCGTGCCGCACATTCAGGACTTCTCGGCTAGACTGGCCGGCCGCTCAGTCTTTTCCAAGGTCGACCTGGTGCGCGGCTACCACCAAGTCCCCGTCCACCCCACGGACGTCCCCAAGACGGCCGTAATCACCCACTTCGGCCTGTTTAAGTTCCTGCGGATGCCCTTCGGCCTCAAAAACGCGGCCCAGGCATTCCAACGGCTCATGGACTCGGTCCTTCGGGACCTGAAGTTCCTGTTCGTCAACCTGGACGACATCCTGGTAGCCAGTTCATCCAAGCAGGAACACCTCGAACACCTTTGCATCCTGTTCGGGCGCCTCAGCGACCACGGGCTCATCCTCAGCCCAGCCAAATGCCAGTTCGGCCTGGACAAGATCGACTTCCTTGGCCACCACATCACCCATGCTGGGGCCATTCCCCTGCCCACCAAGGTGCAGGCCGTCCAACAATTTCCCCGCCCCACCACCATCAAAGGCCTCCAGGAGTTCCTCGGGATGGTGAATTTCTATAACCGCTTCATCCCCAAAGCGGAGTCCCTCATGAGGCCCCTGTATGAAGCCCTCCGGGGCAGGAGCGGCAAGATGGCGGTCGAATGGACGGCAGACGCGTCCGCCGCCTTCGATTCCACCAAGACCGCGCTCGCCAATGCCACCCTGCTCGCGCACCCATGGCCCAATGCCAGGGTAGCGCTCACCACGGATGCCTCCGACCACGCGGTCGGCGCCATGTATGAGCAGTGGGTCGACGGCGCCTGGCAACCACTTGCCTTCTTCAGCCGCCAACTACGACCCCGGAGGTCAAGTACAGCACCTTCAACCGCGAGCTCCTCGCGCTGTTCCTGGCGGTCCGCCATTTCCGGTTTTTGCTTGAGGGCCACCCCTTCACTGCGTTTGTCGACCACAAGCCCCTGACATTCGCAATGGCAAAGACAACCGACCCCTGGTCCGCCAGGCAGCAGCGCCAGCTCGCGGCAGTGTCCGAGTTCACCACGGACATCCAACACGTCTCGGGCCGAGACAATGTGGTAGCCGACTGCCTCTCCCGCCCCGCCATCCACGCCGCACACCTAGCAGTCGACTACGCTCAACTCGCAGCAGACCAGATCACCGACCCTGATCTGCTCTCCGCACCCACCAACCTACCAGGGCTACGCCTGGCCGATGTCGCCTGTGGCCCGACCGCAGTCACGGTCAAGTGCGACATATCCCTATGTCAACCTCGGCCCGTTGTCCCAGCGTCCTGGCGCCGCCGGGTATTCGACATTCTCCACAACCTCTCCCACCCCGGCGCCCGCGCATCCATCAAATTGGTAGCCAACCGCTTTGTCTGGCGCGGCCTTCGCAAGGATGTGCGTACTTGGGCCAACTCCTGCCTAGCCTGCCAACGGGCCAAGGTACAGCAACACATGAAAGCACCCCTCGAGGAGTTTACCGTCCCCTCGTGGAGATTCGACCACATCCACGTGGACATCGTCGGGCCCCTGCCGCTGTCGCAAGGCCACACGCACTTGCTGACCATCGTTGACCGCACCACACGCTGGCCTGAGGCAATTCCACTGACTTCTACCACCACCGCCGACATCGCCAGAGCCTTCGTCAGCACCTGGGTCGCACGGTTCGGCGTCCCCTCCGACATGACGTCGGACAGAGGTCCGCAATTTACCTCTGAACTCTGGACCGCCGTCGCACGCAATCTCGGGGTGACCATTCACCGCACCACAGCGTACCACCCCCAAGCCAACGGACTGTGTGAGCGGTTCCACAGATCCTTGAAGGCATCTCTTCGAGCCAGCCTCCAAGACGGCGCCTGGACCGACCGACTTCCGTGGGTCCCCCTCGGCCTGAGCACCGCGGTTAAAGAAGACCTCCACGCATCGGCAGCAGAGCTCGTGTACGATCAGCCACTGCGCGTACCCGGCGAGTTCCTGCCCACCGCCACGACACCCTGGTCAGCCGACCAGCAACGCCATGACTTCGCCTCACCGGCGCTGCAGTTCGCCCCGGTGCCCATTGCCCGACACGGCGAATCCACCTCACACGTCCCACTAAGCCTGCACCAGGCACGGTTTGTTTTCGTCCGGCACGACGCCCACCGCGGACCCCTTCAACCCCCGTACGACGGGCCCTACAAGGTGCTACAGGCTGGGGACAAATTTTTCACCCTGCAAGTGGGCGACAGCACCGAAAAAGTGTCGTTGGACCGACTCAAGCCAGCACACTCGGAGCCCGGGGAGCAGATCCCTGTAGCTCGTCCACCTCCACGTGACCGACCTGCCCTCAAGCCGGTTCACCCGGCTGCTCCACGCCCAGCCGTTCCACGTCCACTGGCGTCCTACAAGAGCTGCTCCGGCCGGCCCATCAGACCGCCGCACCGTCTCGTCCACACCTCCTAAGCGAATTCTGGGGGGAGCTGTGTGGCGGATCGCCACATAAAACGGGCATAATCCACTCTTCCGTCTGTGGACAAATTTCCAGCACCTTCCCCTTTAAGGCATCTTACCTTTAAGGCAGAAGGGGGCGGGGCCTCAGGTTTTACCCAGAGAATTCTGGGAGTTTTTCCAGAGAATTCTGGGGGCAGTTCTCTCAGCCATTTTGTGTGCCATGCAGTGAATTAAAGTTTTCTTGTTTTCCACATATGGATTCAGCCTCCATTCGTGTTTCGCGGCAGCCTCAACAATGTTATATTTTATGACTGATATCATTTATTATTTAAATGATAAAAATCTTTTGAGATTACAGCTTTATTTCTGGAAAATTTCAGTAATAGTACTCCAGACTTAATCTCAAAGAAAGGGCGCAGTTTTCCCTAAGGCTGGCCATGAAGACCACCTACTTCCACCTCCGTAACATCGCCCGACTCCGCCCTTGCCTCAGCTCATCCGCTGCTGAAACTCTCATCCATTACCTCTAGACTTGACTATTCCAACGCACTCCTGACTGGCCTCCCATCTTCCACCCTCCATAAACTTGAGCTCATCCAAAACTCGGTTCCCCGTGTCCTAACTCGCACCAAGTTCCGCTCACCCATCACCCCTGTGCTCACTGACCTACATTGGCTCCCGGTCTGGCAACGCCTCAATTTTAAATCTCTCATCCTTGTTTTCAAATCGCTTCGTGGCCTCGCCCCTCCTTATCTCTGTAAACTCCTCCAGCTCTACAACTCTCCGAGATATCTGCACTCCTCCAATTCTGGCCTCTTGAGCATCCCCGATTTTAATCACGCCACCATTGGTGGCCGTGCCTTCTGTTGCCTGGGCCCTAAGCTCTGGAATTCCCTGCCTAAACCTCTCCGACTCTCTACCTCTCTCTCCTCCTTTAAGACGCTCCTACCTCTTTGACCAAGCTTTTGGTCACCTGCCCTAATGTCCCCATATGCAGCTCGGTATCAATTTTTGTTTGATAATCGCTCCTGTGAAGATCCTTGGGACATTTTACTACGTTAAAGACGCTATATAAATGCAAATTGTTGTTATTATTAATCAATGAGACAGTAATTCAATAACACTCTCAATCACTGACTGTAATACATGGTATTTCCAGAACAGAAACAGGACATTCGGCCCAACAGGTCCATGCCGGTGTTTATGCTCCGCACGAGCCTCCTCCTACCCCTTTTCATTTAACCCCAACAACATATCCCTCTATTCCCTTCTCCTCCCTGTGTTTATCCAGCTTCCCCTTAAATGCATCAATGCTATTCGCCTCAACCACTTCCTGTAGTAGTGAGTTCCACATTCTCACCACTCTCTGGGTAAAGAAGTTTCTCCTGAATTCTCTATTGGATTTATTAGTGACTATCTTATATTGATGGCCCCTAGTTGTGGACTCCCCCACAAGTGGAAACATCTTCTCTATGTCAACCCTATCGAACCCCTTTCATAATCTTGAAGACCATTATCAGGTCACCCCTCAGTCTTCTCTTTTCTAGAGAAAATGCCCCAGCCTGCTCAATCTTTCGTGATAGGTATAACCTCGCAGTTTTGGTATCATTCTAATGAATCTTTTTTTCACCTTCACCAGTGCCTCTATATCCTTTTTATAATGGGCCAAAAATTCGGCACTTGCCGGGTGAGTACGCGCTGTGTACTCACCCGTAAGGCCTCCTGAGGTGCCGGTTTCCTGCATGCACTGCGCATGCGCGGGAAACCGGAACTTCCGGTCTCGTGAAGGGAGCGGTTCAGAGGTGAACCGCGTGCGTGGGAGAGGCTGCGTGCACGCAGCGAACTTCGGGTTTTTTTCAGGTTTCTCCGGGAAGGTAAGTATGGAAGAAGCTGCGCTTTTAAAAAGGAGGCGCAAGGCCTGTTTTCAACAAGGTAAGTGGTTAATTAATTATAATTTATAAAAAATTTTTCAACAGGTTTATCTTTTTTAGATACTTTAAAGAAAGGTAAGTTTATTTTTAGCACTGTTAAAAAGTATTTTAATTTTTTCAAAAATCTAAATTTTTGTTTAAAGTAGTTAATTTATTAACTATAGTTATTTTAAAAATGTGATGGTTTTAAAAAAAATGTATTTGAAGTTTAGGTGTTGTTTTGGGGCCGATTTCAATTCATAGATTTGACAGGTCTCTATGAATGAAAGATGGTCTGCTGCCATTGGCTCTCCATGGTCCACGTGATCCCAGGGGACGCATCGCACTAACTACGCCCCTGGGATACACAAGCACTGCGCGCCGGCAGCTGCAGGAGGCCCAGGAGCTGAAGTCCCCGTGGGCCCAGAGGTCAACGGCAGGCGCGGTAGGTAGGTGCGCGCGCGATCCTTGCACCCGCGGGAAGCCAGGGAGCCTAATTTCTGGGCCATTATGGAGACCAGAACTGTTCACAGTACTCCAAGTGTGGTCTAACCAAGGTTTGATACAAGTTTAACATAACCTGCTTTTCAATTCTATCCCTCTAGAAATGAGCCCAAGTGCTTAGTTTGATTTTTTATGGACTTATGAACCTGTGTTGCTACTTGTAGTGATTTGTGAATCTGTACCCACAGATCCCTCTGCTCCTCTACCCCAGTTAGACTCTTATTTTACAAGCAGTGTGTGGCCTCCTTATTCTTCCTACCAAAATGCACCACCTCACACTGATCTATGTAGAAGTTCATTTGTCAATTGCACACCCATTCTGCAAGTTTATTATTGTTTTCCGGTATTTTGTCGCAGTCTTCTTGCTATGGAGAAATGTCAACACAGGCAGGCTGTTAGCTGTAAGACACTCACTGACTGGGAGCAGTATTACAGTGCCAGTTCCTCCCCTTAATCACCCATATCCTCCCTTTCTTTATCCATCTTCACCACTTTATCAGTTGGACCCCTGACCTCAGCCACGTCCTGTTCACACTCACACACATCACACGTTCCACCCCAAATCCTGTTCACAACAGTGACTCCACTTCAAAAAGTACTTCATTGGCTGTAAAGCGCTTTGAGATGTCCGGTGGTCGTGAAAGGCGCTATATAAATGCAAGACTATCTTTCTTTCTTTAACTGAGCCCCTAATATAACTGTGTGTGAGTGTGAACAGGAGGTGGGGGAGACAGTGTGATGTGTGTGAGTGTGAACAGGGGGTGGGGGAGACAGTGTGATGTGTGTGAGTGTGAACAGGGGGTGGGGGAGACAGTGTGATGTGTGTGAGTGTGAACAGGGGGTGGGGGAGTAAGTGTGATGTGTGTGAGTGTGAACAGGAGGTGGGGGAGTAAGTATGATGTGTGTGAGTGTGAACAGGGGGTGGGGGAGTAAGTGTGATGTGTGTGAGTGTGAACAGGAGGTGGGGGAGTAAGTGTGATGTGTGTGAGTGTGAACAGGGGGTGGGGGAGACAGTGTGATGTGTGTGAGTGTGAACAGGAGGTGGGGAGACAGTGTGATGTGTGTGAGTGTGAACAAGAGGTGGGGGAGACAGTGTGATGTGTGTGAGTGTGAACAGGGGGTGGGGAGTAAGTGTGATGTGTGTGAGTTCATGCCTCCGCGGGGCGCTGTCAGATTGATTGTTTGTCAGTGAGCCGCGATTAGAGAGGTGTAAAGTGCCAAAGCTGAGGAATGTGTTTGAAACAAAGAGCGTGGCACGGAGCCGGGGTGCAGTGTGTGTAATGGTGCAGTTACTGAGCGGAGCCGGTTGATGTTCCATTGTGTGGATTCCGTGGGATTCAGTGGCTCCTGGGAATTGGCGCGCTGACTGAGTTAATCCACGGAAAGACAGGGACAGTCCAGCTGTTGGATTGTGGAGAGGAACTATTCCAGCAATTACTTCACTGCCGATCCTGGCGGAGTCACGGTTCAGGGTCTGGGTGAACAGGATTCTCGGGTGCATTACACAGGGAGGAATTAGCCCAGCTGGGGAAGAAATGGTTGGTCACATCCAGAGTGAATGACCCCGGGGTGATGTCAGACTCTGCTAGAACCAGTCTCCAGAATACCCGAACCCAGTCTCCTGTTTTATAGATGGGAAATAATCAGCACCTTTTGCAACAAATCAGACTTTCCCCACCCTGTTTAAAGTTTCTGTGAAATGACCTGCTGTCATTAAGAGATTAGCTGGGCACAGGGTCTGTGACGCCGGAGGCCCCTGTTAATAATTATATGTGCACAACAGATGCCAGTTGTTTGGATGGGAAACACTTCACTAATGAGCAGGATTTTTGGACTAGGAGGAGCTGGGAGCAGAGTTTACTCAGCGTCTAATTTCACTCTTCAATTGTGCAATTTGAGAAAGGGGCAGCTAATGTTCTTTCAGATAAACCGCGCCAGTCAATCCAGCCAGAGCTTTGGCATTTAGCAATCTGGGTACTTGGGAGATCAGAGGGACAGCGACGCCACTCTGCCACATTGTGCAGACACCTCCAGGGTCCTGAGCTCAGGCACCTGACACAACAAACCACAGCAAACACAGGCTATTGTAGGGGACCAGACAAGAGTCTGCAGTGGACATGGGGCCTCACTACCTGGCATTAGTTTGTGTCCATGTGTAAGATCACCGCTAATACTGACCACCCATCCCCATTGTATTTAACCCCCCGAGCACTGGACCACTCTCCCAGAATCCACAGCCATGTTTGTGATCTGGACCCAGAGGCAAACTCGAGAAGTGGACGTCTATCTTTATCATTAAATGTTTTATATTTAGCCTGTAGGGGCTAGGGAATATTACGGCAGTGGAAAATCTGTCGGATTGTCGTAAACACCCATCTGGTTCACTATTGTCCTTTAGGGAAGGAAATCTGCCGTCCTTACCCGGTCTGGCCTATATGTGGCTCCAGTCCCACAGCAATGTGGTTGACTCTTAACTGCCCTCTGAAATGGCCCAGCAAACCACTCAGTTCTAAAAAAAACGCTACAAAAATGTATAATAAGAACAAAACTGGACGGACCACATGGCTTTGACCCAGACATCGGATTCAGACACGACAATGGCACACCCAGCCCAGTCGACCCTGCAAAGTCCTCCTCAGTAACAGCTGGGGACTTGTGCCAAAATTGGGAGAGCTGTCACACAGACTAGTCAAGCAACAGCCTGACATAGTCGTACTCACAGAATCATACCTTTCAGCCAACATCCCAGACTCCTCCATCACCATCCCTGGGTATGTCCTGTCCCACCGGCAGGACAGACCCACCAGGGGTGGCGGCACAGTGGTATACAGTCGGGAGGGAGTGGCCCTGGGAGTCCTCAACATTGACTCCAGACCCCATGAAGTCTCATGGCTTCAGGTCAAGCATGGGCATGGAAACCTCCTGCTGATTACCACCTACTGCCCTCCCTCAGCTGATGAATCAGTACTCCTCCATGTTGAACACCACTTAGAAGAAGCACTGAGAGTAGCAAAGGCACAGAATGTACTCTGGGTGGGGGACTTCAATGTGCATCACCAAGAGTGGCTCGGTACTGACCGAGGTGGCTGAGTCCTGAAGGACATAGCTGCCAGACTGGGCAGGTGGTGAGAGAACCAACAAAAAACCTACCTGACCTCGTCCTCACCAATCTACCTGTCACAGGTGCATCTGTCCATGACAGTATTGGTAGCAGTGACTACCACACAGTCCTTGTGGAGACTTAGGCTGCGATTTTGCTCACCTCGGTGGGTCCGTGGCGGGTGATGTTGGTGGAAGGTCCCGATCCCGCTGCTGGCTCCATCTCGCTGTCTGAAATGAATTTACCTTGATTGGGCTTGTTAAGCCCGCACAGCGCATTTCCTGGCCAATTAGAGGAAGCGGGTCTGGTGATGTCATTTGATGATGCGTCATAAGAACATAAAAACATAAAAAATAAGAGCAGCAGTAGGCCATACGGCCCCTCGAGCCTGCTCTGCCATTCAATAAGATCATAGCTGATCATTGACCTCAACTCCACTTTCTCGCCCGATCTCTATATCCCTTGATTCCCCTAGAGTCCAAAAATCTATCTATCTCAGCCTTGAATATATTCAAAGACTCAGCATTCACTGCCCTCTGGGGCAGAGACTTCCAAAGATTCACAACCCTCTGAGTGAAGAAATTTCTCCTCATCTCAGTCTTAAATGGCCGACCCCTTATCCTGAGACTATGCCCCTAGTTCTAGGCACTCCAGCCAGGGGAAACAACCTCTCAGCATCTACCCTGTCAATCCCCTTCAGAATCATTCACTACAAGCCCACCGACTCCCACAGCTACCTGGACTACACTTCCTCCCACCCCGCCTCCTGTAAGGACTCTATTCCATTCTCCCAGTTTCTCCGTCTCCGCCGCATCTGCTCTGATGATGCCACCTTCCATACCAGTGCTTCCGACATGTCTTCCTTTTTCCTCAACCGAGGATTCCCCTCTACCGTGGTCGACACGGCCCTCGACCGTGTCCGTTCTATCTCCCGCACATCTGCCCTCACCCCTGCCCCTCCCTCCCGGAACCACGATAGGGTTCCCCTTGTCCTCACCTTTCACCCCACCAGCCTCCACATTCAACGGATCATCCTCCGCCATTTCCGCCACCTCCAGCGTGATCCCACCACCAAACACATCTTCCCCTCACCTCCCCTTTCAGCATTCCGCAGGGACCGCTCCCTCCGCGACACCCTAGTCCACTCCTCTACCACCCCCAGCACCCCTTCCCCTTCGCCCGGCACCTTCCCGTGCACGCGCAGGAGATGCAACACATGCCCTTATACCTCCCCTCTTCCCACTGTCCAGGGCCCCAAACACCCCTTCCAGGTGAAACAGCGATTTACTTGTACTTCCTGCAATTTAGTATACTGTATTCGCTGCTCACGATGTGGACTCCTCTACATTGGGGAGACCAAACGCAGATTGGGTGACCGCTTTGCGGAACACCTCCGTTCAGTCCGTAAGGGGGACCCCGAGCTCCCGGTGGCCTGTCACTTTAATTCACCGCTTCACTCCCACTCTGACCTCACCGTCCTCGGCCTAATACACTGTTCCACGGAAGCTCAGCGTAAGCTCGAGGAACAGCACCTCATCTTTCGTTTAGGCACGCTACAGCCCTCTGGACTCAATATCGAGTTCAACAATTTTAGATCATAACCTCAGCTCCAATCACATTTATATTTTATTTTATCCACCCTTTTATTTGTCCCCCCCACCTTTTTTTTCCTCCTAGAAGCTGGCAGCTGTCCTTCATTCTGCCAGTAGATTTCACACTTCATTCAGCCTTAATCTGTCACATTAACACCACCTCTAGCCTTGCATATCTCTTAATGTCTCTTAATGTCTCTTCATCTCCTCCTTTGTTCCTTTATCCCCTCCCCCTTTTCCCAGCTTTACCCTGGCCTTAAATCTATTTGATTTCCAGCTCTTCCCAGTTCTGATGAAAGGTCATCGACCTGAAACGTCAACTCTCTTTCTCTCTCCACGGATGCTGCCTGGCCTGCTGAGTTTTTCCAGCGTTTTCTGTTGTTATTTCCCTTCAGAATCTTGTATGTTTCAATGAGATCACCTCTCATTCTTCTAAACTCCAGAGAGTATAGGCCCATTCTACACAATCTCTCATCATAGGACAGTCCTCTCCTCCCATGAATCAATCTAGTGAACCTTCGTTGCACCGCCTCCAAGGCAAGTATATCCTTCCTTAGATAAGGAGACCAAAACTGTGCACAGTACTCCAGGTGTGGTCTCACCAAGGCCCTGTACAATTGTAGCAAGACTTCCTTACTCTTATACTCCAACCGCATTGCAATAAAGGCCAACATGCCATTTGCCTTCCTTATTGCTTGCTGTACCTGCATGCTAGCTTTCTGTGTTTCTTGCACAAGGACACCCAAATCTCTCTGAACATCATCAGCCAGTTTCCTTAAAGGGACCATGGCTAACTTTCTTTTGACATTTGTGCTGTCAGTGTTCTACAGCATTGAGGTGCTGCAAACACTGACAATGACTGCACAGAGGTGCAGGGCTGCACCCAGGTTCTCCCATGACTCCCTCCATAAGCAGGGAGGTCCTTTTTCCTTCCCATGGGTGGAAGAGACCTCCCCAGGAGATCAAAACAGCCTGGTTGCACATTGCAGAGGAGGGCACAAGCAAGGATGTGGTCAGGAGGACCAGGCTGCAGTGCCGCAAATGTTTCAATGATCTCAGTAGATCATAAAACGTTAGTACAAAGCCACACTCAACTTCATCCTGCTGTGCCTCTCATCACATCCCCATAATTCTGCCTTCCCCACCCTACTGCACATCCTTACTCACATCAACTTACCTTGTACCTCCACCCATCCCTTTCTATCTATATTATCACTTCCCCATCGCACTAGCCACCTCTCACACTCACCCTCATCCTATTGCAATCATACCAACTAACACCACACAAGGGTAGGCACTTGAGTGTTTTATGCAATGTTCATGTAAAGTTTCTGTTTTCTTCTTCTTAGGCAGTCCCTCAGAACCGAGGATGACTTGCTTCCACACTAAAAATGAGTTCGCAGGTGACTGATGAGTCCAATGCGGGACCTACAGTCTCTGTCACAGGTGGGACAGACGGTGGTTGAAGGGGCGGGTGCTTGGGTTGACGTGAACTCCTTCCGCTGCCTGCGCTGGGCTTCCACTTGCTCCCGGCGAAGAGACTCGAGGAGTTCGGCGCCTTCCCGGATGCTTCTCCTCCACTTTGTGCGGTCTTGGGCCAGGGATTCCCAGGTGTCGGTGGGGATGTTGCTCTTTTTCAAGGAGGCTTTGAGGGTGTCCTTCAAGCATTTCCTCTGCCCACCTGGGGCTCTCTTGCTGTGCCTGTTTCTGTTAAAGTTTCTGTAAATGTTCTGTTAGTTGGCTGTAAAGTGCTTTGTGACATCCTGCAGTTGTGAAAGACACTATAAATGCAATTCTTTCTTCCTATTGAACCTGTGACCTGTTGTTCTCTCCTTGGTTTGCTCAGTCCTGTGAGTGTTCTGCCTTTCTGCATCGGCTCAGAGGAAAACCCTCAAAACAACTGACAATTCTGCACCAATAACCTGCCACACTTCCATCAGCTGCATGACCTGGGCAGAGTTTGCTTTTTATAAACTCCTAACCTGGTGAAGTTGAACATGATCATTGGATTCAAGCTGTCTGCATTCAGGGTGCAGACTGGAGCAGGTCATTTGTGGGCCAGAGTCTGGACAGCAATATCTGTGACTCCCTCAAAGCAAAGTTATCAACTAATGTCCAGACACAGTCTCCCAGCCCCTGGCCCTCAGAACCAGCCGACCAGACAGTCTCCCAGCCCCCGGCCCTCACAACCTGCCGACCAGACACAGTCTCTCAGCCCCCGGCCCTCAGAACCAGCCAACCAGACACAGTCTCCCAGCCCCTGGCCCTCAGAACTTGCTGACCAGACACAGTCTCCCAGCCCAAGGACTCGCAGAACCTGCCGACCATTACAAGTTACCTGGTAGCAAGCATCTGGATTGCATGGGATTTTTGCCAGATCACTGTGAGCAGGGTATGGAACCATCTCCCATCCTGTCCCACTGCTGTCTCTCACAGACACGACTGAGCCTCACATGTTCTGTATCAGGGTTCTGCCCCCTCACCCCAGAGTCACCCTTGTAATGACTGTAGGGGCTGACATGGGCCTCAGTATTGAGCTCGTACTGCTCCTCTATGCCAGATGATTGCATTGGCTGAGGTGGCTTCATTGCCAGACATCGATTCACTTGTCACTTAGAGACAGTCGAAGGAGCCGATTCAATATGGCTGTAGCCCAGGACGCAGCTGGTCAGCGCAGCTTGCCAGACTGCGTGCAACCTCTACTGGCATCCCATAATAATCACACCAGAGTCATGCAAAGGCTTCTGGGCAGGTCATTGCTAGAACTGCACCTATGGATAGGGCGAGTGTGCACATCTGGACCCGTGAGCCAGGGCAAGTGTGCACATCTGGATTGTGAGTGAGGGCGAGTGTGAACATCTGGATCTGTGAGTGAGGGCGAGTGTGCACATCTGGATCTGTGAGTGAGGGTGAGTGTGCACATCTGGATCTGTGAGTGAGGGTGAGTGTGCACATCTGGATCTGTGAGTGAGGGCGAGTGGGCACATCTGGATCTGTGAGTGAGGGCGAGTGGGCCTGTTAGAAGAGAGTAAGTGAGGGAGCTGCTCATGGAGAGTCATACCCAGCCCAAGGGGCTAGAGGCCAAGAGTTGCTCTCCTGCATAGACTGAGGAGCACTGTATCAGGAGGCTGTCGCTGATCTGTGCAGCCTCCAGCAACAGGACCCACTGGCCCAGATAACCATGCCCTTAACCTTTTTACCTCAGGTCAGGCTCCTCCCAGGCTGTTCCAGATGATATCACCCACATCTCCCAATCTCCAGTGCACAGCTGTATCAAGCAGGTCACCAATGCCCTATTTTCCAGGGGCAACCAATTCATCACCTTTCCCAGAATGCCAACACTCAAAATGATAGAGCTCTGGGATTTACCATATTGGCCGGCTTCCCGCATGTCCGGGGCTTCATAGACCATACTCATGTAGCCATCAAACAACCAGAAGATGAGCCAGCAGCTTTTGTCAACAGGAAGAGCTATCACTCAATTAATGTCCAGCTGGTGTGTGACCACCACAGAAGGATCATGCAATCCTGTGCCAGTTTTGCAGGCAGCACTCATGATGTCTTCATTCTGTGACACTCAATAATCCCCCCACTATTCCACCCTTCCAGGAATGCAAGAGGACAGGTGCTTGGGGATACCCCCTGTACACAGGGCACCACATCTGAACACCTCAGGTTCAAGCAAAGCCATGGGAGCACCAGGACCATCGGTGAGCACACTATTGGGCTATTGAAGCAAAGATTCAGGTGCCTGGATAGTGTTTCCTACAATATGCCCCACACAACAACTTGCATTTATATGTCCCCTTTAATGTAGTAAAATGTCTGAAGGCGCTTCACTGGAGTGTTATCAAACAAAATTCGACACCGAGCCACATAAGGAGATATTAGGGCAGATAACCAAAGCTTGCTCAAAGAGGTAGGTTTTAAGGAGGAGAGTGAGGTAGAGAGGCAGAGAGGTTTAGGGAGGGAATTCCAGAGCTTAGGTCCTCGGCAGCTGAAGGCACGGCCACCAATGGTGTAACGATTAAAATCGGGAATGCGCAAGAGGCCAGAATTGGAAGAGCGCAGATATCGCAGAGGGTTGTAGGGCTGGAGGAGGTTACAGAGATAAGGAGGGGCGAGGCCATGGAGGGATTTGAACACAAAGATGAGAACCAAGTCTGTGCCATCATTGCAGTGTGCTGTATGTTGCACAACATGGAAATACAGAGAGGATTACAGGTGGAGTAGGGAGAGAAACAGGAAGAGTCATCATCTGATGAGGAAGAATTGGGTGAAGGTGAGGGAGAAGTAGAAGAAGGAGGGTGAGCACAAGGCATTGCAGCCAGAGAGGCCAGCGATCTGTTGATAGACTAACGCTTTCAGTGACCTGCTCATTCCCCTCCCCTGGAAAGTTACACAAAGCCTCTGCATTAACAGTCCCTGTTATACTGTCACCACTCCTTTAATCCTGCATTAAACAACATTGAAACCATTCAGGCAACTTTTATATCAGTGACGTACTGACCACGCAGACTCATAGTCTGTGATGAAAAGACACTGCGGACCAAAGTGCCAAATGTCTTAAAGGTGATTAATTTAATGCTGAACACAATTGCCTTGAATTCATCTCTCAGCCAAGGTTCGGTGTTTAGGCAAGAGTCATCATCTGGTGAGGAAGAATTGGGTGAAGGTGAGGGAGAAGCAGAAGAAGGAGAGCGAGCACAAGGCTAATGCTGAACAAATTCCCATTGGGGAATATTTAAACTAAAAACTGGGGAAGGGCATGAATGGAGAATAAGAAAAATTAATAGCATAGAATGAGGGAGGCGAGGGGTTAAAAAATCAAGCCGTGCAATTCATAAAGAAGACTTCACAGCCGGGATCCCAGCCAAGAAAGAGCTCGTATTAGACCTCACTGCAGAACAGGCCAGAAGGCAGTTATAATGCTGTAGTGAACTGTATTTGTGAATCACACAGGCGAGAATTGAAGCCATTGCCCTGTCAATTAGTGTAATGACAATCAGCAGTGAATGTGGATCAGACGTGACATGGCTCATCCACCCTGGCTGTAGAGCCACAACACAAATCTGCAGAGTCCACAGCAGAGGGAGCACGTCCTTTTTGTCAAATCTGTTTAACAATGGTCTCCGCCGGTTTTCCATGTCTTTCAGAATCAGACTGTAAATGAGAGAGTCAAGAACTGGACAGAAAATATAGAGCACTGCACCATGAGATCTAATCACTGTGTATATCACCAGAACTAATCAATACAGTCGGTGAGGAACATAAATAGAACAAAACAGTGTCTACCTTGTGATAATATTATGTCTACAGGACAGTATCATACATCCCAATATTGGGAATCCACAGAACAGTTGTACAATAATAGTTGTGGTGTCGAAATTTTCAGATGATACTAATATCGGAGTTCATTCTTCAGAAGAGCAAAGGAAGCTGCAAAGGGACATTGATAATATGGGGAATGGGCTAGAAAGTGGCAGATGGAATTCAAAGTCAGTACGTGTGAGGTGATGCATTTTGGCATAAAAATAACTGCAGTAATTATTCACTGAATGGAAGTAGGCTTGGTGCTGTGGCAGAAAGAAAGACTGGCATTTCTACAGCGCCTTTCACGACCTCAAGACCACCCAAAGCGCTTTACAGCCAATGAAGTACTTTTGAGGTGTAGTCACTGTTGTAATGTGGGAAATGCGACAGCTAATTTGTGCACAGCAAGCTCCCACAAACAGCAATATGACAATAACCAGATAATCTGTTTTTTTGTGGTGTTGGTTGAGGGATAAATATATTGGCTTGGACAGAGCAGAAGGATTTGGGGGGGTGGGGGACAGGTTCACAGGACATTAAAGGCAGCACCTCAGTTTGATAAGGTTGCAAAAAAAGCTAATGGAATTCTAGGTTTTGTTACAAGAGACATAGGGAGCGAAATTCCCCTCGTTTGCGCCTCCGGTGAGAGGCGCTACCATGGCGCAAATGGTTTTCACCCCCCCCCCCAAGGCGATAACCGCGCCCCCCGTGAAATTCCGCGGGAGGTTAGCGGCGGCGCTACTGGGTATCGCCCCGATATTCTGCGCCCGGAGATCATGACGTCATCTCTGGGCGCAGCGCCTCGGGAGAAAAATTCGCACTCGTGCCCCGCAGTAGCGCCGGGCGATGTTACCGAATGCTGCAGGGGTCGCGAACAGTGAGGCCGGCCGCTCGCAGGGCGCCACTTAAAGGCGCGGTGGGCGGCCGGCCAAAAAGAAAAGTGCCAATTTTTAGAAAATTTATTGTCGGCCACCAGTCGCGGCGTCCGTGCTGCGATCGCTCAGCCCGGCACACTGCTTGAGTCGCGCGGCACTCCCGCTCCCCGGTGGCTCAGAAATCTACAGTGAAACCTGCAGCGCTCGCAGCGTGGGCCCCTTCCCTTTAATGCAGGGAAGAGCCCCTGCAACGCGGCAGCGCCACGCGTGGCCACACGTGGCGCTGCTGAGCACATCGCCCCGGATCGGGACATTCC
The DNA here is from genome assembly GCA_030390025.1 of Squalus acanthias. Taxonomy (NCBI): domain Eukaryota; kingdom Metazoa; phylum Chordata; class Chondrichthyes; order Squaliformes; family Squalidae; genus Squalus; species Squalus acanthias. Next base: position 26,957,575 of record CM059445.1, read on the forward strand.
CCGCCTCCTGCGCTCCAAGTGCCAAGTGGAGAGCTTGGTTTCACGCCCCACTTCCCTCTTGGAGCAAAAAGAGGGAATTTAACAAATGTTAACAAATATTTGGCGCTAACTTTCCAAACATTTTTCACTTAGCCCCATACGGCCCTCGAGGGGAATTTCTCCCCCATAGAATATAAAAGCTAAGAAGTAACGATGAGCCTAAATAAAACCTCAGTGAGGCCTCAGTTAGAGCACTGTGTGCAGCATTGGGTCCACAGTATAGGAAGGATATTGAAAATTTAGAGAGGGCACAATGCAGAGCCTGGTATGAGGAAATGCAAATAAATTCAGTCTATTTTTGTAATAACAACGCAGATTATGGGGTGATATGATAGAAGTGCTTCAAATGATTAAATGATGGGACAAGGTCGATAGAAGCAGACTGCTTCAGTAGTCGAGGGGTCGAGAATGAGGGGCCAGAGATACAGGATTAAATGTAAGAGATGTAGAACAGTGAGCAGGAGAAACTTCTTCACACAGAGAGAGCTGTGAGGCTGTGGAATTCTCTGCCAGGGTTAGTGGGTGAGGCAGAAACTATGGTCGGAATTTTCCCCAAAAAAACCCGGCTGGGTTTGGTGTGTGGGGGCAGTTAAATTGTTAAAAATGGGATTCCCGACCTGATCCCGTCGCCAATCCGCCCGCTTCCAGTTTTAACAGGGGCGGGACGGGGACTGGACAGGCAACCAACCCGCTCCCAGGGGGCGGTATGTCAATTTAAATATTGTATTGACACTGGAAGCCTCTTTTTTCCCCGTCCACTTTGAATTTAACTGCCTGTGGACGGGTTTCACACAATTCGTAAAACCTGGCAGTTAAACAGAGGCGGGAACTGCTACATCCAGGTGTTAAGTGGCTTTATACCTACCTCCTGGATCCAGGGTCCCTGCCTAATCCCCTCACCTCCCCACGCTTCCGATCCCCACCATGAGGCCTCCTCCCTCCCCCAACCCCACCGGTGATGCTGAGGCTGACCACAATCCTCCACAATCCTCCGCTGGCCAGCCCTGAACCTCTCTCCCCCCCGCCGATCTCCGACCGACACCCGCCCCCCCCTCCCCACACAACGAGTGGTTAGGATCTGAAATGCGCTGCCTGATAGGGTTGTGGAAACAGATTCAATAGCAGCCTTCAAAAGGGAATTGGATAAATATTTGAAGGAGAAAAATTGCAGGGATATGGGGAAAGAGCGGGGGCAGTGTGGGACTAACTGGATTGCTCTTCGAAAGAGCCGGCGCAGACTCGATGGGCCGAATGGCCTCCTTCTGTGCTGCACTATTCCATGATTCTATGGTTAAGAAGATAGACCATTCGATCCGACGTTCAGGAGGACCCAGATGCCCCGTTGTCCTTGTTATCAGCTCACACTTCCAGCGCAGATATAGTGCGATCTGAAGGCTGAGGAATAAAGTCCAGTTGACATCGCTTGTCGCCAGAGGCCCTGCTCCAGCAATTGCTGGGCCAATATTCAAGATTAGATTGGATCGATGCATGAAGGAAAAGGGGTTGAAGGGATATGGGGACAGGGTGGGTAAATTTCACGACGACTATTTGTTTGCATGGAGGGTAAACGGTGACACAGACTGAATGTGACATCCATGTAATACCCCCTAACAATCAGAGTGTGGAACTCTCTCCATAGGCTGGCTTATGCTTTTATTTGCATGGAACACCACAAAAAGCAAACACATTGGATGGCTTTCTGTGTTAACATAACTAAAACCATCTTCCTTTATCCTAATACGATAGCAAAATACTGCGGATGCTGGAAAATTGAAACAACAACAGAAAACGCTGGAAAAACTCAGTAGGCCAGGCAACATCCGTGGAGAGAGAAACAGAGTTAACGTTTCAGGTCGAAGACCTTTCGTCAGAACTGAGAAAAAAGCAGGAAATGAAACAGATAAAAAAGCAAGGGGGAGGCTGGGGGGAGGAATAAAAGAACAAAAGGGGTGGTCTATGGTAAATAGAGACATTAAGAGATGCTCAAGGCAAGACGAGATGGTAATAGGACAGGTTAAGAAACAAAAGGTGGCTCAGAAGTGTGAAGTGTGAAATGCTGGCAGAAGGAAAGACAGCTGCCGTGGGGGGAGAGAGAGAAAAAAAAGGGAAAAGGCACCAACCAAAAGGGGTGGATAAAATATATATATATATATGTGGTAGGGGCCGAGGTTATGATCTGAAATTGTTGAACTCGATGCTGAGTCCGGAAGGCTGTAAAGTGCCTAATCGAAAGATGAGGTGCTGTTCCTCGAGCTTACGCTGCGCTTCCGTGGAACAATGCAAGAGGCCGAGGACGGAGAGGTCTGAGTGGGCGTGGAGCGGTGAATTAAAATGACAAACGACCGGAAGCTCGGGGTCACCCTTACGGACTGAACGGAGGTGTTCCGCAAAGCGGTCACCCAATCTGCGTTTGGTCTCCCCAATCCTTTATCCTAATATGGGTCTCCAATACTATCAGAATAAGGAACCACATGGAGTAGCTGAAGCAGAGAGCATTTATGCATTTAAAGGGAAGGCTTGATGCATACCTGAAGGAAAAAAGATCAGATACGGGGGCAGGGCGGGAAGAGGTCATTAAAGTGGGAAGAGGCTCGTGTGGAGCATAAACCAGTTGGGCCGAATGGCCTGTTTCTGTGCTTTAGATCCTGTGTCAATCTATGTGGAAAGTAACTAACCTGCGAAAGCATAGAAACATAGAAGATAGGAGCAGGAGTAGGCCATTCAATGCAATCATGGCTGATCATCCAAATTCAGTACCCTGTCCCTGCTTTCTCCCCATATCCCTTGATCCCTTTAGCCTTAAGAAATATATCTAACTCCTTCTTGAATATATTTAATGAATTGGCCTCAACTGCCTTCTGTGGTAGAGAATTCAACAGGTTCACCACTCTCTGGGTGAAGAAATTCCTCTTCATCTCAGTCCTAAATGGCTTACCCTTTATCCTTAGACTGTGACCCTGGTTCTGGACTCACCCGCCATCGGGAACATCCTTCGTGCATCTAGTCTGTCTAGTCCTGTTAGAATTTTATAAGTTTCAATGAGATCCCCTCTCATTCTTCTAAACTCTAGCGAGTATAAGCCTAATCGACCCAATCTCTCTTCATACGTCATCCCTGCCATCCCAGGTATCAGTCTGGTGAATCTTCGCTGCACTCCCTCCATGGCAAGAACATCCTTCCTCAGATAAGGTGACCAAAACTGCACACAATACTCAAGATGTGATCTCAGGAGGAATTAAGGTGCTAATCTCAGAAACTCGCATCAACATCCACACAACATCACTTCCCCTTCAATTCCTATTTTGGAGGAGAGCTTCCGCTAAATTGGCCATCACGGCCAGCATTGAGGCAAGGTGCCAATGCCAGAACTCACTACCAGAAGGCAACAATCACTTGCTGCTCTTAGCTCTCCCTGAACCGTGGACATTCTTCCTCATATCACAACATCACAAAGTAGGTACAGGTGGATAAGGAATGAGGGATGATGAAGGGGTGATATCGATTGAGGGATGGCCAAAGAGGTAGGTTTTAAAGAGTGTTGTAAAGGAGGAGAGACAGGTAGAGAGGCAGAGAGGTTTAGGGAGGGAATTTCAGAGCTTAGGGCCTTTTCAGCTGAAGGCACGGCCACCATTAGTGGAGTGAACAAAATTGGGGATGTTCAAGAGGCCAGAATTGGAGGAGTGCAGAGATCTCGGAGAATTGTAGGGCTGGAGGAAATTACAGAGATAGGGAGGGGTGAGGGCCATGGAGGGATTTGAAAACAAGGATGAGAATTTTAAAATCGAGGTTTTGCCAGATTGGGAGCCAATGTAGGTCAGCGAGCACAGAGGGTGATGGGTGAACGGGACTTGGTGCGAGTTAGGACACGGACAGCCGAGTTTTGGATGAGTTCAAGATTACGGAGGGTACATTTGGCTTGAGGGATGGTGAAAGATGTTTAGTTGGTAATTGTAGTGTACTTGATATAAATTGAGTTGAGCTGGCAGGTTCCTAAGTGAGTGGTGAAGAATATATTGTGCAGAATGGATTCTCTGACACAGTTGAACACTGATACTTTGTTAGCTAGAGCTGACCCAAAAAGGATCGTCTCTTTAACAGCTGCATACTAATCATCAGAGCCATAAGAATTATTCTTGAAATAATATTTCAAACCCCATCAGCAGTGGCCGAGATCTGCTGTTGAATGTTAATTGGACAGGCGCCCATGGGCTGTTCATTCTGCTGAGACGTTGGTGAGTTTCAGACAGCTGTGGGCAGTACCCCTGCGATGTCGACATTGTTTTAAGTGAGGGTTTTAAATAAACATGAAACAATAGAGACAACTGCAGCAGCACATCAGAGCGTGCCCTTTCCAGGGGCTGTAATTGGAGCCATTTGAAGATGATTAGCTGGACAATGGTATCAGAGAAAATACTCAGCTCGCTAACGCTAATTAAACCTCAGAGGACCAGCGGGCACAGGCTTAACAAAAGTACAAATAAAGCCCCCTTCACTAAAAATAATCTCACTAAACAATCAGCTTCACATTGTTGAGTAACTGGAATCCAATCTAACGGCTGTTGTGACTCTACCTTGGCCTTGAAGCAGACATTGCTCTCCTCCCCCGCCCTGCTGCACTGAGGGCGACTATTGTCCTGTTTGGTTCAAATCCTCTTGTGCTCAAATATAATTTAAACTGTTCAAATTATTCCCACCAAAATGACAGGATGACCATTTAGATTTGTCTGATAATTTTCAAATGAAGAAACACTAGATGGCTCTTTAATTCTGCTTGTGTTATCGACCATTGCCGTTCCCCACATTGCAACAGTGACTACACCTCAAAAGTACTTTAGCAAAATACTGCGGATGCTGGAAAATTGAAACAACAACAGAAAACGCTGGAAAAACTCAGCAGGCCAGGCAACATCCGTGGAGAGAGAAACAGAGTTAACGTTTCAGGTCGAAGACCTTTCGTCAGAACTGAGAAAAAAGCAGGAAATGAAACAGATAAAAAAGCAAGGGGGAGGCTGGGGGGAGGAATGGTAAGTAGAGACATTACGAGATGCTCAAGGCAAGACAAGATGGTCTCTCATTCTGCCAGCATTTCACTCTTCACACTTCTGAGCCACCTTTTGTTTCTTAACCTGTTCCATTACCATCTCGTCTTGCCTTGAGCATCTCTTAATGTCTCTACTTATCATAGACCACCCCTTTTGTTCTTTTATTCCTCCCCCCAGCCTCCCCCTTGCTTTTTTATCTATTTCATTTCCTGCTTTTTTCTCAGTTCTGATGAAGGTTTTCGACCTGAAACGTTAACTCTGTTTCTCTCTCCACGGATGTTGCCTGGCCTGCTGAGTTTTTCCAGCGTTTTCTGTTGTTGCCTCAAAAGTACTTCATTGGCTGTAAAGCGCTTTGGGAATGCCTCGAGGTTGTGAATGGCGCTATATAAATGCAAGTCTTTCTTTTTCTTTTCATTGCCGGTATAAAAATTCCCTGTTACCAGTGACAGAGCCCCGTGCAGCACCCAGCACCCAATGCCATTCCTTGCTGTGCTTTCCAGAGGCTTCCCAAGTGCAATGCAAAGTGATGGAGCAGGAAGCTGGCCAGCCCTGACTGCACACACCAAGGAAGAACAGAGTCAGTCTGCAGCAGGCAGAGGCTTTCTGACTGTGGAAAAATGGGAGTTATTGTATATAAAAAAAAATACTGGAATATAAAGGGGAGGAAGATATGCTTCAGTTTTACAGAGTCTTGGTCAGACCCTATCTGGACACTGCGTTCATTCTGGGCACCGCACCTCAGGAAGGATATATTGGCCTTGGAGGGGGAGCAGCGCAGATTCACCAGAATGATACCGGGGCTTAAATTATAAAGACTTGTTGCATAAACTTCCCTTGAGTTTAGAAGGTTGAGGGGGTGATCTGATCGAGGTATTTAAAACGATAAAAGGATTCGATAGAGCAGATACAGAGAATCTATTTCCTCTGGTGGGGGGAATCCAGATCAAAAGGGCACAATGTTAAAATTAGAGTCATTTAGGAGTGAAATCAGGAAGTACTTTTTCACGCAAATAGTCGTAGAAATCTGGAATTATCTACCTCAAAGGCTGTGGATGCTGGGGGTCCATTGAAATTTTCAAGATTGAGAACGACAGATTATTGTTGGGTAAGGGTATCAAGGGATATGGAGCAAAGGCGGGTAAATGGAGTTGAGATTCAGATCAGCTGTAATCTAATAGAATGATGAAACAGGCGCCAAGGGCTGAACGGCCAACAACAACAACTTGTATTTATATGTCGCCTTTAATGTAGTAAAACGTCCCACAGCACCTCACAGGAGCTTTATCAATAAAAAGTGACACTGATGAGACATTTGGACAGGTGACCAAAAGATTGGTCAAAGAGGTAGGTTTTAAGGTGTGTCTTAAAGGAGAAGAGAGAGGTAGAGAGGCAGAGAGGCGTAGGGAGGGAATTTCATAGTTTAGGGCCCAGGCACGGGTGCCAATGGGGAAGCGATTACAATCGGGATGCGCGACGGGCCACAACTGGAGGGGTGCAGAAATCTCGGGGGGTTGTAGTGCTGGAGGAGGTGACAGAGATAGGGAGGGGCGAGGTCATGGAGGAATTTAAAAACAAGGATGAGAATTTTAAAATTGATGCGTTGCCAGACCGGGAGGCAATGTAGGTCAACGAGCACAGGGGTGATGGGTGAATGGGACTTGGTTTGAGTTAGGATACAGGAGCAAAGTTTTGGATGAGCTTAATTTTATTGAGGGTGCACGAAGGTCAGCCAGGACAGCATTGGAACAGTCAAGTCGAGAGGTAACAAAGGTGGCAAGGCCAGCATTTATTGCCCATCCCTAATTACCCTTGAGAAGGTGCTGGTAAGCCGCCTTCTTGAACCGCTGCAGTCCGTGTGGTGAAGGTACTCCCACAGTGCTGTTAGGGAGGGAGTTCCAGGATTTTGACCCAGCGACGATGAAGGATCAGGATGGTGTGTGACTTGGAGGGTACTTGGAGGTGGTGGTGTTCCCATGCGCCTGCTGCCCTTGTCCTTCTAGGGGGAAGAGGTCGCGGGTTTGGGAGGTGCTGCCGAAGAAGCCTTGGTGAGTTGCTGCAGTACATCTTGTAGATGGTACACACTGCAGCCATGGTACGCCGGTGGTGGAGGGAGTGAATGTTTAAGGTGGTAGATGGGGTGCCAATCAAGCATGCTGCTTTGTCCTGGATGGTGTCGAGCTTCTTGAGTATTGTTGGAGCTGCACTCATCCAGGCAAGTGGAGAGTATTTCATCACACTCCTTACTTGTGCCTTGTAGATCGTGGAAAGACTTTGGGGAGTCAGGAGGTGAGACACTCGCCACAGAATACCCAGCCTCTGACCTGCTCTTGCTGCCACAGTATTTATGAGGCTGGTCCAGTTAAGTTTCTGGTCAATGGTGACCCTCCAGGATGTTGATGGTGAGGAATTCGGCGATGGTAATGCCGTTGAATGTCAAGGGGAGGTGGTTAGAATCTCGCTTGTTGGAGAAAGTAATTGCCTGGCACTTCGTTGGCGCGAATGTTACCTGCCACTTATCAGCCCAAGCCTGAACGTCGTCCAGGTCTTGTTGCATGCGGGCATGGACTGCTTCATTATCTGAGGAGTTGTGAATGGTGCTGAACACTGTGCAGTCATCGGCGAACATCCCCATTTCTGACCTTATGTTGGAGGGAAGGTCATTGATGAAGCAGCTGAAGATGGTTGGGCCTAGGACACTGCTCTGAGGAACTCCTGCAGCGATGTCGTGGGGCTGTGATGATTGACCTTCAACCACCACAACCATCTTCCTTTGTGCTAGGTATGACTCCAGCCAATGGAAAGTTTTCCCCCCGATTCCCATTGACTTCAGTTTTACTCGGGCTCCTTAATACCACACTCGGTCAAATGCTGCCTTGATGTCAAGGGCAGTCACTCTCAACTCACTTCTGGAATTCAGCTCCTTTGTCCATGTTTGGACCAAGGCTGTAATGAGGTTGGGAGCCGAGTGGTCTTGGTGGAACCCAAACTGGGCATCAGTGAGCAGGTTTTTGGTGAGTAAGTGCTGCTTGATAGCACTGTCGATGACACCTTCCAACACATTGCTGATGATTGAGAGTAGACTGATGGGGCGGTAATTGGCCAGGTTGGACTTGCTCTGCTTTTTGTGGACAGGACATACCTGGGCAGTTGTTGGATAGATGCCAGTGTTGTAGCTGTACTGGAGCAGCTTGGCAAGAGGCGGTGTGGTTCACAGATGAGCCTCTCTAATGGGTCTGTAGTTCCCAGGTGTGTCTCTAATGGGTCTGTAGTTCCCAGGTGTGTCATTCTAATGGGTCTGTAGTTCCCAGGTGTGTCTCTCTAATGGGTCTGTAGTTCCCAGGTGTGTCTCTCTAATGAGTCAGTAGTTCCCAGGTCTGTCTCTCTAATGGGTCTGTAGTTCCCAGGTGTGTCTCTAATGTGTCGTAGTTCCCAGGTGTGACTCTCTAATGGGTCTGTAGTTCCCAGGTGTGTCTATAATGTGTCTGTAGTTCCCAGGTGTGTCTCTCTAATGGGTCTGTAGTTCCCAGGTGTGTCTCTCCAATGGGTCTATAGTTCCCAGCTGTGTATCTAATGTGTATGTAGTTCCCAGGTGTGACTCTCTAATGGGTCTGTAGTTCCAAGGTGTGTCTCCAATGGGTCTGTAGTTCCCAGGTGTGTCTCTCTAATGGGACTATAGTTCCCAGGCATGTCTCTCTAATGGGTCTGTAGTTCCCAGGTGTGTCGCTCTATTGCGTCCCTAGTTCCCAGGTGCGTCTCCCCAATGGGTCTGTAGTTCCCAGGTGTGTCTCTAATGGGTCTGTAGTTCCCAGGTGTGTCTCTAATGGGACTATAGTTCCCAGGTGTGTCTCTCTAATGGGACTATAGTTCCCAGGCGTGTGTCTCTAATGGTTCTGTAGTTCCGAGGTGTGTCTCTCTAATGGGTCTGTAGTTCCCAGGTGTGTCTCTCTAATGGGTCTATATTTCCCAGGTGTGTCTCTCTAATGGGTCTGTAGTTCCAAGGTGTGTCTCTCTAATGGGACTGTAGTTCCCAGGTGTGTCTCTCTAATGGGACTATAGTTCCCAGGTGTGTCTCTCTAATGGGTCTGTAGTTCTCAGGTGTGTCTCTAATGGGTCTGTAGTTCCCAGGTGTGTCTCTAATGTGTCTGTAGTTCCCAGGTGTGTCTCTCTAATGGGTCTGTAGTTCCCAGGTGTGTCGCTCTATTGCGTCCCTCGTTCCCAGGTGCGTCTCCCCAATGGGTCTGTAGTTCCCAGGTGTGTCTCTAATGGGTCTGTAGTTCCCAGGTGTGTTTCTCTAATGGATCTGTAGATCCCAGGTGTGTCTCTAATGGGACTGAAGTTCCCAGGTGTGTCTCTCTAATGGATCTGTAGTTTCCAGGTGTGTCTCTAATGGGACTGATGTTCCCAGATGTGTCTCTCTAATGGGACTGTAGTTTCCAGATGTGTCTCTTTAATGGGTCTGTAGTTCTCAGGTGTGTCTCTAATGGGGCTGTAGTTCCCAGGTGTCTCTCTCTAATGGGACTGAAGTTCCCAGATGTGTGTCTCTAATGGGTCTGTAGTTCCCAGGTGTGTCTCTCTAATGGGACTGTAGTTCCCAGATGTGTCCCTCTAATGGGTCTGTAGTTCTCAGGTGTGTCTCTAATGGCTCTGTAGTTCCCAGGTGTCTCTCTAATGGGTCTGAAGTACCAAGGTGTATCTCTAATGTGTCTGTAATTCCCAGGTGTGTCTCTAATGTGTCTGTAGTTCTCAGGTGTGTCTCTAATGAGTCTGTAGTTCCCAGGTGTGTCTCTCTAATTAGTCTGAAGTTTCCAGGTGTGTCTCTAATAGGTCTGTAGTTCCCACGTGTGTCTCTAATGTATCTGTAGTTCCCAGGTGTGTCTCTAATGGGTCTGTATTTCACAGGTGTGTCTCTCTAATGGGACTACAGTTCCCAGGCGTGTCTTTCTAATCGGTCTGTAGTTCCCAGGTGTCTCTCTAATGGGACTATAGTTCCCAGGCGTGTGTCTCTAATGTGTCTGTAGTTCCGAGGTGTGTCTCTCTAATGGGTCTGTAGTTCCCAGGTGTGTCTCTCTAATGGGTCTATATTTCCCAGGTGTGTCTCTCTAATGTGTCTGTAGTTCCAATGTGTCTCTCTAATGGGACTGTAGTTCCCAGGTGTGTCTCTCTAATGGGACTGTAGTTTCCAGTTGTGTCTCTAATGGGACTGTCGTTCCCAGGTGTGTCTCTTTAATGGGACTGTAGTTCCCAGGTGTGTCTCTCTAATGGGTCTGTAGTTTCCAGTTGTGTTTCTAATGGGACTGTCGTTCCCAGGTGTGTCTCTTTAATGGGTCTGTAGTTCCCAGGTGTGTCTCACTAATGGGTCTATAGTTCCCAGGTGTGTCTCACTAATTGGTCTATAGTTCCCAGGTGTGTCTCTCTAATGGGACTGTAGTTTCCAGGTGTGTCTCTAATGGATCTGTAGTTCCCAGGTTTGTCTCTAATGTATCTGTAGTTCCCAGGTGTGTCTCTAATGGGTCTGTATTTCACAGGTGTGTCTCTCTAATGGGACTACAGTTCCCAGGCGTGTCTTTCTAATCGGTCTGTAGTTCCCAGGTGTCTCTCTAATGGGACTATAGTTCCCAGGCGTGTGTCTCTAATGTGTCTGTAGTTCCGAGGTGTGTCTCTCTAATGGGTCTGTAGTTCCCAGGTGTGTCTCTCTAATGGGTCTATATTTCCCAGGTGTGTCTCTCTAATGGGTCTGTAGTTCCAAGGTGTGTCTCTCTAATGGGACTGTAGTTCCCAGGTGTGTCTCTCTAATGGGACTGTAGTTTCCAGTTGTGTCTCTAATGGGACTGTCGTTCCCAGGTGTGTCTCTTTAATGGGACTGTAGTTCCCAGGTGTGTCTCTCTAATGGGTCTGTAGTTTCCAGTTGTGTTTCTAATGGGACTGTCGTTCCCAGGTGTGTCTCTTTAATGGGTCTGTAGTTCCCAGGTGTGTCTCACTAATGGGTCTATAGTTCCCAGGTGTGTCTCACTAATTGGTCTATAGTTCCCAGGTGTGTCTCTCTAATGGGACTGTAGTTTCCAGGTGTGTCTCTAATGGATCTGTAGTTCCCAGGTTTGTCTCTCTAATGGGTCTGTATTTCCCAGGTGTGTTTCTCTAAAGGGTCTGTAGTTCCCAGGTGTGTCTCTAATGAGTCTGTAGTTCCCAGGTGTGTCTCTAATGGGTCTGTAGTTCCCAGGTGTGTCTCTAATGAGTCTGTAGTTCCCAGGTGTGTCTCTAATGAGTCTGTAGTTCCCAGGTGTGTCTCTCTAATGGGACTGTAGTTCCCAGGTGTGTCTCTCTAATGGATCTGTAGGTCCCGGTGTGTCTCTAATGGGTCTGTAGATCCCAGGTGTGTCTCTAATGGGACTGATGTTCCCAGATGTGTCTCTCTATTGGGACTGTAGTACCCAGATGTGTCTCTCTAATGGGTCTGTAGTTCTCAGGTGTGTCTCTAATGAGTCTGTAGTTCCCAGGTGTCTCTCTCTAATGCGACTGAAGTTCCCAGTTGTGTGTCTCTAATGGGTCTGTAGGTCCCGGGTGTGGGTCTAATGGGTCTGTAGATCCCAGGTGTGTCTCTAATGTGTCTGTAGTTCCCAGGTGTGTCTCTAATTGGTCTGTAGTTCCCAGGTGTGTCTCTCTAATGTGTCTGCAGTTTTCAGGTGTGTCTCTCTAATGGATCTGCAGTACCCAGGTGTGTCTTTCTAATTGGACTCTATTTCCCAGGTGTGTCTCTCTAATGGACCTGTAGTTCCCAGGTGTGCATCTAATGGACCTGTAGTTCCCAGGTGTGTCTCTAATGTGTCATTAGTTCCCAGGTGTCTCTCTAATGGGTCTGCAGTTCCTAGGTGTGACTCTAATGGGTCTGTAGTTCCCAGGTGTGTCTTTAATGGGTCTGTCATACCCAGGTGTGTCTGTAATGAGTCTATAGTTCCCAGGTGTCTCTAATGGGTCTGCTGTTCCCAGGTGTGCCACCCTAATGAGTCTGTAGGTCCCAGATGTGTCTCTAATGGTTCTGTAGAACACAGGTGTGTCTCTCTAATTCGTCTGTAGTTTCCAGGTGTGTCTCTAATGGGTATTTAGTTCCCAGGTGTGTCTCTCTTATGGGACAGTAGTTCCCAGATATGTCTCTCCAATGGGTCTGTAGTTCCCAGATGTGTCTCTCTCATGGGTCTGTAGTTGCCAGGAGTTTCTCTCGAATAAGTCTGTAGTTCTCAGGTGTGACACTAATGGGGCTGTAGTTGTCAGGTGTCAGGTGTCTCTCTCTAATGGGACTGAATTTCCCAGATGTGTGTCTCTAATGGGTCTGTAGTTCCCAGGTTTGTCTCTCTAATGGGTCTGTAGTTCCCAGGTGTGTCTTTAATGGGTCTGTCGTTCCCAGGTGTGCATCTAATGGACCTGTAGTTCCCAGGTGTGTCTCTAATGTGTCATTAGTTCCCAGGTGTCTCTCCAATGGGTCTGTAGTTACCACATGTGTCTCTCTAATGGGTCTGCAGTTCCTAGGTGTGACTCTAATGGATCTGTAGTTCCCAGGTGTGTCTTTAATGGGTCTGTCATTCCCAGGTGTGTCTGTAATGAGTCTATAGTTCCCAGGTGTCTCTAATGGGTCTGCTGTTCCCAGGTGTGCCACCCTAATGAGTCTGTAGGTCCCAGATGTGTCTCTAATGGTTCTGTAGAACACAGGTGTGTCTCTCTAATGCGTCTGTAGTTTCCAGGTGTGTCTCTAATGGGTATTTAGTTCCCAGGTGTGTCTCTCTTATGGGACAGTAGTTCCCAGATATGTCTCTCCAATGGGTCTGTAGTTGCCAGGTGTTTCTCTCGAATAAGTCTGTAGTTCTCAGGTGTGACACTAATGGGGCTGTAGTTGTCAGGTGTCAGGTGTCTCTCTCTAATGGGACTGAATTTCCCAGATGTGTGTCTCTAATGGGTCTGTAGTTCCCAGGTTTGTCTCTCTAATGGGTCTGTAGTTCCCAGGTGTGTCTTTAATGGGTCTGTCGTTCCCAGGTATGTCTCTCTAATGGGTCTGTAGTTCCCAGGCGTGTCTCTCTAATGGGTCTGTAGTTCCCAGGTGTGTCTCTAATGGGGCTATAGTTCCCAGGTGTGTCTCTCTCATGGGTCTGTATTTGCCAGGTGTTTCTCTCGAATAATTCTGTAGTTCTCAGGTGTGACTCTAATGGGGCTGCAGTTCCCAGATGTGTATCTCTAATGGGTCTGTAGTTCCCAGGTGTGTCTCTAATGGGTCTGTAGTTCCCAGGTTTGTCTCTCTAATGGGTCTGTAGTTCCCAGGTGTGTCTTTAATGGGTCTGTCGTTCCCAGGTATGTCTCTCTAATGGGTCTGTAGTTCCCAGGCGTGTCTCTCTAATGGGTCTGTAGTTCCCAGGTGTGTCTCTAATGGGACTGATGTTCCCAGATGTGTCTCTCTATTGGGACTGTAGTACCCAGATGTGTCTCTCTAATGGGTCTGTAGTTCTCAGGTGTGTCTCTAATGAGTCTGTAGTTCCCAGGTGTCTCTCTCTAATGCGACTGAAGTTCCCAGTTGTGTGTCTCTAATGGGTCTGTAGGTCCCGGGTGTGGGTCTAATGGGTCTGTAGATCCCAGGTGTGTCTCTAATGTGTCTGTAGTTCCCAGGTGTGTCTCTAATTGGTCTGTAGTTCCCAGGTGTGTCTCTCTAATGTGTCTGCAGTTTTCAGGTGTGTCTCTCTAATGGATCTGCAGTACCCAGGTGTGTCTTTCTAATTGGACTCTATTTCCCAGGTGTGTCTCTCTAATGGACCTGTAGTTCCCAGGTGTGCATCTAATGGACCTGTAGTTCCCAGGTGTGTCTCTAATGTGTCATTAGTTCCCAGGTGTCTCTCTAATGGGTCTGCAGTTCCTAGGTGTGACTCTAATGGGTCTGTAGTTCCCAGGTGTGTCTTTAATGGGTCTGTCATACCCAGGTGTGTCTGTAATGAGTCTATAGTTCCCAGGTGTCTCTAATGGGTCTGCTGTTCCCAGGTGTGCCACCCTAATGAGTCTGTAGGTCCCAGATGTGTCTCTAATGGTTCTGTAGAACACAGGTGTGTCTCTCTAATTCGTCTGTAGTTTCCAGGTGTGTCTCTAATGGGTATTTAGTTCCCAGGTGTGTCTCTCTTATGGGACAGTAGTTCCCAGATATGTCTCTCCAATGGGTCTGTAGTTCCCAGATGTGTCTCTCTCATGGGTCTGTAGTTGCCAGGTGTTTCTCTCGAATAAGTCTGTAGTTCTCAGGTGTGACACTAATGGGGCTGTAGTTGTCAGGTGTCAGGTGTCTCTCTCTAATGGGACTGAATTTCCCAGATGTGTGTCTCTAATGGGTCTGTAGTTCCCAGGTTTGTCTCTCTAATGGGTCTGTAGTTCCCAGGTGTGTCTTTAATGGGTCTGTCGTTCCCAGGTGTGCATCTAATGGACCTGTAGTTCCCAGGTGTGTCTCTAATGTGTCATTAGTTCCCAGGTGTCTCTCTAATGGGTCTGTAGTTACCACATGTGTCTCTCTAATGGGTCTGCAGTTCCTAGGTGTGACTCTAATGGGTCTGTAGTTCCCAGGTGTGTCTTTAATGGGTCTGTCATTCCCAGGTGTGTCTGTAATGAGTCTATAGTTCCCAGGTGTCTCTAATGGGTCTGCTGTTCCCAGGTGTGCCACCCTAATGAGTCTGTAGGTCCCAGATGTGTCTCTAATGGTTCTGTAGAACACAGGTGTGTCTCTCTAATGCGTCTGTAGTTTCCAGGTGTGTCTCTAATGGGTATTTAGTTCCCAGGTGTGTCTCTCTTATGGGACAGTAGTTCCCAGATATGTCTCTCCAATGGGTCTGTAGTTGCCAGGTGTTTCTCTCGAATAAGTCTGTAGTTCTCAGGTGTGACACTAATGGGGCTGTAGTTGTCAGGTGTCAGGTGTCTCTCTCTAATGGGACTGAATTTCCCAGATGTGTGTCTCTAATGGGTCTGTAGTTCCCAGGTTTGTCTCTCTAATGGGTCTGTAGTTCCCAGGTGTGTCTTTAATGGGTCTGTCGTTCCCAGGTATGTCTCTCTAATGGGTCTGTAGTTCCCAGGCGTGTCTCTCTAATGGGTCTGTAGTTCCCAGGTGTGTCTCTAATGGGGCTATAGTTCCCAGGTGTGTCTCTCTCATGGGTCTGTATTTGCCAGGTGTTTCTCTCGAATAATTCTGTAGTTCTCAGGTGTGACTCTAATGGGGCTGCAGTTCCCAGATGTGTATCTCTAATGGGTCTGTAGTTCCCAGGTGTGTCTCTAATGGGTCTGTAGTTCCCAGGTTTGTCTCTCTAATGGGTCTGTAGTTCCCAGGTGTGTCTTTAATGGGTCTGTCGTTCCCAGGTATGTCTCTCTAATGGGTCTGTAGTTCCCAGGCGTGTCTCTCTAATGGGTCTGTAGTTCCCAGGTGTGTCTCTAATGGGACTGATGTTCCCAGATGTGTCTCTCTATTGGGACTGTAGTACCCAGATGTGTCTCTCTAATGGGTCTGTAGTTCTCAGGTGTGTCTCTAATGAGTCTGTAGTTCCCAGGTGTCTCTCTCTAATGCGACTGAAGTTCCCAGTTGTGTGTCTCTAATGGGTCTGTAGGTCCCGGGTGTGGGTCTAATGGGTCTGTAGATCCCAGGTGTGTCTCTAATGTGTCTGTAGTTCCCAGGTGTGTCTCTAATTGGTCTGTAGTTCCCAGGTGTGTCTCTCTAATGTGTCTGCAGTTTTCAGGTGTGTCTCTCTAATGGATCTGCAGTACCCAGGTGTGTCTTTCTAATTGGACTCTATTTCCCAGGTGTGTCTCTCTAATGGACCTGTAGTTCCCAGGTGTGCATCTAATGGACCTGTAGTTCCCAGGTGTGTCTCTAATGTGTCATTAGTTCCCAGGTGTCTCTCTAATGGGTCTGCAGTTCCTAGGTGTGACTCTAATGGGTCTGTAGTTCCCAGGTGTGTCTTTAATGGGTCTGTCATACCCAGGTGTGTCTGTAATGAGTCTATAGTTCCCAGGTGTCTCTAATGGGTCTGCTGTTCCCAGGTGTGCCACCCTAATGAGTCTGTAGGTCCCAGATGTGTCTCTAATGGTTCTGTAGAACACAGGTGTGTCTCTCTAATTCGTCTGTAGTTTCCAGGTGTGTCTCTAATGGGTATTTAGTTCCCAGGTGTGTCTCTCTTATGGGACAGTAGTTCCCAGATATGTCTCTCCAATGGGTCTGTAGTTCCCAGATGTGTCTCTCTCATGGGTCTGTAGTTGCCAGGTGTTTCTCTCGAATAAGTCTGTAGTTCTCAGGTGTGACACTAATGGGGCTGTAGTTGTCAGGTGTCAGGTGTCTCTCTCTAATGGGACTGAATTTCCCAGATGTGTGTCTCTAATGGGTCTGTAGTTCCCAGGTTTGTCTCTCTAATGGGTCTGTAGTTCCCAGGTGTGTCTTTAATGGGTCTGTCGTTCCCAGGTGTGCATCTAATGGACCTGTAGTTCCCAGGTGTGTCTCTAATGTGTCATTAGTTCCCAGGTGTCTCTCTAATGGGTCTGTAGTTACCACATGTGTCTCTCTAATGGGTCTGCAGTTCCTAGGTGTGACTCTAATGGGTCTGTAGTTCCCAGGTGTGTCTTTAATGGGTCTGTCATTCCCAGGTGTGTCTGTAATGAGTCTATAGTTCCCAGGTGTCTCTAATGGGTCTGCTGTTCCCAGGTGTGCCACCCTAATGAGTCTGTAGGTCCCAGATGTGTCTCTAATGGTTCTGTAGAACACAGGTGTGTCTCTCTAATGCGTCTGTAGTTTCCAGGTGTGTCTCTAATGGGTATTTAGTTCCCAGGTGTGTCTCTCTTATGGGACAGTAGTTCCCAGATATGTCTCTCCAATGGGTCTGTAGTTGCCAGGTGTTTCTCTCGAATAAGTCTGTAGTTCTCAGGTGTGACACTAATGGGGCTGTAGTTGTCAGGTGTCAGGTGTCTCTCTCTAATGGGACTGAATTTCCCAGATGTGTGTCTCTAATGGGTCTGTAGTTCCCAGGTTTGTCTCTCTAATGGGTCTGTAGTTCCCAGGTGTGTCTTTAATGGGTCTGTCGTTCCCAGGTATGTCTCTCTAATGGGTCTGTAGTTCCCAGGCGTGTCTCTCTAATGGGTCTGTAGTTCCCAGGTGTGTCTCTAATGGGGCTGTAGTTCCCAGGTGTGTCTCTCTCATGGGTCTGTATTTGCCAGGTGTTTCTCTCGAATAATTCTGTAGTTCTCAGGTGTGACTCTAATGGGGCTGCAGTTCCCAGATGTGTATCTCTAATGGGTCTGTAGTTCCCAGGTGTGTCTCTAATGGGTCTGTAGTTCCCAGGTTTGTCTCTCTAATGGGTCTGTAGTTCCCAGGTGTGTCTTTAATGGGTCTGTCGTTCCCAGGTATGTCTCTCTAATGGGTCTGTAGTTCCCAGGCGTGTCTCTCTAATGGGTCTGTAGTTCCCAGGTGTGTCTCTAATGGGGCTGTAGTTCCCAGGTGTGTCTCTCTCATGGGTCTGTATTTGCCAGGTGTTTCTCTCGAATAATTCTGTAGTTCTCAGGTGTGACTCTAATGGGGCTGCAGTTCCCAGATGTGTATCTCTAATGGGTCTGTAGTTCCCAGGTGTATCTCTATAATGGGTCTGTAGTTCCCAGGTGTGTCTCTCTAATGGGTCTGTAGTTACTAGGTGTGTCTTTAATGGGTCTGGATTTCCCAGGTGTGTCTCTAATGGGTCCATAGTTCCCAGTTGTGTCTCTCTAATGGGTTTGTAGTTCCCAGGTGTGAATCTCTCTAATGGGCCTGTAGGTCACAGGTGGGTGCCTCTCTAATTCTTCTGTAGTTTCGTGGTGTGTCTCTAATGGGTCTGTAGTTCCCAGGTGTGTCTTTAACGGGCCTGTAGTTCCCAGGTGTGTCTCTAATGAGTCTGTAGTTCCCAGGTGTGACTCTCTAATGGGTCTGCTGTTCCTAGGTGTGTCACTCTAATGAGTCTGTAGTTACCAGTTGTGTTTCTCTAATGGGTCTATAGATCCCAGGTGTGTCTCTCTAATGAGTCTGTAGTTTCCAGGTGTGTCTCTCCAATGTGTCTGTAGTTCCCAGATGTGTCCCCCTAATGGGTCTGAAGTTCTCAGGTGTGACTCTAATGGGGCTGTAGTTCCCAGGTGTGTCTCTAATGGGTCTGAAGTTCACAGGTGTGTCTCTCTAATGGGTCTGTAGTTCCCAGGTGTGTCTCTCTAATGGTTCTGTAGTTTCCAGGTGTGTCTCTAATGGGTCTGTAGTTCCCAGGTGTGTCTCTCTAATGGGACTGTAGTTCCCAGGTGTGTCTCTCTAATGGGGCTGCAGTTCCCAGATGTGTATCTCTAATGGGTCTGTAGTTCCCAGGTGTGTCTCTAATGGGTCTGTAGTTCCCAGGTTTGTCTCTCGAATGAGTCTGAAGTTTCCAGGTGTATCTGTAATGGGTCTGTAGTTCCCAGGTGTGTCACTAATTGGTCTGTAGTTCCCAGGTGTGTCTCTCTAATGGGACTGCAGTTCCTAGGTGTGTCTCTAATGGGTCTGTAGTTCCCAGGTGTGTCTCTCTAATGAGTCTGTAGTTTCTAGGTGTGTCTCTAATGGGTCTGTCGTTCCCAGGTGTGTCTCTCTAATGGGTCTGTAGTTCCCAGGTGTGTCTCTAATGGGACTGTATTTCCAAGGTGTATCTCTCTTATGGGACTGTAGTTCCCAGATGTGTCTCTCCAATGTGTCTGTAGTTCCCAGATGTGTCCCCCTAATGGGTCTGAAATTCTCAGGTGCGACTCTAATGGGTCTGTAGTTCCCACGTGTGTCTCTAATGGGTCTGAAGTTCACAGGTGTGTCTCTCTAATGGTTCTGTAGTTTCCAGGTGTGTCTCTAATGGGTCTGTCGTTCCCAGGTGTGTCTCTCTAATGGTTCTGTAGTTTCCAGGTGTGTCTCTAATGGGTCTGTCGTTCCCAGGTGTGTCTCTCTAATGGGACTGTAGTTCCCAGGTGTGTCTCTCTAATGGGTATGTAGTTCCCAGGTGTGTCTCTCTAATGGGTCTGTAGTTCCCAGGTGTGTCTCTCTAATGGGTCTGTAGTTCCCAGTTGTGTTTCTAATGAGTCTGTAGTTCCCAGTTGTGTTTCTCTAATGGGTCTGTAGATCCCAGGTGTGTCTCTCTAATGAGTCTGTAGTTTCCAGGTGTATCTCTCTTCTGGGACTGTAGTTCCCAGATGTGTCCCTCTAATGGGTCTGAAGTTCTCAGGTGTGACTCTAATGGGACTGTAGTTCTCAGGTGTGTCTCTAATGGGTCTGAAGTTCACAGGTGTGTCTCTCTACTGGGTCTGTCGTTCCCAGGTGTGTCTCTCTAATGGTACTGTAGTTCCCAGGTGTGTCTCTCTAATGGGTCTGTAGTTCCCAGGTGTGTCTCTCTAATGGGTCTGTAGTTCCCAGGTGTGTCTCTCTAATGGGTCTGTAGTTCCCAGGTGTGTCTCTCTAATGGGTCTGTAGTTCGCAGGTGTGTGTCTCTAATGGGTCTGTAGTTCCCAGGGGTTTCTCTCTATTGCGTCCGTAGTTCCCAGGTGTGTCTCCACAATGGGTCTGTAGTTCCCAGGTGTGTCTCTCTAATGGGTCTGTAGTTCCCAGGTGTGGCTCTAATGAGTCTGTAGTTCCCAGGTGTGTCTCTCTAATGGATCTGTAGGTCCCGGGTGTGGGTCTAATGGGTCTGTAGATCCCAGGTGTGTCTCTAATGTGTCTGTAGTTCCCAGGTGTGTCTCTCGAATGAGTCTGAAGTTTCCAGGTGTATCTGTAATGGGTCTGTAGTTCCCAGGTGTGTCTCTAATTGGTCTGTAGTTCCCAGGTGTGTCTCTCTAATGAGTCTGTAGTTTCCAGGTGTATCTCTCTAATGGGTCTGTAGTTCCCAGGTGTGTTTCTCTAATGGGTCTGTAGTTCCCAGTTGTGTTTCTAATGAGTCTGTAGTTCCCAGTTGTGTTTCTCTAATGGGTCTGTAGATCCCAGGTGTGTCTCTCTAATGAGTCTGTAGTTTCCAGGTGTATCTCTCTTATGGGACTGTAGTTCCCAGATGTGTCCCCCTAATGGGTCTGAAGTTCTCAGGTGTGACTCTAATGGGGCTGTAGTTCTCAGGTGTGTCTCTAATGGGTCTGAAGTTCACAGGTGTGTCTCTCTAATGGGTCTGTCGTTCCCAGGTGTGTCTCTCTAATGGGACTGTAGTTCCCAGGTGTGTCTCTCTAATGGGTCTGTAGTTCCCAGGTGTGTCTCTCTAATGGGTCTGTAGTTCCCAGGTGTGTCTCTCTAATGGGTCTGTAGTTCCCAGGTGTGTCTCTCTAATGGGTCTGTAGTTCCCAGGTGTGTGTCTCTAATGGGTCTGTAGTTCCCAGGGGTTTCTCTCTATTGCGTCCGTAGTTCCCAGGTGTGTCTCCACAATGGGTCTGTATTTCCCAGGTGTGTCTCTAATGGGTCTGTAGTTCCCAGGTGTGTCCCTCTAATGGGTCTGTAGTTCCCAGGTGTGTCTCTCTAATGGGTCTGTAGATCCCAGGTGTGTCTCTAATGTGTCTGTAGTTCCCAGGTGTGTCTCTCGAATGAGTCTGAAGTTTCCAGGTGTATCTGTAATGGGTCTGTAGTTCCCAGGTGTGTCTCTAATTGGTCTGTAGTTCCCAGGTGTGTCTCTCTAATGTGTCTGCAGTTTTCAGGTGTGTCTCTCTAATGGATCTGCAGTACCCAGGTGTGTCTTTCTAATTGGACTCTATTTCCCAGGTGTGTCTCTCTAATGGACCTGTAGTTCCCAGGTGTGCATCTAATGGACCTGTAGTTCCCAGGTGTGTCTCTAATGTGTCATTAGTTCCCAAGTGTCTCTCTAATGGGTCTGCAGTTCCTAGGTGTGTCTCTAATGGGTCTGTCGTTCCCAGGTGTGTCTCTCTAATGAGTCTGTAGTTTCTAGGTTTGTCTCTAATGGGTCTGTCGTTCCCAGGTGTGTCTCTCTAATGGGTCTGTAGTTCCTAGGTGTGTCTCTAATGGGACTGTATTTCCAAGGTGCATCTCTCTTATGCGACTGTAGTTCCCAGATGTGTCTCTCCAATGTATCTGTAGTTCCCAGGTCTGTCTGTCTAATGGGACTGTAGTTCCCAGATGTGTCCCCCTAATGGGTCTGTAGTTCTCAGGTGTGACTATAATGGGTCTGTAGTTCCCAGGTGTGTCTCTAATGGGTCTGAAGTTTACAGGTGTGTCTCTCTAATGGTTCTGTAGTTCCCAGATGTGTCTCTCTAATCGTTCTGTATTTTCCAGGTGTGTGTCTAATGGGTCTGTCGTTCCCAGGTATGCCTCTCTAATGGGACTGTAGTTCCCAGGTGTGTCTCTCTAATGGGTCTGTAGTTCCCAGGTGTCTCTCTAATGGGTCTGTAGTTCCCAGATGTGTCTCTAATGGGTCTGTAGTTTTCAGATGTGTCTCTAATGGGTCTGTAGTTCCCAGGTCTGTCTTTAATGGGCCTGTAGTTCCCAGGTGTGTCTCTAATGAGTCTGTAGTTCCCAGATGTGCCTCTCTAATGAGTCTGAAGTTTCCGGGTGTGTCTCTAATGGGTCTGTAGTTCCAAGGTGTATCTCTCTTATGGGACTGTAGTTCCCAGATGTGTCTCTCCAATGGGTCTCTAGTTCCCAGATGTGTCCCTCTAATGGGTCTGCAGTTCCCAAGTATGTCTCACTAATGGGGCTGTAGTTCCCAGATGTGCCTCTCTAATGAGTCTGTAGTTCCCAGGCGTTTCTCTCGAATGGGTCTGCAGTTCCCAAGTATGTCTCTCTAATGGGACTGTAGTTCCCAGGTGTGTCTCTAATGTGACTGTAACTCCCAGGTGTGTCTCTAATGGGACTGTAGTTCCCAAGTTTTTCTCTGTAATGGTTCTGCGGTTTCCGTGTGTGTCTCTAATGGGTCTGTAGTTCCCAGGTGTGTCTTTAATGGGACTGTAGTTCCCAGGTGTCTCTCTAATGGGTCCATAGTTCCCAGGTGTGTCTCTCTAATGGGTCTGCAGTTCCCAGGTGTGACTCTCCCTAATGGGCCTGTAGGTCATAGGTGCGTGTCTCTCTACTTCGACTGTTGTTCCCAGGTGTGTCTTTCTAATGGGTCTGTAGTTCCCAGGTGTATATCTCTAATGGGTCTGTAGTTCCCAGGTGTGTCTCATTAATGAGTCTGTAGTTTCCAGGCGTGTCTCTCTAATGGGTCTGCTGTTCCCAGGTGTGTCACTCTAATGAGTCTGTAGTTCCCAGTTGTGTTTCTAATGAGTCTGTAGTTCCCAGTTGTGTTTCTCGAATAGGTCTATAGATCCCAGGTGTGTCTCTCTAATGAGCCTGTAGTTTCCAGGTGTATCTCTCTTATGGGACTGTAGTTCCCAGATGTGTCTCTCCAATGTGTCTGTAGTTCCCAGATGTGTCCCCCTAATGGGTCTGAAGTTCTCAGGTGTGACTCCAATGGGGCTGTAGTTCCCAGGTGTGTCTCTAATGGGTCTGAAGTTCACAGGTGTGTCTCTCTAATGGGTCTGTAGTTCCCAGGTGTGTCTCTAATGGGTCTGTCGTTCCCAGGTGTGTCTCTCTAATGGGACTGTAGTTTCCAGGTGTGTCTCTCTAATGGGTCTGTCGTTCCCAGGTGTGTCTCTCTAATGGGACTGTAGTTCCCAGGTGTGTCTCTCTAATGGGTATATAGTTCCCAGGTGTGTCTCTCTAATGGGTCTGTAGTTCCCAGGTGTGTCTCTCTAATGGGTCTGTAGTTCCCAGTTGTGTTTCCACTGAGTCTGTAGTTCCCAGTTGTGTTTCTCTAATGGGCCTGTAGATCCCAGGTGTGTCTCTCTAATGAGTCCGTAGTTTCCATGTGTATCTCTCTTATGGGACTGTAGTTCCCAGATGTGTCCCCCTAATGGGTCTGAAGTTCTCAGGTGTGACTCTAATTGGGCTGTAGTTCCCAGGTGTGTCTCTAATGGGTCTGAAGTTTCCAGGTGTGTCTCTCTAATGGGTCTGTCGTTCCCAGGTGTGTCTCTCTTATGGGACTGTAATTCCCAGGTGTGTCTCTCTAATGGGTCTGTAGTTCCCAGGTGTGTCTCTCTAATGGGTCTGTAGTTCCCAGGTGTGTCTCTCTAATGGGTCTGTCGTTCCCAGGTGTGTCTCTCTAATGGGTCTGTAGTTCCCAGGTGTGTGTCTCTAATGGGTCTGTAGTTCCCCGGTGTGTCTCTCTATTGCGTCCGTAGTTCCCAGGTGTGTCTCCAGAATGGGTCTGTATTTCCCAGGTGTGTCTCTAATGGGTCTGTAGTTCCCAGGTGTGTCTCTCTAATGAGTCTGTCGTTCCCAGGTGTGTCTCTCTAATGGATCTGTAGGTCCCGGGTGTGGGTCTAATGGGTCTGTAGATCCCAGGTGTGTCTCTAATGGGACTGAAGTTCCCAGATGTGTCTCTCTAATGGGACTGTAGTTCCCAGATGTGTTTCTCTAATGGGTCTGTAGGTCTCAGGTGTGTCACTAATGGGGCTGTAGTTCCCAGGTGTCTCTCTCTAATGGGACTGAAGTTCCCAGATGTGTCTCTCTAATGGGTCTGAAGTACCAAGGTGTGTCTCTAATGGGTCTGTAGTTCCCAGGTGTCTTTCTAATCGGTCTGTAGTTCCCAGGTGTTTCTCTAATGGGTCTGTAGTTCCCAGGTGTGTCTCTCTAACGTGTCTGCATTTTTCAGGTGTGTCTATCTAATGGATCTGCAGTTCCGAGATGTGTCTCTCCAATGCGACTGTAGTACACAGTTGTGTCTTTCTAATTGGACTGTATTTCCCAGGTGTGTCTCTCTAATGGACCTGTAGTTCACAGGTGTGCCTCTAATGGACCTGTAGTTTCAAAGTGTGTCTCTCTAATGGGTCTGTAGTTCCCAGGTGTGTCTCTAATGGGTCTGTAGTTCCCAGTTGTGTCTCTAATGGGTCTGTAGTTTCCAGGTGTGTCTCTAATGGGTCTGTAGTTCCCAGGTGTGACTCTTATGGGTCTGTTGTTTCCAGATGTGTCTCTCATGGGTCTGTATTTCCCAGGTGTATCTCTCCAATGTGTCTGTAGTTCCCAGGTGTGTCTCTCTAATGAGTCTGTAGTTCCCAGGTGTGTCACTAATGGGTCTGTCGTTCCCAGGTGTGTCTCTCTAATGAGTCTGTAGTTTCTAGTGTGTCTCTAATGGGTCTGTCGTTCCCAGATGTGTCTCTCCAATGTATCTGTAGTTCCCAGGTCTGTCTCTCTAATGGGACTGTAGTTCCCAGATGTGTCCCCCTAATGGGTCTGTAGTTCTCAGGTGTGACTATAATGGGTCTGTAGTTCCCAGGTGTGTCTCTAATGGGTCTGAAGTTCACAGGTGTGTCTCTCTAATGGTTCTGTAGTTCCCAGATGTGTCTCTAATGGGTCTGTAGTTTCCAGATGTGTCTCTAATGGGTCTGTAGTTCCCAGGTCTGTGTTTAATGGGCCTGTAGTTCCCAGGTGTGTCTCTAATGAGTCTGTAGTTCCCAGATGTGCCTCTCTAATGAGTCTGAAGTTTCCGGGTGTGTCTCTAATGGGTCTGTAGTTCCAAGGTATATCTCTCTTATGGGACTGAAGTTCCCAGATGTGTCTCTCTAATGGGACTGTAGTTCCCAGATGTGTTTCTCTAATGGGTCTGTAGGTCTCAGGTGTGTCACTAATGGGGCTGTAGTTCCCAGGTGTCTCTCTCTAATGGGACTGAAGTTCCCAGATGTGTCTCTCTAATGGGTCTGAAGTACCAAGGTGTGTCTCTAATGGGTCTGTAGTTCCCAGGTGTCTTTCTAATCGGTCTGTAGTTCCCAGGTGTTTCTCTAATGGGTCTGTAGTTCCCAGGTGTGTCTCTCTAACGTGTCTGCATTTTTCAGGTGTGTCTATCTAATGGATCTGCAGTTCCGAGATGTGTCTCTCCAATGCGACTGTAGTACACAGTTGTGTCTTTCTAATTGGACTGTATTTCCCAGGTGTGTCTCTCTAATGGACCTGTAGTTCACAGGTGTGCCTCTAATGGACCTGTAGTTTCAAAGTGTGTCTCTCTAATGGGTCTGTAGTTCCCAGGTGTGTCTCTAATGGGTCTGTAGTTCCCAGTTGTGTCTCTAATGGGTCTGTAGTTTCCAGGTGTGTCTCTAATGGGTCTGTAGTTCCCAGGTGTGACTCTTATGGGTCTGTTGTTTCCAGATGTGTCTCTCATGGGTCTGTATTTCCCAGGTGTATCTCTCCAATGTGTCTGTAGTTCCCAGGTGTGTCTCTCTAATGAGTCTGTAGTTCCCAGGTGTGTCACTAATGGGTCTGTCGTTCCCAGGTGTGTCTCTCTAATGAGTCTGTAGTTTCTAGTGTGTCTCTAATGGGTCTGTCGTTCCCAGATGTGTCTCTCCAATGTATCTGTAGTTCCCAGGTCTGTCTCTCTAATGGGACTGTAGTTCCCAGATGTGTCCCCCTAATGGGTCTGTAGTTCTCAGGTGTGACTATAATGGGTCTGTAGTTCCCAGGTGTGTCTCTAATGGGTCTGAAGTTCACAGGTGTGTCTCTCTAATGGTTCTGTAGTTCCCAGATGTGTCTCTAATGGGTCTGTAGTTTCCAGATGTGTCTCTAATGGGTCTGTAGTTCCCAGGTCTGTCTTTAATGGGGCTGTAGTTCCCAGGTGTGTCTCTAATGAGTCTGTAGTTCCCAGATGTGCCTCTCTAATGAGTCTGAAGTTTCCGGGTGTGTCTCTAATGGGTCTGTAGTTCCAAGGTATATCTCTCTTATGGGACTGTAGTTCCCAGATGTGTCTCTCCAATGGGTCTCTAGTTCCCAGATGAGTCCCTCTAATGGGTCTGCAGTTCCCAAGTATGTCTCACTAATGGGGCTGTAGTTCCCAGATGTGCTTCTCTAATGAGTCTGTAGTTCCCAGGCGTTTCTCTCGAATGGGTCTGCAGTTCCCAAGTATGTCTCTCTAATGGGACTGTAGTTCCCAGGTGTGTCTCTAATGTGACTGTAACTCCCAGGTGTGTCTCTAATGGGACTGTAGTTCCCAAGTTTTTCTCTGTAATGGTTCTGCGGTTTCCGTGTGTATCTCTAATGGGTCCGTAGTTCCCAGGTGTGTCTCTCTAATGGGACTGCAGTTCCCAGGCGTGTCTCTCTAATGGGTCTGCAGTTCCCAGGTGTGACTCTCCCTAATGGGCCTGTAGGTCATAGGTGCGTGTCTCTCTAATTCGACTGTTGTTCCCAGGTGTGTCTTTCTAATGGGTCTGTAGTTCCCAGGTGTGTATCTCTAATGGGTCTGTAGTTCCCAGGTGTGTCTCATTAATGAGTCTGTAGTTTCCAGGTGTGTCTCTCTAATGGGTCTGCTGTTCCCAGGTGTGTCTCTCTAATGAGTCTGTAGTTTCCAGTTGTATCTCTCTTATGGGACTGTAGTTCCCAGATGTGTCTCTCCAATGTGTCTGTAGTTCCCAGAAGTGTCCCCCTAATGGGTCTGAAGTTCTCAGGTGTGACTCTAATGGGGCTGTAGTTCCCAGGTGTGTCTCTAATGGGTCTGAAGTTCACAGGTGTGTCTCTCTAATGGGTCTGTATTTCCCAGGTGTGTCTCTAATGGGTCTGTCGTTCCCAGGTGTGTCTCTCTAATGGGACTGTAGTTTCCAGGTGTGTCTCTCTAATGGGTCTGTCGTTCCCAGGTGTGTCTCTCTAATGGGACTGTAGTTCCCAGGTGTGTCTCTCTAATGGGTCTGTAGTTCCCAGTTGTGTTTCCACTGAGTCTGTAGTTCCCAGTTGTGTTTCTCTAATGGGTCTGTAGATCCCAGGTGTGTCTCTCTAATGAGTCCGTAGTTTCCAGGTGTATCTCTCTTATGGGACTGTAGTTCCCAGATGTGTCCCCCTAATGGGTCTGAAGTTCTCAGGTGTGACTCTAATTGGGCTGTAGTTCCCAGGTGTGTCTCTAATGGGTCTGAAGTTTCCAGGTGTGTCTCTCTAATGGGTCTGTCGTTCCCAGGTGTGTCTCTCTTATGGGACTGTAGTTCCCAGGTGTGTCTCTCTAATGGGTCTGTAGTTCCCAGGTGTGTCTCTCTAATGGGTCTGTAGTTCCCAGGTGTGTCTCTCTAATGGGTCTGTCGTTCCCAGGTGTGTCTCTCTAATGGGTCTGTAGTTCCCAGGTGTGTGTCTCTAATGGGTCTGTAGTTCCCAGGTGTGTCTCTCTATTGCGTCCGTAGTTCCCAGGTGTGTCTCCACAATGGGTCTGTCTTTCCCAGGTGCGTCTGTAGTTCCCAGGTGTGTCTCTCTAATGAGTCTGTCGTTCCCAGGTGTGTCTCTAATGGGACTGAAGTTCCCAGGTGTGTCTCTCTAATGGATCTGTAGTTTCTAGGTGTGTCTCTAATGGAATTAATGTTCCCAGATGTGTCTCTCTAATGGGACTGTAGTTCCCAGATGTGTCTCTCTAATGGGTCTGTAGGTCTCAGGTGTGTCACTAATGGGGCTGTAGTTCCCAGGTGTCTCTCTCTAATGGGACTGAAGTTCCCAGATGTGTGTCTCTAATGGGTCTGAAGTACCAAGGTGTGTCTCTAATGGGTCTGTAGTTCCCAGGTGTCTTTCTAATCGGTCTGTAGTTCCCAGGTGTTTCTCTAATGGGTCTGTAGTTCCCAGGTGTGTCTCTCTAACGTGTCTGCATTTTTCAGGTGTGTCTCTCTAATGGATCTGCAGTTCCCAGATGCGTCTCTCCAATGCGACTGTAGTACCCAGTTGTGTCTTTCTAATTGGACTGTATTTCCCAGGTGTGTCTCTCTAATGGACCTGTACTTCACAGGTGTGCCTCTAATGGACCTGTCGTTCCCAGGTGTGTCTCTCTAATGAGTCTGTAGTTTCTAGGTGTGTGTCTAATGGGTCTGTCGTTCCCAGGTGTGTCTCTCTAATGGGTCTGTATTTCCCAGGTGTGTCTCTAATGGGTCTGTATTTCCAAGGTGTATCTCTCTTATTGGACAGTAGTTCCCAGATGTGTCTCTCTAATGAGTCTGTAGTTTCTAGATGTGTCTCTAATGGGTCTGTCATTCCCAGGTGTGTCTCTCTAATGAGTCTTTAGTTTCTAGGTGTGTCTCTAATGGGTCTGTAGTTCCCAGGTGTATCTCTCTTATGGGTCTGTCGTTCCCAGGTGTGTCTCTCTAATGTATCTGTAGTTCCCCGGTCTGTCTCTCTAATGGGACTGTAGTTCCTAGATGTGTCCCCCTAATGGGTCTGTAGTTCTCAGGTGTGACTATAATGGGTCTGTAGTTCCCAGGTGTGTCTCTAATGGGTCTGAAGTTCACAGGTGTGTCTCTCTAATGGTTCTGTAGTTCCCAGATGTGTCTCTCTAATGGTTCTGTATTTTCCAGGTCTGTGTCTAATGGGTCTGTCGTTCCCAGGTGTGTCTCTCTAATGGGACTGTAGTTCCCAGGTGTGTCTCTCTAATGGTTCTGTAGTTCCCAGATGTGTCTCTCTAATGGTTCTGTATTTTCCAGGTCTGTGTCTAATGGGTCTGTCGTTCCCAGGTGTGTCTCTCTAATGGGACTGTAGTTCCCAGGTGTGTCTCTCTAATGGGTCTGTAGTTCCCAGGTATGTCTCTAATGGGTCTGTAGTTCCCAGTTGTGTCTCTAATGGGTCTGAAGTTCACAGGTGTGTCTCTCTAATGGTTCTGTAGTTCCCAGGTGTGTCTCTCTAATGGTTCTGTAGTTTCCAGGTGTGTCTCTAATGGGTCTGTCATTCCCAGGTGTGTCTCTCTAATGGGACTAAATGTTCCCAGGTGTGTCTCTCTAATGGGTATGTAGTTCCCAGGTGTGTCTCTCTAATTGGTCTGTAGTTCCCAGGTGTGTCTCTCTAATGGGTCTGCAGTTCCCAGTTGTGTTTCTAATGAGTCTGTAGTTCCCAGGTGTGTCTCTCTAATGGTTCTGTAGTTTCCAGGTGTGTCTCTAATGGGTCTGTCGTTCCCAGGTGTGTCTCTCTAATGGGACTAAATGTTCCCAGGTGTGTCTCTCTAATGGGAATTTAGTTCCCAGGTGTGTTTCTCTAATGGGTCTGTAGATCCCAGGTGTATCTCTCTTATGGGACTGTAGTTCCCAGATGTGTCTCTCCAATGTGTCTGTAGTTCCCAGGTGTGTCTCTCTAATGGGACTGTAGTTCCCAGATGTGTCCCCCTAATGGGTCTCAAGTTCTCAGGTGTGACTCTAATGGGGCTGCAGTGCCCAGGTGTGTCTCTAATGGGTCTGAAGTTCACAGGTGTGTCTCTCTAATGGGCCTGTCGTTCCCAGGTGTGTCTCTCTAATGGGACTATAGTTCCCAGGTGTGTCTCTCTAATGGGTCTGTAGTTCCCAGGTGTGTCTCTCTAATGGGTCTGTAGTTCCCAGGTGTGTCTCTCTAATGGGTCTGTAGTTCCCAGGTGTGTCTCTCTAATGAGTCTTTAGTTTCTAGGTGTTTCTCTAATGGGTCTGTAGTTCCCAGGTGTATCTCTCTTATGGGTCTGTCGTTCCCAGGTGTGTCTCTCTAATGAGTCTGTAGTTTCTAGGTGTGTGTCTAATGGGTCTGTCGTTCCCAGGTGTGTCTCTCTAATGGGTCTGTATTTCCCAGGTGTGTCTCTAATGGGTCTGTATTTCCAAGGTGTATCTCTCTTATTGGACAGTAGTTCCCAGATGTGTCTCTCTAATGAGTCTGTAGTTTCTAGATGTGTCTCTAATGGGTCTGTCATTCCCAGGTGTGTCTCTCTAATGAGTCTTTAGTTTCTAGGTGTGTCTCTAATGGGTCTGTAGTTCCCAGGTGTATCTCTCTTATGGGTCTGTCGTTCCCAGGTGTGTCTCTCTAATGTATCTGTAGTTCCCCGGTCTGTCTCTCTAATGGGACTGTAGTTCCTAGATGTGTCCCCCTAATGGGTCTGTAGTTCTCAGGTGTGACTATAATGGGTCTGTAGTTCCCAGGTGTGTCTCTAATGGGTCTGAAGTTCACAGGTGTGTCTCTCTAATGGTTCTGTAGTTCCCAGATGTGTCTCTCTAATGGTTCTGTATTTTCCAGGTCTGTGTCTAATGGGTCTGTCGTTCCCAGGTGTGTCTCGGGGTCTGAAGTTCACAGGTGTGTCTCTCTAATGGTTCTGTAGTTCCCAGGTGTGTCTCTCTAATGGTTCTGTAGTTTCCAGGTGTGTCTCTAATGGGTCTGTCATTCCCAGGTGTGTCTCTCTAATGGGACTAAATGTTCCCAGGTGTGTCTCTCTAATGGGTATGTAGTTCCCAGGTGTGTCTCTCTAATTGGTCTGTAGTTCCCAGGTGTGTCTCTCTAATGGGTCTGCAGTTCCCAGTTGTGTTTCTAATGAGTCTGTAGTTCCCAGGTGTGTCTCTCTAATGGTTCTGTAGTTTCCAGGTGTGTCTCTAATGGGTCTGTCGTTCCCAGGTGTGTCTCTCTAATGGGACTAAATGTTCCCAGGTGTGTCTCTCTAATGGGAATTTAGTTCCCAGGTGTGTTTCTCTAATGGGTCTGTAGATCCCAGGTGTGTCTCTCTAATGTGTCTGTAGTTTCCAGGTGTATCTCTCTTATGGGACTGTAGTTCCCAGATGTGTCTCTCCAATGTGTCTGTAGTTCCCAGGTGTGTCTCTCTAATGGGACTGTAGTTCCCAGATGTGTCCCCCTAATGGGTCTCAAGTTCTCAGGTGTGACTCTAATGGGGCTGCAGTGCCCAAGTGTGTCTCAAATGGGTCTGAAGTTCACAGGTGTGTCTCTCTAATGGGCCTGTCGTTCCCAGGTGTGTCTCTCTAATGGGGCTATAGTTCCCAGGTGTGTCTCTCTAATGGGTCTGTAGTTCCCAGGTGTGTCTCTCTAATGGGTCTGTAGTTCCCAGGTGTGTCTCTCTAATGGGTCTGTAGTTCCCAGGTGTGTCTCTCTAATGGGTCTGTTGTTCCCAGGTGTGTGTCTCTAATGGGTCTGTAGTTCCCAGGTGTGTCTCTCTATTGCGTCCGTAGTTCCCAGGTGTGTCTCCACAATGGGTCTGTATTTCCCAGCTGTGTCCCTAATGGGTCTTTAGTTCCCAGGTGTGTCTCTCTAATGGGTCTGTAGTTCCCAGGTGTGTCTCTCTAATGGGTCTGTATTTCCCAGGTGTGTCTCTAATGGGTCTGTATTTCCAAGGTGCATCTCTCTTATTGGACAGTAGTTCCCAGATGTGTCTCTCTAATGAGTCTGTAGTTTCTAGGTGTGTCTTTAATGGATCTGTCGTTCCCAGATGTGTCTCTCTAATGAGTCTTTAGTTTCTAGGTGTTTCTCTAATGGGTCTGTAGTTCCCAGGTGTATCTCTCTTATGGGTCTGTCGTTCCCAGGTGTGTCTCTCTAATGGTTCTGTAGTTTCTAGGTGTGTTTCTAATGGGTCTGTCGTTCCCAGGTGTGTCTTTCTAATGGGTCTGTAGTTCCCAGGTGTGTCTCTAATGGGTCTGTATTTCCAACGTGTATCTCTCTTATGGGACTGTAGTTCCCAGATGTGTCTCTCCAATGTATCTGTAGTTCCCCGGTCTGTCTCTCTAATGGGACTCTAGTTCCTAGCTGTGTCCCCCTAATGGGTCTGTAGTTCTCAGGTGTGACTATAATGGGTCTGTAGTTCCCAGGTGTGTCTCTAATGGGTCTGAAGTTCACAGGTGTGTCTCTCTAATGGTTCTGTAGTTCCTAGATGTATCTCTCTAATGGTTCTGTATTTTCCAGGTCTGTGTCTAACGGGTCTGTCGTTCCCAGATGTGTCTCTCTAATGGGACTGTAGTTCCCAGGTGGGTCTCTCTAATGGGTCTGTAGATCCCAGGTATTTCTCTAATGGGTCTGTAGATCCCAGTTGTGTCTCTAATGGGTCTGAAGTTCACAGGTGTGTCTCTCTAATGGTTCTGTAGTTCCCAGGTGTGTATCTCTAATGGGTCTATAGATCCCAGGTGTGTCTCTCTAATGAGTCTGTAGTTTCCAGGTGTATCTCTCTTATGGGACTGTAGCTCCCAGATGTGTCTCTCGAATGTGTCTGTAGTTCGCAGATGTGTCCCCCTAATGGGTCTGAAGTTCTCAGGTGTGACTCTAATGGGGCTGTAGTTCCCAGGTGTGTCTCTCCAATGTGTCTGTAGTTCCCAGGTGTGTCTCTCCAATGTGTCTGTAGTTCCCAGGTGTGTCTCTCTAATGGGACTGTAGTTCCCAGATGTGTCCCCCAAATGGGTCTGTAGTTCTCAGGTGTGACTCTAATGGGGCTGTAGTTCCCAGGTGTGTCTCTAATGGGTGTGAAGTTCACAGGTGTGTCTCTCTAATGGTTCTGTAGTTCCCAGGTGTGTCTCTCTAATGGTGCTGTAGTTTCCAGCTGTGTCTCTAATGGGTCTGTCGTTCCCAGGTGTGTCTCTCTAATGGGTCCGTAGTTCCCAGGTGTGTCTGTCTAATGGGTCTGTCGTTCCCAGGTGTGACTCTAATGGGGCTGTAGTTCGCAGGTGTGTCTGTAATGGGTCTGAAGTTCACAGGTGTGTCTCTCTAATGGTTCTGTAGTTCCCAGGTGTGTCTCTCTAACGGTGCTGTAGTTTCCAGGTGTGTCTCTAATGGGTCTGTCGTTCCCAGGTGTGTCTCTCTAATGGGGCTGTCATTCCCAGGTGTGTCTTTCTAATGGGTCTGTAGTTCCCAGGTGTGTCTCTCTAATGAGTCTGTAGTTTCTAGGTGTGTCTCTAATGGGTCTGTCGTTCCCAGGTGTGTCTCTAATGGGTCTGTATTTCCAAGGTGTATCTCTTATGGGACTGTAGTTCCCAGATGTGTCTCTCCAATGTATCTGTAGTTCCCAGGTCTGTCTTTCTAATGGGACTGTAGTTCCCAGATGTGTCCTTCTAATGGGTCTGTAGTTCTCAGGTGTGACTATAATGGGTCTGTAGTTCCCAGGTGTGTCTCTAATTGGTCTGAAGTTCACAGGTGTGTCTCTCTAATGGTTCTGTACTTCCCAGATGTGTCTCTCTAATGGTTCTTTAGTTTCCAGGTGTGTGTCTAATGGGTCTGTCCTTCCCAGGTGTGTCTCTCTAATGGGACTGTAGTTCCCAGGTGTGTCTCTCTAATGGGTCTGTATTTCCCAGGTGTGTCTCTAATGGGTCTGTATTTCCAAGGTGTATCTCTCTTATTGGACAGTAGTTCCCAGATGTGTCTCTCTAATGGTTCTGTAGTTTCTAGGTGTGTTTCTAATGGGTCTGTCGTTCCCAGGTGTGTCTTTCTAATGGGTCTGAAGTTCCCAGGTGTGTCTCTAATGGGTCTGTATTTCCAACGTGTATCTCTCTTATGGGACTGTAGTTCCCAGATGTGTCTCTCCAATGTATCTGTAGTTCCCCGGTCTGTCTCTCTAATGGGACTGTAGTTCCTAGATGTGTCCCCCTAATGGGTCTGTAGTTCTCAGGTGTGACTATAATGGGTCTGTAGTTCCCAGGTGTGTCTCTCTAATAGTTCTGTATTTTCCAGGTCTGTGTCTAATGGGTCTGTCGTTCCCAGGTGTGTCTCTCTAATGGGACTGTAGTTCCCAGGTGTGTCTCTCTAATGGGTCTGTAGTTCCCAGGTATGTCTCTAATAGGTCTGTAGTTCCCAGTTGTGTCTCTAATGGGTCTGAAGTTCACAGGTGTGTCTCTCTAATGGTTCTGTAGTTCCCAGGTGTGTATCTCACATGGGTCTATAGATCCCAGGTGTGTCTCTCTAATGTGTCTGTAGTTTCCAGGTGTATCTCTCTTATGGGACTGTAGCTCCCAGATGTGTCTCTCCAATGTGTCTGTAGTTCGCAGATGTGTCCCCCTAATGGGTCTGAAGTTCTCAGGTGTGACTCTAATGGGGCTGTAGTTCCCAGGTGTGTCTCTAATGGGTCTGAAGTTCACAGGTGTGTCTCTCTAATGGGTCTGTAGTTCCCAGGTGTGTCTCTCTAATGGTTCTGTTGTTTCCAGGTGTGTCTCTAATGGGTCTGTCATTCCCAGGTGTGTCTCTCTAATGGGACTAAATGTTCCCAGGTGTGTCTCTCTAATGGGTATGCAGTTCCCAGTTGTGTTTCTAATGAGTCTGTAGTTCCCAGGTGTGTCTCTCTAATGGTTCTGTAGTTTCCAGGTGTGTCTCTAATGGGTCTGTCGTTCCCAGGTGTGTCTCTCTAATGGGACTAAATGTTCCCAGGTGTGTCTCTCTAATGGGAATTTAGTTCCCAGGTGTGACTCTAATGTGGCTGCAGTGCCCAGGTGTGTCTCTAATGGGTCTGAAGTTCACAGGTGTGTCTCTCTAATGGGTCTGTCGTTCCCAGGTGTGTCTCTCTAATGGGACTATAGTTCCCAGGTGTGTCTCTCTAATGGGTCTGTAGTTCCCAGGTGTGTCTCTCTAATGGGTCTGTAGTTCCCAGGTGTGTCTCTCTAATGGGTCTGTAGTTCCCAGGTGTGTCTCTCTAATGGGTCTGTTGTTCCCAGGTGTGTGTCTCTAATGGGTCTGTAGTTCCCAGGTGTGTCTCTCTATTGCGTCCGTAGTTCCCAGGTGTGTCTCCACAATGGGTCTGTATTTCCCAGCTGTGTCCCTAATGGGTCTTTAGTTCCCAGGTGTGTCTCTCTAATGGGTCTGTAGTTCCCAGGTGTGTCTCTCTAATGGGTCTGTATTTCCCAGGTGTGTCTCTAATGGGTCTGTATTTCCAAGGTGTATCTCTCTTATTGGACAGTAGTTCCCAGATGTGTCTCTCTAATGAGTCTGTAGTTTCTAGGTGTGTCTCTAATGGGTCTGTCGTTCCCAGATGTGTCTCTCTAATGAGTCTTTAGTTTCTAGGTGTGTCTCTAATGGGTCTGTAGTTCCCAGGTGTATCTCTCTTATGGGTCTGTCGTTCCCAGGTGTGTCTCTCTAATGGTTCTGTAGTTTCTAGAAGTGTTTCTAATGGGTCTGTCGTTCCCAGGTGTGTCTTTGTAATGGGTCTGTAGTTCCCAGGTGTGTCTCTAATGGGTCTGTATTTCCAAGGTGTATCTCTCTTATGGGACTGTCGTTCCCAGATGTGTCTCTCCAATGTATCTGTAGTTCCCCGGTCTGTCTCTCTAATGGGACTGTAGTTCCTAGATGTGTCCCCCTAATGGGTCTGTAATTCTCAGGTGTGACTATAATGGGTCTGTAGTTCCCAGGTGTGTCTCTAATGGGTCTGAAGTTCACAGGTGTGTCTCTCTAATGGTTCTGCTGTTCCCAGGTGTGTCACTCTAATGAGTCTGTAGTTCGCAGGTATTGCACTCTAATGTGTCTGTTGTTCCCAGATGTGTCTCTCTAATGGGTCTGTAGTTCCCAGGTGTGTCTGTCTAATGGGTCTGTAGTTCCCAGGTGTGTCTCTCTAATGGGACTAAATGTTCCCAGGTGTGTCTCTCTAATGGGTATGTAGTTCCCAGGTGTGTCTCTCTAATGGGTCTGTAGTTCCCAGGTGTGTCTCTCTAATGGGTCTGCAGTTCCCAGTTGTGTTTCTAATGTGTCTGTAGTTCCCAGGTGTTTCTCTCTAATGGTTCTGTAGTTTCCAGGTGTCTCTCTAATGGGTCTGTTGTTCCCAGGTGTGTCTCTCTAATGGGACTAAATGTTCCCAGGTGTGTCTCTCTAATGGGTATGTAGTTCCCAGGTGTGTTTCTCTAATGGGTCTGTAGATCCCAGGTGTGTCTCTCTAATGAGTCTGTAGTTTCCAGGTGTATCTCTCTTATGGGACTGTAGTTCCCAGATGTGTCTCTCCAATGTGTCTGTAGTTCCCAGGTGTGTCTCTCTAATGGGACTGTAGTTCCCAGATGTGTCCCCCTAATGGGTCTCAAGTTCTCAGGTGTCTCTCTAATGGGGCTGTAGTTCCCAGGTGTGTCTCTAATGGGTCTGAAGTTCACAGGTGTGTCTCTCTAATGGGTCTGTCGTTCCCAGGTGTGTCTCTCTAATGGGACTGTAGTTCCCAGGTGTGTCTCTCTAATGGGTCTGTAGTTCCCAGGTGTGTCTCTCTAATGGGTCTGTAGTTCCCAGGTGTGTCTCTCTAATGGGTCTGTAGTTCCCAGGTGTGTCTCTCTAATGGGTCTGTATTTCCCAGGTGTGTCTCTAATGGGTCTGTATTTCCAAGGTGTATCTCTCTTATTGGACAGTAGTTCCCAGATGTGTCTCTCTAATGAGTCTGTAGTTTCTAGGTGTGTCTCTAATGGGTCTGTCGTTCCCAGGTGTGTCTCTCTATTGAGTCTTTAGTTTCTAGGTGTGTCTCTAATGGGTCTGTAGTTCCCAGGTGTATCTCTCTTATGGGTCTGTCGTTCCCAGGTGTGTCTCTCTAATGGTTCTGTAGTTTCTAGGTGTGTTTCTAATGGGTCTGTCGTTCCCAGGTGTGTCTTTCTAATGGGTCTGTAGTTCCCAGGTGTGTCTCTAATGGGTCTGTATTTCCAACGTGTATCTCTCTTATGGGACTGTAGTTCCCAGATGTGTCTCTCGAATGTATCTGTAGTTCCCCGGTCTGTCTCTCTAATGGGACTGTAGTTCCTAGATGTGTCCCCCTAATGGGTCTGTAGTTCTCAGGTGTGACTATAATGGGTCTGTAGTTCCCAGGTGTGTCTCTAATGGGTCTGAAGTTCACAGGTGTGTCTCTCTAATGGTTCTGCTGTTCCCAGGTGTGTCACTCTAATGAGTCTGTAGTTCCCAGGTATTGCACTCTAATGTGTCTGTTGTTCCCAGATGTGTCTCTCTAATGGGTCTGTAGTTCCCAGGTGTGTCTGTCTAATGGGTCTGTAGTTCCCAGGTGTGTCTCTCTAATGAGTCTGTAGTTTCCAGGTGTATCTCTCTTATGGGACTGTAGTTCCCAGATGTGTCTCTCCAATGTGTCTGTAGTTCGCAGATGTGTCCCCCTAATGGGTCTGAAGTTCTCAGGTGTGACTCTAATGGGGCTGTATTTCCCAGGTGTGTCTCTCTAATGGTTCTGTAGTTTCCAGGTGTGTCTCTAATGGGTTTGTCGTTCCCAGGTGTGTCTCTCTAATGGGACTAAATGTTCCCAGGTGTGTCTCTCTAATGGGTATGTAGTTCCCAGGTGTGTCTCTCTAATGGGTCTGTAGTTCCCAGGTGTGTCTCTCTAATGGGTCTGCATTTCCCAGTTGTGTTTCTAATGTGTCTGTAGTTCCCAGGTGTTTCTCTCTAATGGTTCTGTAGTTTCCAGGTGTGTCTCTAATGGGTCTGTTGTTCCCAGGTGTGTCTCTCTAATCGGACTAAATGTTCCCAGGTGTGTCTCTCTAATGGGTATGTAGTTCCCAGGTGTGTTTCTCTAATGGGTCTGTAGATCCCAGGTGTGTCTCTCTAATGAGTCTGTAGTTTCCAGGTGTATCTCTCTTATGGGACTGTAGTTCCCAGATGTGTCTCTCCAATGTGTCTGTAGTTCCCAGGTGTTTCTCTCTAATGGGACTGTAGTTCCCAGATGTGTCCCCCTAATGGGTCTCAAGTTCTCAGGTGTGACTCTAATGGGGCTGTAGTTCCCAGGTGTGTCTCTAATGGGTCTGAAGTTCACAGGTGTGTCTCTCTAATGGGTCTGTCGTTCCCAGGTGTGTCTCTCTAATGGGACTGTAGTTCCCAGGTGTGTCTCTCTAATGGGTCTGTAGTTCCCAGGTGTGTCTCTCTAATGGGTCTGTAGTTCCCAGGTGTGTCTCTCTAATGGGTCTGTAGTTCCCAGGTGTGTCTCTCTAATGGGTCTGTTGTTCCCAGGTGTGTGTCTCTAATGGGTCTGTAGTTCCCAGGTGTGTCTCTCTATTGCGTCCATAGTTCCCAGGTGTGTCTCCACAATGGGTCTGTATTTCCCAGCTGTGTCCCTAATGGGTCTTTAGTTGCCAGGTGTGTCTCTCTAATGGGTCTGTAGTTCCCAGGTGTGTCTCTCTAATGGGTCTGCTGTTCCCAGGTGTGTCTCTAATGGGTCTGTAGTTCCCAGTTGTGTCTCTAATTGGTCTGTAGTTTCCAGGTGTGTCTCTAATGGGTCTGCTGTTCCCAGGTGTGTCACTCTAATGAGTCTGTAGTTCCCAGGTATTGCACTCTAATGGGTCTGTTGTTCCCAGATGTGTCTCTCCAATGGATCTGTAGTTCCCAGGTGTGTCTGTCTAATGGGTCTGTAGTTCCCAGGTGTGTCTCTCTAATGAGTCTGTAGTTCCCAGGTGTGTCTCTAATGGGTCTGAAGTTCACAGGTGTGTCTCTCTAATGGTTCTGTAGTTCCCAGGTGTGTCTCTCTAATGGTGCTGTAGTTTCCAGGTGTGTCTCTAATGGGTCTGTCGTTCCCAGGTGTGTCTCTCTAATGGGTCTGTAGTTCCCAGGTGTGTCTTTCTAATGGGTCTGTAGTTCCCAGGTGTGTCTC
Organism: Squalus acanthias; assembly: GCA_030390025.1. Taxonomy (NCBI): domain Eukaryota; kingdom Metazoa; phylum Chordata; class Chondrichthyes; order Squaliformes; family Squalidae; genus Squalus; species Squalus acanthias. The sequence continues at coordinate 26,995,937 of CM059445.1, forward strand.
TCTAATGGGTCTGTAGTTCCCAGGTGTGTCTCTCTAATGAGTCTGTAGTTTCTAGGTGTGTCTCTAATGGGTCTGTCGTTCCCAGGTGTGTCTCTCTAATGGGTCTGTAGTTCCCAGATGTGTCTCTCTAATGGGTCTGTAGTTCCCAGGTGTGTCTGTCTAATGGGTCTGTAGTTCCCAGGTGTGTCTCTCCAAAGTGTCTGTAGTTCCCAAGTGTGTCTCTCTAATGGGACTGTAGTTCCCAGATGTGTCCCCCAAATGTGTCTGTAGTTCTCAGGTTTGACTCTAATGGGGCTGTAGTTCCCAGCTGTGTCTCTAATGGGTCTGAAGTTCACAGGTGTGTCTCTCTAATGGGTCTGTCGTTCCCAGGTGTGTCTCTCTAATGGGTCTGTAGTTCCCAGGTGTGTCTTTCTAATGGGTCTGTAGTTCCCAGGTGTGTCTCTCTAATGGGTCTGTAGTTCCCAGGTGTGTCTCTCTAATGAGTCTGTAGTTTCTAGGTGTGTCTCTAATGGGTCTGTCGTTCCCAGGTGTGTCTCTCTAATGGGTCTGTAGTTCCCAGGTGTGTCTGTCTAATGTGTCTGTAGTTCCCAGGTGTGTCTCTCCAAAGTGTCTGTAGTTCCCAGGTGTGTCTCTCTAATGGGACTGTAGTTCCCAGATGTGTCCCCCAAATGTGTCTGTAGTTCTCAGGTGTGACTCTAATGGGGCTGTAGTTCCCAGGTGTGTCTCTAATGGGTCTGAAGTTCACAGGTGTGTCTCTCTAATGGGTCTGTCGTTCCCAGGTGTGTCTCTCTAATGGGACTGTAGTTCCCAGGTGTGTCTCTCTAATGGGTCTGTAGTTCCCAGGTGTGTCTCTCTAATGGGTCTGTAGTTCCCAAGTGTGTCTCTCTAATGGATCTGCAGTTCCCAGCTGTGTCTCTCCAATGCGACTGTAGTACCCAGTTGTGTCTTTCTAATTGGACTGTATTTCCCAGGTGTGTCTCTCTAATGGACCTGTAGTTCCCAGGTGTGCCTCTAATGGACCTGTAGTTTCAAGGTGTGTCTCTCTAATGGGTCTGTAGTTCCCAGGTGTGTCTCTAATGGGTCTGTAGTTCCCAGTTGTGTCTCTAATGGGTCTGTAGTTTCCAGGTGTGTCTCTAATGGGTCTGTAGTTCCCAGGTGTGACTCTTATGGGTCTGTTGTTTCCGGATGTGTCTCTAATGGGTCTGTAGATCCCAGGTGTGTCTCTAATGGGTCTGTAGTTCCCATGTGTGTCTCTCTAATGGGTCTGCTGTTCCCAGGTGTGTCACTCTAATGAGTCTGTAGTTCCCAGGTATTGCACTCTAATGGGTCTGTTGTTCCCAGATGTGTCTCTCTAATGGATCTGTAGTTCCCAGGTGTGTCTGTCTAATGGGTCTGTAGTTCCCAGGTGTGTCTCTCCAATGTGTCTGTAGTTCCCAGGTGTGTCTCTCTAATGGGTCTGTTGTTCCCAGGTGTGTCTCTCTAATGAGTCTGTAGTTCCCAGGTGTGTCTCTAATGGGTCTGAAGTTCACAGGTGTGTCTCTCTAATGGTTCTGTAGTTCCCAGGTGTATCTCTCTAATGGTGCTGTAGTTTCCAGGTGTGTCTCTAATGGGTCTGTCGTTCCCAGGTGTGTCTCTCTAATGGGTCTGTAGTTCCCAGGTGTGTCTTTCTAATGGGTCTGTAGTTCCCAGGTGTGTCTCTCTAATGGGTCTGTAGTTCCCAGGTGTGTCTCTCTAATGAGTCTGTAGTTTCTAGGTGTGTCTCTAATGGGTCTGTCGTTCCCAGGTGTGTCTCTCTAATGGGTCTGTAGTTCCCAGGTGTGTCTGTCTAATGGGTCTGTAGTTCCCAGGTGTGTCTCTCCAAAGTGTCTGTAGTTCCCAGGTGTGTCTCTCTAATGGGACTGTAGTTCCCAGATGTGTCCCCCAAATGGGTCTGTAGTTCTCAGGTGTGACTCTAATGGGGCTGTAGTTCCCAGGTGTGTCTCTAATGGGTCTGTTGTTTCCGGATGTATCTCTAATGGGTCTGTAGATCCCAGGTGTGTCTCTAATGGGTCTGTAGTTCCCAGGTGTGTCTCCAATGCGTCTGAAGTTCACAGGTGTGTCTCTCTAATGGGTCTGTCGTTCCCAGGTGTGTCTCTCTAATGGGACTGTAGTTCCCAGGTGTGTCTCTCTAATGGGTCTGTAGTTCCCAGGTGTGTCTCTCTAATGGGTCTGTAGTTCCCAGGTGTGTCTCTCTAATGGATCTGCAGTTCCCAGCTGTGTCTCTCCAATGCGACTGTAGTACCCAGTTGTGTCTTTCTAATTATACATAGATACATAGAAGATAGGAGCAGGAGTAGGCCATCCGGCCCTTCGAGCCTGCTCCGCCATTTAATGAGATCATGGCTGATCCTCCAATTCAGTATCCCGTCCCCGCCTTCTCTCCGTAACCCTTAACCCCTTTTGCCTGTAGAAATATATCTAATTCCCTCTTAAATATATTTAATGAGCTGGCGTACACTGCCCTCTGTGGCAATGAGTTCCACAGGTTCACCACCCTCTGAGTGAAGAAATTCCCCCTCATTTCTGTCCTAAATGGTTTAGCCCTTATCCTTAAGTTATGTCCTCTAGTTCTGTTCTCACCCGCCAATGGAAACATTCCTTCTGCATCTAGTCTGTCTAGACCTGTCAGAATTTTAAACACAATTGTATTTCCCAGGTGTGTCTCTCTAATGGACCTGTAGTTCCCAGGTGTGCCTCTAATGGACCTGTAGTTTCAAGGTGTGTCTCTCTAATGGGTCTGTAGTTCCCAGGTGTGTCTCTAATGGGTCTGTAGTTCCCAGTTGTGACTCTTATGGGTCTGTTGTTTCCGGATGTGTCTCTAATGGGTCTGTAGATCCCAGGTGTGTCTCTAATGGGTCTGTAGTTCCCATGTGTGTCTCTCTAATGGGACTGCTGTTCCCAGGTGTGTCACTCTAATGAGTCTGTAGTTCCCAGGTATTGCACTCTAATGGGTCTGTTGTTCCCAGATGTGTCTCTCTAATGGGTCTGTAGTTCCCAGGTGTGTCTGTCTAATGGGTCTGTAGTTCCCAGGTGTTTCTCTCCAATGTGTCTGTAGTTCCCAGGTGTGTCTCTCTAATGGGTCTGTTGTTCCCAGGTGTGTCTCTAATGGGTCTGAAGTTCACAGGTGTGTCTCTCTAATGGTTCTGTAGTTCCCAGGTGTGTCTCTCTAATGGTGCTGTAGTTTCCAGGTGTGTCTCTAATGGGTCTGTCGTTCCCAGGTGTGTCTCTCTAATGGGTCTGTAGTTCCCAGGTGTGTCTTTCTAATGGGTCTGTAGTTCCCAGGTGTGTCTCTCTAATGGGTCTGTAGTTCCCAGGTGTGTCTCTCTAATCAGTCTGTAGTTTCTAGGTGTGTCTCTAATGGGTCTGTCGTTCCCAGGTGTGTCTCTCTAATGGGTCTGTAGTTCCCAGGTGTGTCTGTCTAATGGGTCTGTAGTTCCCAGGTGTGTCTCCACAATGGGTCTGTATTTCCCAGCTGTGTCCCTAATGGGTCTTTAGTTCCCAGGTGTGTCTCTCTAATGGGTCTGTAGTTCCCAGGTGTGTCTCTCTAATGGGTCTGTATTTCCCAGGTGTGTCTCTAATGGGTCTGTATTTCCAAGGTGTATCTCTCTTATTGGACAGTATTTCCCAGATGTGTCTCTCTAATGAGTCTGTAGTTTCTAGGTGTGTCTCTAATGGGTCTGTCGTTCCCAGGTGTGTCTCTCTAATGAGTCTTTAGTTTCTAGGTGTGTCTCTAATGGGTCTGTAGTTCCCAGGTGTATCTCTCTTATGGGTCTGTCGTTCCCAGGTGTGTCTCTCTAATGGTTCTGTAGTTTCTAGGTGTGTTTCTAATGGGTCTGTCGTTCCCAGGTGTGTCTTCCTAATGGGTCTGTAGTTCCCAGGTGTGTCTCTAATGGGTCTGTATTTCCAACGTGTATCTCTCTTATGGGACTGTAGTTCCCAGATGTGTCTCTCCAATGTATCTGTAGTTCCCCGGTCTGTCTCTCTAATGGGACTGTAGTTCCTAGATGTGTCCCCCTAATGGGTCTGTAGTTCTCAGGTGTGACTATAATGGGTCTGTAGTTCCCAGGTGTGTCTCTAATGGGTCTGAAGTTCACAGGTGTGTCTCTCTAATGGTTCTGCTGTTCCCAGGTGTGTCACTCTAATGAGTCTGTAGTTCCCAGGTATTGCACTCTAATGTGTCTGTTGTTCCCAGATGTGTCTCTCTAATGGGTCTGTAGTTCCCAGGTGTGTCTGTCTAATGGGTCTGTAGTTCCCAGGTGTGTCTCTCTAATGAGTCTGTAGTTTCCAGGTGTATCTCTCTTATGGGACTGTAGTTCCCAGATGTGTCTCTCCAATGTGTCTGTAGTTCGCAGATGTGTCCCCCTAATGGGTCTGAAGTTCTCAGGTGTGACTCTAATGGGTCTGTAGTTCCCAGGCGTGTCTCTAATGGGTCTGAAGTTCACAGGTGTGTCTCTCTAATGGTTCTGTAGTTTCCAGGTGTGTCTCTAATGGGTTTGTCATTCCCAGGTGTGTCTCTCTAATGGGACTAAATGTTCCCAGGTGTGTCTCTCTAATGGGTATGTAGTTCCCAGGTGTGTCTCTCTAATGGGTCTGTAGTTCCCAGGTGTGTCTCTCTAATGGGTCTGCAGTTCCCAGTTGTGTTTCTAATGTGTCTGTAGTTCCCAGGTGTTTCTCTCTAATGGTTCTGTAGTTTCCAGGTGTGTCTCTAATGGGTCTGTTGTTCCCAGGTGTGTCTCTCTAATGGGACTAAATGTTCCCAGGTGTGTCTCTCTAATGGGTATGTAGTTCCCAGGTGTGTTTCTCTAATGGGTCTGTAGATCCCAGGTGTGTCTCTCTAATGAGTCTGTAGTTTCCAGGTGTATCTCTCTTATGGGACTGTAGTTCCCAGATGTGTCTCTCCAATGTGTCTGTAGTTCCCAGGTGTGTCTCTCTAATGGGACTGTAGTTCCCAGATGTGTCCCCCTAATGGGTCTCAAGTTCTCAGGTGTGACTCTAATGGGGCTGTAGTTCCCAGGTGTGTCTCTAATGGGTCTGAAGTTCACAGGTGTGTCTCTCTAATGGGTCTGTCGTTCCCAGGTGTGTCTCTCTAATGGGACTGTAGTTCCCAGGTGTGTCTCTCTAATGGGTCTGTAGTTCCCAGGTGTGTCTCTCTAATGGGTCTGTAGTTCCCAGGTGTGTCTCTCTAATGGGTCTGTAGTTCCCAGGTGTGTCTCTCTAATGGGCCTGTAGTTCCCAGGTGTGTGTCTCTAATGGGTCTGTAGTTCCCAGGTGTGTCTCTGTATTGCGTCCGTAGTTCCCAGGTCTGTCTCCACAATGGGTCTGTATTTCCCAGCTGTGTCCCTAATGGGTCTTTAGTTCCCAGGTGTGTCTCTCTAATGGGTCTGTAGTTCCCAGGTGTGTCTCTCTAATGGGTCTGCTGTTCCCAGGTGTGTCTCTAATGGGTCTGTAGTTCCCAGTTGTGTCTCTAATTGGTCTGTAGTTTCCAGGTGTGTCTCTAATGGGTCTGTAGTTCCCAGGTGTGACTCTTATGGGTCTGTTGTTTCCGGATGTGTCTCTAATGGGTCTGTAGATCCCAGGTGTGTCTCTAATGGGTCTGTAGTTCCCATGTGTGTCTCTCTAATGGGTCTGCTGTTCCCAGGTGTGTCACTCTAATGAGTCTGTAGTTCCCAGGTATTGCACTCTAATGGGTCTGTTTTTCCCAGATGTGTCTCTCTAATGGATCTGTAGTTCCCAGGTGTGTCTGTCTAATGGGTCTGTAGTTCCCAGGTGTGTCTCTCCAATGTGTCTGTAGTTCCCAGGTGTGTCTCTCTAATGGGTCTGTTGTTCCCAGGTGTGTCTCTCTAATGAGTCTGTAGTTCCCAGGTGTGTCTCTAATGGGTCTGAAGTTCACAGGTGTGTCTCTCTAATGGTTCTGTAGTTCCCAGGTGTGTCTCTCTAATGGTGCTGTAGTTTTCAGGTGTGTCTCTAATGGGTCTGTCGTTCCCAGGTGTGTCTCTCTAATGGGTCTGTAGTTCCCAGGTGTGTCTTTCTAATGGGTCTGTAGTTCCCAGGTGTGTCTCTCTAATGGGTCTGTAGTTCCCAGGTGTGTCTCTCTAATGAGTCTGTAGTTTCTAGGTGTGTCTCTAATGGGTCTGTCGTTCCCAGGTGTGTCTCTCTAATGGGTCTGTAGTTCCCAGGTGTGTCTGTCTAATGGGTCTGTAGTTCCCAGGTGTGTCTCTCCAAAGTGTCTGTAGTTCCCAGGTGTGTCTCTCTAATGGGACTGTAGTTCCCAGATGTGTCCCCCAAATGGGTCTGTAGTTCTCAGGTGTGACTCTAATGGGGCTGTAGTTCCCAGGTGTGTCTCCAATGCGTCTGAAGTTCTCAGGTGTGTCTCTCTAATGGGTCTGTCGTTCCCAGGTGTGTCTCTCTAATGGGACTGTAGTTCCCAGGTGTGTCTCTCTAATGGGTCTGTCGTTCCCAGGTGTGTCTCTCTAATGGGACTGTAGTTCCCAGGTGTGTCTCTCTAATGGGTCTGTAGTTCCCAGCTGTGTCTCTCTAATGGGTCTGTAGTTCCCAGGTGTGTCTCTCTAATGGATCTGCAGTTCCCAGCTGTGTCTCTCCAATGCGACTGTAGTACCCAGTTGTGTCTTTCTAATTATACATAGATACATAGAAGATAGGAGCAGGAGTAGGCCATCCGGCCCTTCGAGCCTGCTCCGCCATTTAATGAGATCATGGCTGATCCTCCAATTCAGTATCCCGTCCCCGCCTTCTCTCCGTAACCCTTAACCCCTTTTGCCTGTAGAAATATATCTAATTCCCTCTTAAATATATTTAATGAGCTGGCGTACACTGCCCTCTGTGGCAATGAGTTCCACAGGTTCACCACCCTCTGAGTGAAGAAATTCCCCCTCATTTCTGTCCTAAATGGTTTAGCCCTTATCCTTAAATTATGTCCTCTAGTTCTGTTCTCACCCGCCAATGGAAACATTCCTTCTGCATCTAGTCTGTCTAGAACTGTCAGAATTTTAAACACAATTGTATTTCCCAGGTGTGTCTCTCTAATGGGTCTGTAGTTCCCAGGTGTGTCTCTCTAATGGATCTGCAGTTCCCAGCTGTGTCTCTCCAATGCGACTGTAGTACCCAGTTGTGTCTTTCTAATTATACATAGATACATAGAAGATAGGAGCAGGAGTAGGCCATCCGGCCCTTCGAGCCTGCTCCGCCATTTAATGAGATCATGGCTGATCCTCCAATTCAGTATCCCGTCCCCGCCTTCTCTCCGTAACCCTTAACCCCTTTTGCCTGTAGAAATATATCTAATTCCCTCTTAAATATATTTAATGAGCTGGCGTACACTGCCCTCTGTGGCAATGAGTTCCACAGGTTCACCAACCTCTGAGTGAAGAAATTCCCCCTCATTTCTGTCCTAAATGGTTTAGCCCTTATCCTTAAATTATGTCCTCTAGTTCTGTTCTCACCCGCCAATGGAAACATTCCTTCTGCATCTAGTCTGTCTAGAACTGTCAGAATTTTAAACACAATTGTATTTCCCAGGTGTGTCTCTCTAATGGGTCTGTAGTTCCCAGGTGTGTCTCTAATGGGTCTGTAGTTCCCAGTTGTGTCTCTAATGGGTCTGTAGTTTCCAGGTGTGTCTCTAATGGGTCTGTAGTTTCCAGGTGTGACTCTTATGGGTCTGTTGTTTCCGGATGTGTCTCTAATGGGTCTGTAGATCCCAGGTGTGTCTCTAATGGGTCTGTAGTTCCCATGTGTGTCTCTCTAATGGGTCTGCTGTTCCCAGGTGTGTCACTCTAATGAGTCTGTAGTTCCCAGGTATTGCACTCTAATGGGTCTGTTGTTCCCAGATGTGTCTCTCTAATGGGTCTGTAGTTCCCAGGTGTGTCTGTCTAATGGGTCTGTAGTTCCCAGGTGTGTCTCTCCAATGTGTCTGTAGTTCCCAGGTGTGTCTCTCTAATGGGTCTGTTGTTCCCAGGTGTGTCTCTCTAATGAGTCTGTAGTTTCTAGGTGTGTCTCTAATGGGTCTGAAGTTCACAGGTGTGTCTCTCTAATGGTTCTGTATTTCCCAGGTGTGTCTCTCTAATGGTTCTGTATTTCCCAGGTGTGTCTCTCTAATGGTGCTGTAGTTTCCAGGTGTGTCTCTAATGGGTCTGTCGTTCCCAGGTGTGTCTCTCTAATGGGTCTGTAGTTCCCAGGTGTGTCTTTCTAATGGGTCTGTAGTTCCCAGGTGTGTCTCTCTAATGGGTCTGTAGTTCCCAGGTGTGTCTCTCTAATGAGTCTGTAGTTTCTAGGTGTGTCTCTAATGGGTCTGTCGTTCCCAGGTGTGTCTCTCTAATGGGTCTGTAGTTCCCAGGTGTGTCTGTCTAATGGGTCTGTAGTTCCCAGGTGTGTCTCTCCAAAGTGTCTGTAGTTCCCAGGTGTGTCTCTCTAATGGGACTGTAGTTCCCAGATGTGTCCCCCAAATGGGTCTGTAGTTCTCAGGTGTGACTCTAATGGGGCTGTAGTTCCCAGTTGTGTCTCTAATGGGTCTGAAGTTCACAGGTGTGTCTCTCTAATGGATCTGCAGTTCCCAGCTGTGTCTCTCCAATGCGACTGTAGTACCCAGTTGTGTCTTTCTAATTGGACTGTATTTCCCAGGTGTGTATCTCTAATGGACCTGTAGTTCCCAGGTGTGCCTCTAATGGACCTGTAGTTTCAAGGTGTGTCTCTCTAATGGGTCTGTAGTTCCCAGGTGTGTCTCTAATGGCTCTGTAGTTCCCAGTTGTGTCTCTAATGGGTCTGTTGTTTCCGGATGTATCTCTAATGGGTCTGTAGATCCCAGGTGTGTCTCTAATGGGTCTGTAGTTCCCATGTGTGTCTCTCTCATGGGTCTGCTGTTCCCAGGTGTGTCACTCTAATGAGTCTGTAGTTCCCAGGTATTGCACTCTAATGGGTCTGTTGTTCCCAGATGTGTCTCTCTAATGAGTCTGTAGTTCCCAGGTGTGTCTCTAATGGGTCTGAAGTTCACAGGTGTGTCTCTCTAATGGGTCTGTCGTTCCCAGGTGTGTCTCTCTAATGGGTCTGTAGTTCCCAGGTGTGTCTTTCTAATGGGTCTGTAGTTCCCAGGTGTGTCTCTCTAATGGGTCTGTAGTTCCCAGGTGTATTTCTCTAATGAGTCTGTAGTTTCTAGGTGTGTCTCTAATGGGTCTGTCGTTCCCAGGTGTGTCTCTCTAATGGGTCTGTAGTTCCCAGGTGTGTCTGTCTAATGTGTCTGTAGTTCCCAGGTGTGTCTCTGCAAAGTGTCTGTAGTTCCCAGGTGTGTCTCTCTAATGGGACTGTAGTTCCCAGATGTGTCCCCCAAATGGGTCTGTAGTTCTCAGGTGTGATTCTAATGGGGCTGTAGTTCCCAGGTGTGTCTCTCTAATGGGTCTGAAGTTCACAGGTGTGTCTCTCTAATGGGTCTGTCGTTCCCAGGTGTGTCTCTCTAATGGAACTGTAGTTCCCAGGTGTGTCTCTCTAATGGGTCTGTAGTTCCCAGGTGTGTCTCTCTAATGGGTCTGTTGTTCCCAGATGTGTCTCTCTATTGGGTCTGTAGTTCCCAGGTGTGTCTGTCTAATGGGTCTGTAGTTCCCAGGTGTGTCTCTCCAAAGTGTCTGTAGTTCCCAGGTGTGTCTCTCTAATGGGACTGTAGTTCCCAGATGTGTCCCCCAAATGGGTCTGTAGTTCTCAGGTGTGACTCTAATGGGGCTGTAGTTCCCAGGTGTGTCTCTAATGGGTCTGAAGTTCACAGGTGTGTCTCTCTAATGGTTCTGTAGTTCCCAGGTGTGTCTGTCTAATGGGTCTGTAGTTCCCAGGTGTGTCTCTCCAATGTGTCTGTAGTTCCCAGGTGTGTCTCTCTAATGGGACTGTTGTTCCCAGGTGTGTCTCTCTAATGAGTCTGTAGTTCCCAGGTGTGTCTCTAATGGGTCTGAAGTTCCCAGGTGTGTCTCTCTAATGGTTCTGTAGTTCCCAGGTGTGTCTCTCTAATGGTGCTGTAGTTTCCAGGTATGTCTCTAATGGGTCTGTATTTCCCAGGTGTGTCTGTCTAATGGGTCTGTAGTTCCCAGGTGTGTCTCTCCAAAGTGTCTGCAGTTCCCAGGTGTGTCTCTCTAATGGGACTGTAGTTCCCAGATGTGTCCCCCAAATGGGTCTGTAGTTCTCAGGTGTGACTCTAATGGGGCTGTAGTTCCCAGGTGTGTCTCTAATGGGTCTGAAGTTCACAGGTGTGTCTCTCTAATGGTTCTGTAGTTCCCAGGTGTGTCTGTCTAATGGGTCTGTAGTTCCCAGGTGTGTCTCTCCAATGTGTCTGTAGTTCCCAGGTGTGTCTCTCTAATGGGTCTGTTGTTCCCAGGTGTGTCTCTCTAATGAGTCTGTAGTTCCCAGGTGTGTCTCTAATGGGTCTGAAGTTCCCAGGTGTGTCTCTCTAATGGTTCTGTAGTTCCCAGGTGTGTCTCTCTAATGGTGCTGTAGTTTCCAGGTGTGTCTCTAATGGGTCTGTCGTTCCCAGGTGTGTCTCTCTAATGGGTCTGTAGTTCCCAGGTGTGTCTTTCTAATGGGTCTGTAGTTCCCAGGTGTGTCTCTCTAATGAGACTGTAGTTTCTTGGTGTGTCTCTAATGGGTCTGTCGTTCCCAGGTGTGTCTCTCTAATGGGTCTGTAGTTCCCAGGTGTGTCTGTCTAATGGGTCTGTAGTTCCCAGGTGTGTCTCTCTAATGGTTCTGTAGTTTCTAGGTGTGTTTCTAATGGGTCTGTCGTTCCCAGGTGTGTCTTTCTAATGGGTCTGTAGTTCCCAGGTGTGTCTCTAATGGGTCTGTATTTCCAACGTGTATCTCTCTTATGGGACTGTAGTTCCCAGATGTGTCTCTCCAATGTATCTGTAGTTCCCCGGTCTGTCTCTCTAATGGGACTGTAGTTCCTAGATGTGTCCCCCTAATGGGTCTGTAGTTCTCAGGTGTGACTATAATGGGTCTGTAGTTCCCAGGTGTGTCTCTAATGGGTCTGAAGTTCACAGGTGTGTCTCTCTAATGGTTCTGCTGTTCCCAGGTGTGTCACTCTAATGAGTCTGTAGTTCCCAGGTATTGCACTCTAATGTGTCTGTTGTTCCCAGATGTGTCTCTCTAATGGGTCTGTAGTTCCCAGGTGTGTCTGTCTAATGGGTCTGTAGTTCCCAGGTGTGTCTCTCTAATGAGTCTGTAGTTTCCAGGTGTGTCTCTCTTATGGGACTGTAGTTCCCAGATGTGTCTCTCCAATGTGTCTGTAGTTCGTAGATGTGTCCCCCTAATGGGTCTGAAGTTCTCAGGTGTGACTCTAATGGGTCTGTAGTTCCCAGGCGTGTCTCTAATGGGTCTGAAGTTCACAGGTGTGTCTCTCTAATGGTTCTGTAGTTTCCAGGTGTGTCTCTAATGGGTTTGTCATTCCCAGGTGTGTCTCTCTAATGGGACTAAATGTTCCCAGGTGTGTCTCTCTAATGGGTATGTAGTTCCCAGGTGTGTCTCTCTAATGGGTCTGTAGTTCCCAGGTGTGTCTCTCTAATGGGTCTGCATTTCCCAGTTGTGTTTCTAATGTGTCTGTAGTTCCCAGGTGTTTCTCTCTAATGGTTCTGTAGTTTCCAGGTGTGTCTCTAATGGGTCTGTTGTTCCCAGGTGTGTCTCTCTAATGGGACTAAATGTTCCCAGGTGTGTCTCTCTAATGGGTCTGTAGATCCCAGGTGTGTCTCTCTAATGAGTCTGTAGTTTCCAGGTGTATCTCTCTTATGGGACTGTAGTTCCCAGATGTGTCTCTCCAATGTGTCTGTAGTTCCCAGGTGTGTCTCTCTAATGGGACTGTAGTTCCCAGATGTGTCCCCCTAATGGGTCTCAAGTTCTCAGGTGTGACTCTAATGGGGCTGTAGTTCCCAGGTGTGTCTCTAATGGGTCTGAAGTTCACAGGTGTGTCTCTCTAATGGGTCTGTCGTTCCCAGGTGTGTCTCTCTAATGGGACTGTAGTTCCCAGGTGTGTCTCTCTAATGGGTCTGTAGTTCCCAGGTGTGTCTCTCTAATGGGTCTGTAGTTCCCAGGTGTGTCTCTCTAATGGGTCTGTAGTTCCCAGGTGTGTCTCTCTAATGGGCCTGTAGTTCCCAGGTGTGTGTCTCTAATGGGTCTGTAGTTCCCAGGTGTGTCTCTGTATTGCGTCCGTAGTTCCCAGGTGTGTCTCCACAATGGGTCTGTATTTCCCAGCTGTGTCCCTAATGGGTCTTTAGTTCCCAGGTGTCTCTTAGTTCCCAGGTGTGTCTCTCTAATGGGTCTGCTGTTCCCAGGTGTGTCTCTAATGGGTCTGTAGTTCCCAGTTGTGTCTCTAATTGGTCTGTAGTTTCCAGGTGTGTCTCTAATGGGTCTGTAGTTCCCAGGTGTGACTCTTATGGGTCTGTTGTTTCCGGATGTGTCTCTAATGGGTCTGTAGATCCCAGGTGTGTCTCTAATGGGTCTGTAGTTCCCATGTGTGTCTCTCTAATGGGTCTGCTGTTCCCAGGTGTGTCACTCTAATGAGTCTGTAGTTCCCAGGTATTGCACTCTAATGGGTCTGTTTTTCCCAGATGTGTCTCTCTAATGGATCTGTAGTTCCCAGGTGTGTCTGTCTAATGGGTCTGTAGTTCCCAGGTGTGTCTCTCCAATGTGTCTGTAGTTCCCAGGTGTGTCTCTCTAATGGGTCTGTTGTTCCCAGGTGTGTCTCTCTAATGAGTCTGTAGTTCCCAGGTGTGTCTCTAATGGGTCTGAAGTTCACAGGTGTGTCTCTCTAATGGTTCTGTAGTTCCCAGGTGTGTCTCTCTAATGGTGCTGTAGTTTTCAGGTGTGTCTCTAATGGGTCTGTCGTTCCCAGGTGTGTCTCTCTAATGGGTCTGTAGTTCCCAGGTGTGTCTTTCTAATGGGTCTGTAGTTCCCAGGTGTGTCTCTCTAATGGGTCTGTAGTTCCCAGGTGTGTCTCTCTAATGAGTCTGTAGTTTCTAGGTGTGTCTCTAATGGGTCTGTCGTTCCCAGGTGTGTCTCTCTAATGGGTCTGTAGTTCCCAGGTGTGTCTGTCTAATGGGTCTGTAGTTCCCAGGTGTGTCTCTCCAAAGTGTCTGTAGTTCCCAGGTGTGTCTCTCTAATGGGACTGTAGTTCCCAGATGTGTCCCCCAAATGGGTCTGTAGTTCTCAGGTGTGACTCTAATGGGGCTGTAGTTCCCAGGTGTGTCTCCAATGCGTCTGAAGTTCTCAGGTGTGTCTCTCTAATGGGTCTGTCGTTCCCAGGTGTGTCTCTCTAATGGGACTGTAGTTCCCAGGTGTGTCTCTCTAATGGGTCTGTAGTTCCCAGGTGTGTCTCTCTAATGGGTCTGTAGTTCCCAGGTGTGTCTCTCTAATGGATCTGCAGTTCCCAGCTGTGTCTCTCCAATGCGACTGTAGTACCCAGTTGTGTCTTTCTAATTATACATAGATACATAGAAGATAGGAGCAGGAGTAGGCCATCCGGCCCTTCGAGCCTGCTCCGCCATTTAATGAGATCATGGCTGATCCTCCAATTCAGTATCCCGTCCCCGCCTTCTCTCCGTAACCCTTAACCCCTTTTGCCTGTAGAAATATATCTAATTCCCTCTTAAATATATTTAATGAGCTGGCGTACACTGCCCTCTGTGGCAATGAGTTCCACAGGTTCACCACCCTCTGAGTGAAGAAATTCCCCCTCATTTCTGTCCTAAATGGTTTAGCCCTTATCCTTAAATTATGTCCTCTAGTTCTGTTCTCACCCGCCAATGGAAACATTCCTTCTGCATCTAGTCTGTCTAGAACTGTCAGAATTTTAAACACAATTGTATTTCCCAGGTGTGTCTCTCTAATGGGTCTGTAGTTCCCAGGTGTGTCTCTCTAATGGATCTGCAGTTCCCAGCTGTGTCTCTCCAATGCGACTGTAGTACCCAGTTGTGTCTTTCTAATTATACATAGATACATAGAAGATAGGAGCAGGAGTAGGCCATCCGGCCCTTCGAGCCTGCTCCGCCATTTAATGAGATCATGGCTGATCCTCCAATTCAGTATCCCGTCCCCGCCTTCTCTCCGTAACCCTTAACCCCTTTTGCCTGTAGAAATATATCTAATTCCCTCTTAAATATATTTAATGAGCTGGCGTACACTGCCCTCTGTGGCAATGAGTTCCACAGGTTCACCAACCTCTGAGTGAAGAAATTCCCCCTCATTTCTGTCCTAAATGGTTTAGCCCTTATCCTTAAATTATGTCCTCTAGTTCTGTTCTCACCCGCCAATGGAAACATTCCTTCTGCATCTAGTCTGTCTAGAACTGTCAGAATTTTAAACACAATTGTATTTCCCAGGTGTGTCTCTCTAATGGGTCTGTAGTTCCCAGGTGTGTCTCTAATGGGTCTGTAGTTCCCAGTTGTGTCTCTAATGGGTCTGTAGTTTCCAGGTGTGTCTCTAATGGGTCTGTAGTTTCCAGGTGTGACTCTTATGGGTCTGTTGTTTCCGGATGTGTCTCTAATGGGTCTGTAGATCCCAGGTGTGTCTCTAATGGGTCTGTAGTTCCCATGTGTGTCTCTCTAATGGGTCTGCTGTTCCCAGGTGTGTCACTCTAATGAGTCTGTAGTTCCCAGGTATTGCACTCTAATGGGTCTGTTGTTCCCAGGTGTGTCTGTCTAATGGGTCTGTAGTTCCCAGGTGTGTCTCTCCAATGTGTCTGTAGTTCCCAGGTGTGTCTCTCTAATGGGTCTGTTGTTCCCAGGTGTGTCTCTCTAATGAGTCTGTAGTTCCCAGGTGTGTCTCTAATGGGTCTGAAGTTCACAGGTGTGTCTCTCTAATGGTTCTGTATTTCCCAGGTGTGTCTCTCTAATGGTTCTGTATTTCCCAGGTGTGTCTCTCTAATGGTGCTGTAGTTTCCAGGTGTGTCTCTAATGGGTCTGTCGTTCCCAGGTGTGTCTCTCTAATGGGTCTGTAGTTCCCAGGTGTGTCTTTCTAATGGGTCTGTAGTTCCCAGGTGTGTCTCTCTAATGGGTCTGTAGTTCCCAGGTGTGTCTCTCTAATGAGTCTGTAGTTTCTAGGTGTGTCTCTAATGGGTCTGTCGTTCCCAGGTGTGTCTCTCTAATGGGTCTGTAGTTCCCAGGTGTGTCTGTCTAATGGGTCTGTAGTTCCCAGGTGTGTCTCTCCAAAGTGTCTGTAGTTCCCAGGTGTGTCTCTCTAATGGGACTGTAGTTCCCAGATGTGTCCCCCAAATGGGTCTGTAGTTCTCAGGTGTGACTCTAATGGGGCTGTAGTTCCCAGGTGTGTCTCTAATGGGTCTGAAGTTCACAGGTGTGTCTCTCTAATGGGACTGTCGTTCCCAGGTGTGTCTCTCTAATGGGACTGTAGTTCCCAGGTGTGTCTCTCTAATGGGTCTGTAGTTCCCAGGTGTGTCTGTCTAATGGGTCTGTAGTTCCCAGGTGTGTCTCTCTAAAGTGTCTGTAGTTCCCAGGTGTGTCTCTCTAATGGGACTGTATTTCCCAGATGTGTCCCCCAAATGGGTCTGTAGTTCTCAGGTGTGACTCTAATGGGGCTGTAGTTCCCAGGTGTGTCTCTAATGGGTCTGAAGTTCACAGGTGTGTCTCTCTAATGGGACTGTAGTTCCCAGGTGTGTCTCTCTAATGGGTCTGTAGTTGCCAGGTGTGTCTGTCTAATGGGTCTGTAGTTCCCAGGTGTGTCTCTCTAATGGATCTGCAGTTCCCAGCTGTGTCTCTCCAATGCGACTGTAGTACCCAGTTGTGTCTTTCTAATTGGACTGTATTTCCCAGCTGTGTCTCTCTAATGGACCTGTAGTTCCCAGGTGTGCCTCTAATGGACCTGTAGTTTCAAGGTGTGTCTCTCTAATGGGTCTGTAGTTCCCAGGTGTGTCTCTAATGGCTCTGTAGTTCCCAGTTGTGTCTCTAATGGGTCTGTTGTTTCCGGATGTATCTCTAATGGGTCTGTAGATCCCAGGTGTGTCTCTAATGGGTCTGTAGTTCCCATGTGTGTCTCTCTCATGGGTCTGCTGTTCCCAGGTGTGTCACTCTAATGAGTCTGTAGTTCCCAGGTATTGCACTCTAATGGGTCTGTTGTTCCCAGATGTGTCTCTCTAATGAGTCTGTAGTTCCCAGGTGTGTCTCTAATGTGTCTGAAGTTCACAGGTGTGTCTCTCTAATGGGTCTGTCGTTCCCAGGTGTGTCTCTCTAATGGGTCTGTAGTTCCCAGGTGTGTCTTTCTAATGGGTCTGTAGTTCCCAGGTGTGTCTCTCTAATGGGTCTGTAGTTCCCAGGTGTGTCTTTCTAATGGGTCTGTAGTTCCCAGGTGTGTCTCTCTAATGGGTCTGTAGTTCCCAGGTGTATTTCTCTAATGAGTCTGTAGTTTCTAGGTGTGTCTCTAATGGGTCTTTCGTTCCCAGGTGTGTCTCTCTAATGGGTCTGTATTTCCCAGGTGTGTCTGTCTAATGTGTCTGTAGTTCCCAGGTGTGTCTCTGCAAAGTGTCTGTAGTTCCCAGGTGTGTCTCTCCAATGCGACTGTAGTACCCAGTTGTGTCTTTCTAATTGGACTGTATTTCACAGGTGTGTCTCTCTAATGGGTCTGTAGTTCCCAGGTGTGTCTCTAATGGGTCTGTAGTTCCCAGTTGTGTCTCTAATGGGTCTGTAGTTTCCAGGTGTGTCTCTAATAGGTCTGTAGATCCCAGGTGTGTCTCTAATGGGTCTGTAGTTCCCATGTGTGTCTCTCTAATGGGTCTGCTGTTCCCAGGTGTGTCACTCTAATGAGTCTGTAGTTCCCAGGTATTGCACTCTAATGGGTCTGTTGTTCCCAGATGTGTCTCTCTATTGGGTCTGTAGTTCCCAGGTGTGTCTGTCTAATGGGTCTGTAGTTCCCAGGTGTGTCTCTCCAAAGTGTCTGTAGTTCCCAGGTGTGTCTCTCTAATGGGACTGTAGTTCCCAGATGTGTCCCCCAAATGGGTCTGTAGTTCTCAGGTGTGACTCTAATGGGGCTGTAGTTCCCAGGTGTGTCTCTAATGGGTCTGAAGTTCACAGGTGTGTCTCTCTAATGGTTCTGTAGTTCCCAGGTGTGTCTGTCTAATGGGTCTGTAGTTCCCAGGTGTGTCTCTCCAATGTGTCTGTAGTTCCCAGGTGTGTCTCTCTAATGGGACTGTTGTTCCCAGGTGTGTCTCTCTAATGAGTCTGTAGTTCCCAGGTGTGTCTCTAATGGGTCTGAAGTTCCCAGGTGTGTCTCTCTAATGGTTCTGTAGTTCCCAGGTGTGTCTCTCTAATGGTGCTGTAGTTTCCAGGTGTGTCTCTAATGGGTCTGTAGTTCCCAGGTGTGTCTGTCTAATGGGTCTGTAGTTCCCAGGTGTGTCTCTCTAATGGGACTGTAGTTCCCAGATGTGTCCCCCAAATGGGTCTGTAGTTCTCAGGTGTGACTCTAATGGGGCTGTAGTTCCCAGGTGTGTCTCTAATGGGTCTGAAGTTCACAGGTGTGTCTCTCTAATGGTTCTGTAGTTCCCAGGTGTGTCTGTCTAATGGGTCTGTAGTTCCCAGGTGTGTCTCTCCAATGTGTCTGTAGTTCCCAGGTGTGTCTCTCTAATGGGTCTGTTGTTCCCAGGTGTGTCTCTCTAATGAGTCTGTAGTTCCCAGGTGTGTCTCTAATGGGTCTGAAGTTCCCAGGTGTGTCTCTCTAATGGTTCTGTAGTTCCCAGGTGTGTCTCTCTAATGGTGCTGTAGTTTCCAGGTGTGTCTCTAATGGGTCTGTCGTTCCCAGGTGTGTCTCTCTAATGGGTCTGTAGTTCCCAGGTGTGTCTTTCTAATGGGTCTGTAGTTCCCAGGTGTGTCTCTAATGGGTCTGTCGTTCCCAGGTGTGTCTCTCTAATGGGTCTGTAGTTCCCAGCTGTGTCTGTCTAATGGGTCTGTAGTTCCCAGGTGTGTCTCTCCAAAGTGTCTGTAGTTCCCAGGTGTGTCTCTCTAATGGGACTGTAGTTCCCAGATGTGTCCCCCAAATGGGTCTGTAGTTCTCAGGTGTGACTCTAATGGGGCTGTAGTTCCCAGGTGTGTCTCTAATGGGTCTGAAGTTCACAGGTGTGTCTCTCTAATGGTTCTGTAGTTCCCAGGTGTGTCTCTAATGGGTCTGTCGTTCCCAGGTGTGTCTCTCTATTGAGTCTGTAGTTTGTAGGTGTGTCTCTAATGGGGCTGTCGTTCCCAGGTGTGTCTCTCTTATGGGTCTGTAGTTCCCAGGTGTTTCTCTAATGGGTCTATAGATCCCAGGTGTGTCTCTCTAATGAGTCTGTAGTTTCCAGGTGTATCTCTCTTATGGGACTGTAGTTCCCAGATGTGTCTCTCCAATGCGTCTGTAGTTCGCAGATGTGTCCCCCTAATGGGTCTGAAGTTCTCAGGTGTGACTCTAATGGGGCTGTAGTTCCCAGGTGTCTCTCTAATGGGGCTGAAGTTCACAGGTGTGTCTCTCTAATGGGTCTGTAGTTCCCAGGTGTGTCTCTCTAATGGTTCTGTAGTTTCCAGGTGTGTCTCTAATGGGTTTGTCATTCCCAGGTGTGTCTCTCTAATGGGACTAAATGTTCCCAGGTGTGTCTCTCTAATGGGTATGTAGTTCCCAGGTGTGTTTCTAATGGGACTGAAGTTCCCAGGTGTGTCTCTCTAATGGATCTATAGTTTCCAGGTGTGTCTCTAATGGGACTGATGTTCCCAGATGTGTCTCTCTAATGGGACTGTAGTTCCCAGATGTGTCTCTCTAATGGCTCTGTAGGTCTCAGTTGTGTCACTAATGGGGCTGTAGTTCCCAGGTGTCTCTCTCTAATGGGACTTAAGTTCCCAGATGTGTGTCTCTAATGGGTCTGAAGTACCAAGGTGTGTCTCTAATGGGTCTGTAGTTCCCTGGTGTGTCTCTAATGGGTCTGTAGTTCCCAGGTGTGTCTCTAATGGGTCTGTAGTTCCCAGGTGTGTCTCTAATGGGTCTGTAGTTCCCAGGTGTGTCTCTCTAATTAGTCTGAAGTTTCCAGGTATGTCTCTAATGGGTCTGTAGTTCCCAGGTGTGTCTTTCTAATCAGTCTGTAGTTCCCAGGTGTTTCTCTAATGGGTCTGTAGTTCCCAGGTGTGTCTTTCTAATGTGTCTGCATTTTTCAGGTGTCTCTCTCTAATGGATCTGCAGTTCCCAGCTGTGTCTCTCCAATGCGACTGTAGTACCCAGTTGTGTCTTTCTAATGGGACTGTATTTCCCAGGTGTGTCTCTCTAATGGACCTGTAGTTCCCAGTTGTGCCTCTAATGGACCTGTAGTTTCAAGGTGTGTCTCTCTAATGGGTCTGTAGTTCCCAGGTGTGTCTCTAATGGGTCTGTAATTCCCAGTTGTGTCTCTAATGGGTCTGTAGCTCCCAGGTGTGACCCTCTAATGGGTCTGTAGTTCTCAGGTGTCTCTCTAATGGGTCTGTAGTTCCCAGGTGTGTCTCTAATGGGACTTTAATTCCCAAGTGTTTCTCTCTAACTGTTCTGCGGTTCCCATGTGAGTCTCTAATGGGTCTGTAAATCCCAGGTGTGTCTCTCTAATGAGTCTGTAGTTCCCAGGTGTGTCTTTCTAATGGGTCTGTAGTTCCCAGGTGTGTCTCTAATGGGTCTGTAGTTCCCAGGTGTTTCCCTCTAATTGATCTGCAGTTTCCAGGAGTGTCTCTAATGGGTCTGTAGTTTGGAGATGAGTCTCTCTAATTGGGCTTTTGTTCCCAGGTGTGTCTCTAATGGGCCTGTAATTCCCAGCTGTGTTTCTAATGGGCCTGTAGTTCCCAGGTGTCGCTCTCTAATGGGTCTGTAGTTCCCAGTCCTGTCTCTCTAATGGGCCTGTTATTCCCAGGTGTTTCTCTCGAATGGGACTGTAGTTACCAGATGTGTCTCCCTAATGGTTCTGTAGTTCCCAGGTGTGTCTCTCTAATGTGTCTGTAGTTCCCAGGTGTGTCTGAAATGTGTCTGTAGTTCCCAGGTGTGTCTCTTTAATGGGTCTGTTGTTCCAAGGTATGTCTCTCTAATGAGTCTGTAGTTCCCAGGTGTGTCTCTCTAATGGGATTTAGTTCCCAGGTGTGTCTCTCTAATGGGTCTGTAGTTCCCAGGTGTGTCTCTCTAATTGGTCTGTAGTTCACAGGTGTGTCTCTCTAATTGGTCTGCAGTTCCCAGGTGTGCCTTTAATGGGTCTGTAGTTCAGAGGTGTGTCACACTAATGGGTCTGCAGTTCCCAGGTGTGTCTCTCTAATGGGTCTGTATTTCCCAGGTGTGTCTCTAATGGGTCTGTAGTTTCCAGGTGTGTCTCTAATGGGTCTGTGGTTCCCAAGCGTGTATCTCTAATGGGTCTGTAGTTCCCAGGTGTCTCTCTAATGGGTCTGTAGTTCCCAGGTGTGTCTCTCTAATGTGTCTGTAGTTCCCAGGAGTATCTCTGATGGGTCTGTATTACCAAGGTGTGTTCCTCTAATGGGTCTGTATTTCGCGGTGTGTTTCTAATGGGTCTGTAGTTCCCAGCTGTGTCTCTCTAAAAGGTCTGTAGTTCCCAGGTGTGTCTCTAATGGATCTGTAGTTTCCAGGTGTGTCTCTCTAATGGGTCTGTAGTTCCCAGGTGTCTCTCAATGGGTCTGTAGTTCCCAGGTGTCTCTCTAATGGGTCTGTAGTTCCCAGGTGTCTCTCTAATGGGTCTGTAGTTCCCAGGTGTTTCTCTAATGGGTCTGTAGTTCCCAGATGTGTCTCTCTAAAGGGTCTGTAGTTCCCAGGTATGTCTGTATAATGGGTCTGTGGTTCCCAGGTATGTATCTAATGGGTCTGTAGTTCCCAATTGTGTCTCTCCAATGGGGCTGTAGTTTCCAGGTTTCTCTCTCCAAAGTGTCTGTAGTTCCCAGGTGTGTCTCTCTAATGGGACTGTAGTTCCCAGATGTGTCCCCCAAATGGGTCTGTAGTTCTCAGGTGTGACTCTAATGGGGCTGTAGTTCCCAGGTGTGTCTCTAATGGGTCCGTAGTTCCCAGGTGTGTCTCTATTGGGTCTATAGTTTCCAGGTGTGTCTCTAATGGGTTTGTCGTTCCCAGGTGTGTCTCTCTAATGGGTCAATAGTTCCCAGGTGTGTCTCTCTAATGGGTCTGTAGTTCCCAGGTGTGACCCTCTAATGGGTCTGTAGTTCTCAGGTGTCTCTCTAATGGGTCTGTAGTTCCCAGGTGTGTCTCTAATGGGACTTTAATTCCCAAGTGTTTCTCTCTAACTGTTCTGCGGTTCCCATGTGAGTCTCTAATGGGTCTGTAAATCCCAGGTGTGTCTCTCTAATGGGAATTTAGTTCCCAGGTGTGTCTCTCTAATGGGTCTGTAGTTCCCAGGTGTGTCTCTCTAATTGGTCTGTAGTTCACAGGTGTGTCTCTCTAATTGGTCTGCAGTTCCCAGGTGTGCCTTTAATGGGTCTGTAGTTCAGAGGTGTGTCACACTAATGGGTCTGCAGTTCCCAGGTGTGTCTCTCTAATGGGTCTGTATTTCCCAGGTGTGTCTCTAATGGGTCTGTAGTTTCCAGGTGTGTCTCTAATGGGTCTGTGGTTCCCAAGCGTGTATCTCTAATGGGTCTGTAGTTCCCAGGTGTCTCTCTAATGGGTCTGTAGTTCCCAGGTGTGTCTCTCTAATGTGTCTGTAGTTCCCAGGAGTATCTCTGATGGGTCTGTATTACCAAGGTGTGTTCCTCTAATGGGTCTGTATTTCGCGGTGTGTTTCTAATGGGTCTGTAGTTCCCAGCTGTGTCTCTCTAAAAAGGTCTGTAGTTCCCAGGTGTGTCTCTAATGGATCTGTAGTTTCCAGGTGTGTCTCTCTAATGGGTCTGTAGTTCCCAGGTGTCTCTCCAATGGGTCTGTAGTTCCCAGGTGTCTCTCTAATGGGTCTGTAGTTCCCAGGTGTCTCTCTAATGGGTCTGTAGTTCCCAGGTGTTTCTCTAATGGGTCTGTAGTTCCCAGATGTGTCTCTCTAAAGGGTCTGTAGTTCCCAGGTACGTCTGTATAATGGGTCTGTGTTTCCCAGGTATGTATCTAATGGGTCTGTAGTTCCCAATTGTGTCTCTCCAATGGGGCTGTAGTTTCCAGGTTTCTCTCTCCAAAGTGTCTGTAGTTCCCAGGTGTGTCTCTCTAATGGGACTGTAGTTCCCAGATGTGTCCCCCAAATGGGTCTGTAGTTCTCAGGTGTGACTCTAATGGGGCTGTAGTTCCCAGGTGTGTCTCTAATGGGTCCGTAGTTCCCAGGTGTGTCTCTATTGGGTCTATAGTTTCCAGGTGTGTCTCTAATGGGTTTGTCGTTCCCAGGTGTGTCTCTCTAATGGGTCAATAGTTCCCAGGTGTGTCTCTCTAATGGGTCTGTAGTTCCCAGGTGTGACCCTCTAATGGGTCTGTAGTTCTCAGGTGTCTCTCTAATGGGTCTGTAGTTCCCAGGTGTGTCTCTAATGGGACTTTAATTCCCAAGTGTTTCTCTCTAACTGTTCTGCGGTTCCCATGTGAGTCTCTAATGGGTCTGTAAATCCCAGGTGTGTCTCTCTAATGAGTCTGTAGTTCCCAGGTGTGTCTTTCTAATGGGTCTGTAGTTCCCAGGTGTGTCTCTAATGGGTCTGTAGTTTGCAGATGAGTCTCTCTAATTGGGCTTTTCTTCCCAGGTGTGTCTCTAATGGGCCTGTAATTCCCAGCTGTGCTTCTAATGGGTCTGCAGTTCCAAGGTGTCGCTCTCTAATGGGACTGTGATTCCCAGATGTTTCTCTCTAATGGGCCTGTTATTCCCAGGTGTTTCTCTCGAATGGGACTGTAGTTACCAGATGTGTCTCCCTAATGGTTCTTTAGTTCCCAGGTGTGTCTCTCTAATGTGTCTGTAGTTCCCAGGTGTGTCTGAAATGTGTCTGTAGTTCCCAGGTGTGTCTCTTTAATGGGTCTGTTGTTCCCAGGTGTGTCTCTCTAATGAGTCTGTATTTCCCAGGTGTGTCTCTAATGGGTCTGTAGTTCCCAGGTGTGTCTCTAATGGGTCTGTACTTCCCAGGTGTTTCTCTCTAATGCATCTGTTGTTTTCAGGTGTGTCTCTAATGGGGCTGTAGTTACCAGGTGTGTCTCTCTAATGGGACTGTAGGTCACAGATGTGTCTCTCTAATTGGTCTGTAGTTCCCAGGTTTCTCTCTAATGGGACTGTAGATCCCAGGTGGGTCTCTAATGGGTCTGTAGTTCCCTGGTGTGTCTCTCTAATTGGTCTGTAGTTCTCAGATGTCTCTCTAATGGGTCTGTAGTTCCCAGGTGTGTCTCTAATGGGTCTGTGGTTCCCAGGTTTCTCTCTAATGGGACTGTAGATCCCAGATGGGACTCTAATGAGTCTGTAAATCCCAGGTGTGTCTCTCTAATGAGTCTGTAGTTCCCAGGTGTGTCTCTAGCGGGTCTGTAGTTCCCCGGTGTTTCCCTCTAATTGATCTGCAGTTCCCAGTTGTGTTCCTAATGGGTCTGTAGTTCCCAGCTGTGTCTGTCTAATTGGGCTTTTGTTCCCAGGTGTGTCTCTAGTGGGTCTGTAGTTCCCAGGTGTCACTCTCTAATGGGACTGTGATTCCCAGATGTTTCTCTAATGGGTCTGTAGTTCCCAGGTGTGTCTCTCTAATGGGTCTGTAGTTCCCTGGTGTGTCTCTCCAATGGGTCTGTAGTTCCCAGGTGTGTCTCGAATGAGTCTGTAGTTCCCAGATGTGTCTCTCTAATGTGACTGTAGTTCCCAGGTGTGTCTCTCTAATTGGTCTGTATTTCCCAGGTGTGTCTCTCTAATGGGTCTGTAGTTCCCAAGCGTGTCTCTCTAAAGGGTCTGTAGTTCCCAGGTGTGTCTCTCTAATGGGTCTGTTGTTCCCAGGTGTGTCTCCAATGGGTCTATAGTTCCCAGGTGTGTCTCTCTAATGGGTCTGTAGTTCCCAGGTGTGTGTCTCCAATGGATCTGTAGTTTCCATGTGTGTCTCTAATGGGACTGTAGTCCTCAGGTGTGTCTCTCTAATGGGTCTGTAGTTCCCAGGTGTGTCTCTCTTATGTGACTGTAGTTCCCAGATGTGTCTCTCTAATGGGTCTGTAGTTCCCAGGTATGTCTCTAATAGATCTGTCATTCCCAGGTGTGTCTCTAATGGATCTGTAGTTCCCAGATGTGTCTCTAATGGATCTGTAGTTCCCAGGTATGTCTCTAATGGGTCTTTAGTTCCCAGGTGTCTCTCTCTAATGGGTCTGTAGTTCCCAGATGTGTCTCCCAAATGGGTCTGTAGTTCTCAGGTGTGACTCTAATGGGGCTGTAGTTCCCAGGTGTGTCTCTAATGGGTCCGTAGTTCCCAGGTGTGTCTCTATTGGGTCTATAGTTCCAGGTGTGTCTCTAATGGGTCTGTCGTTCCCAGGTGTGTCTCTCTAATGGGTCAGTAGTTCCCAGGTGTGTCTCTCTAATGGGTCTGTAGTTCCCAGGTGTGTCACTCTAATGGGTCTGTAGTTCCCAGGTGTGTCTCTAATGGGTCTGTAGTTCCCAGGTGTGTCTCTAATGGGACTTTAATTCCCAAGTGTTTCTCTCTAACTGTTCTGCGGTTCCCATGTGAGTCTCTAATGGGTCTGTAAATCCCAGGTGTGTCTCTCTAATGAGTCTGTAGTTCCCAGGTGTGTCTTTCTAATGGGTCTGTAGTTCCCAGGTGTGTCTCTAATGGGTCTGTAGTTTGCAGATGAGTCTCTCTAATTGGGCTTTTCTTCCCAGGTGTGTCTCTAATGGGCCTGTAATTCCCAGCTGTGCTTCTAATGGGTCTGCAGTTCCAAGGTGTCGCTCTCTAATGGGACTGTGATTCCCAGATGTTTCTCTCTAATGGGCCTGTTATTCCCAGGTGTTTCTCTCGAATGGGACTGTAGTTACCAGATGTGTCTCCCTAATGGTTCTTTAGTTCCCAGGTGTGTCTCTCTAATGTGTCTGTAGTTCCCAGGTGTGTCTGAAATGTGTCTGTAGTTCCCAGGTGTGTCTCTTTAATGGGTCTGTTGTTCCCAGGTTGTCTCTCTAATGAGTCTGTATTTCCCAGGTGTGTCTCTAATGGGTCTGTAGTTCCCAGGTGTGTCTCTAATGGGTCTGTACTTCCCAGGTGTTTCTCTCTAATGCATCTGTTGTTTTCAGGTGTGTCTCTAATGGGGCTGTAGTTACCAGGTGTGTCTCTCTAATGGGACTGTAGGTCACAGATGTGTCTCTCTAATTGGTCTGTAGTTCCCAGGTTTCTCTCTAATGGGACTGTAGATCCCAGGTGGGTCTCTAATGGGTCTGTAGTTCCCTGGTGTGTCTCTCTAATTGGTCTGTAGTTCTCAGATGTCTCTCTAATGGGTCTGTAGTTCCCAGGTGTGTCTCTAATGGGTCTGTGGTTCCCAGGTTTCTCTCTAATGGGACTGTAGATCCCAGGTGGGACTCTAATGAGTCTGTAAATCCCAGGTGTGTCTCTCTAATGAGTCTGTAGTTCCCAGGTGTGTCTCTAGCGGGTCTGTAGTTCCCCGGTGTTTCCCTCTAATTGATCTGCAGTTCCCAGTTGTGTTCCTAATGGGTCTGTAGTTCCCAGCTGTGTCTGTCTAATTGGGCTTTTGTTCCCAGGTGTGTCTCTAGTGGGTCTGTAGTTCCCAGGTGTCGCTCTCTAATGGGACTGTGATTCCCAGATGTTTCTCTAATGGGTCTGTAGTTCCCAGGTGTGTCTCTCTAATGGGTCTGTAGTTCCCTGGTGTGTCTCTCCAATGGGTCTGTAGTTCCCAGGTGTGTCTCGAATGAGTCTGTAGTTCCCAGATGTGTCTCTCTAATGTGACTGTAGTTCCCAGGTGTGTCTCTCTAATTGGTCTGTATTTCCCAGGTGTGTCTCTCTAATGGGTCTGTAGTTCCCAAGCGTGTCTCTCTAAAGGGTCTGTAGTTCCCAGGTGTGTCTCTCTAATGGGTCTGTTGTTCCCAGGTGTGTCTCCAATGGGTCTATAGTTCCCAGGTGTGTCTCTCTAATGGGTCTGTAGTTCCCAGGTGTGTGTCTCCAATGGATCTGTAGTTTCCATGTGTGTCTCTAATGGGACTGTAGTCCTCAGGTGTGTCTCTCTAATGGGTCTGTAGTTCCCAGGTGTGTCTCTCTTATGTGACTGTAGTTCCCAGATGTGTCTCTCTAATGGGTCTGTAGTTCCCAGGTATGTCTCTAATAGATCTGTCATTCCCAGGTGTGTCTCTAATGGATCTGTAGTTCCCAGATGTGTCTCTAATGGATCTGTAGTTCCCAGGTATGTCTCTAATGGGTCTTTAGTTCCCAGGTGTCTCTCTCTAATGGGTCTGTAGTTCCCAGGTGTCTCTCTCTAAAGGGTCTGTAGTTTCCAGGTGTTTCTCTAATGGGTCTGTAGTTCCCAGATGTGACTCTCTAATGGGTCTGTAGTTCCCAGGTGTCTCTCTAATGGGTCTGTAGTTCCCAGGTGTGTCTCTCTAATGGGTCTGTAGTTCCCAGGTGTGTCTCTCTAATGGGTCTGTAGTTCCCTGGTGTGTCTCTCTAATGGGTCTGTTGTTCCCAGGTGTGTCACTCTAATGGGTCTGTAGTTCCTAGGTGTGTCTCTAATGGGTCTGTAGTTTCCAGGTGTGTCTCTAATGAGTCTGTAGTTCCCAGGTATGTCTCTCTAATGGGTCTGTTGTTCCCAGGTGTGTCACTCTAATGGGTCTGTAGTTCCCAGGTGTGTCTCTCTAATGGGTCTGTAGTTCCCAGGTGTGTCACTCTAATGGGTCTGTAGTTCCCAGGTGTTTCTCTCTAAAGGGTCTGTTGTTCCCAGGTGTGTCTCTCTAATGGGTCTGTAGTTCCCAGGTGTGTCTCTCCATTAGGTCTGTAGTTCCCAGTTGTGTCTCTCTAAAGGGTCTGTTGTTCCCAGGTGTGTCTCTCTAATGGGTCTGTAGTTCCCAGGTGTGTCTCTCCATTAGGTCTGTAGTTCCCAGGTGTGTCTCTCTAATGGGTCTGTTGTTCCCAGGTATGTCTCTGTAATGTGTCTGTTGTTCCCAGGTGTGTCTCTCTAATGGGTCTGTAGTTACCAGGTGTGTCTCTAATGGGACTGTAGTCCCCAGGTGTGTCTCTCTAATGCGGCTGTAGTTTCCAGGTGTGTTTCTAATTGATCTGTAGTTCCCAGATGTGTCTCTCTAATGGGTCTGTAGTTCCCAGGTGTGTCTCTCTAATGGGACTGTAGTTCCCAGATGTGTCTCTCTAATGGTTCTGTAGTTCCCAGGTATGTCTCTAATAGATCTGTCGTTCCCAGGTGTGTCTCTAATGGATCTGTAGTTCCCAGGTGTGTCTCTAATGGATCTGTAGTTCCCAGGTATGTCTCTAATGCGTCTTTAGTTCCCAGGTGTCTCTCTGTAATGGGTCTGTAGTTCCCAGGTGTCTCTCTCTAAAGGGTCTGTAGTTTCCAGGTGTTTCTCTAATTGGTCTGTAGTTCCCAGATGTGACTCTCTAATGGGACTGTAGTTCCCAGGTGTGTATCTCTAATGGGTCTGTAGTTCCCAGGTGTGTCTCTAATGGGTCTGTAGTTCTCAAGTGTCTCTCTCTAATGGGTCTGTAGTTCCCAGGTGTGTCTCTCTAATGGGTCTGTACTTCCCAGGTGTGTCTCTCTCTAATGGGTCTGTAGTTCCCAGGTGACTCTCTAATGGGTCTGTAGTTCCCAGGTGTGTCTCTCTAATGGGTCTGTAGTTCCCTGGTGTGTCTCTCTAATGGGTCTGTTGTTCCCAGGTGTGTCACTCTAATGGGTCTGTAGTTCCTAGGTGTGTCTCTAATGGGTCTGTAGTTTCCAGGTGTGTCTCTAATGAGTCTGTAGTTCCCAGGTATGTCTCTCTAATTGGTCTGTTCTTCCCAGGTGTGTCACTCTAATGGGTCTGTAGTTCCCAGGTGTGTCTCTCTAATGGGTCTGTAGTTCCCAGGTGTGTCTCTCCATTAGGTCTGTAGTTCCCAGTTGTGTCTCTCTAAAGGGTCTGTTGTTCCCAGGTGTGTCTCTCTAATGGGTCTGTAGTTCTCAGGTGTGTCTCTCTGTTAGGTCTGTAGTTGCCAGTTGTGTCTCTCTAATGGGTCTGTAGTTCCCAGGTGTGTCTCTCCATTAGGTCTGTAGTTCCCAGGTGTGTCTCTCTAATGGGTCTGTTGTTCCCAGATATGTCTCTCTAATGTGTCTGTTGTTCCCAGGTGTGTCTCTCTAATGGGTCTGTAGTTACCAGGTGTGTCTCTAATGGGTCTGTAGCTCCCAGGTGTCTCTCTAATGGGTCTGTTGTTCCCAGGTGTGTCTCTCTAATGGATCTATTTTTCCCAGGTTTTTCTCTCTAATGCGTCTGTTGTTCCCTGGTGTGTCTCTCTAATGGGGCTGTAGTTCCCAGGTGTGTCTCTCCGTTGGGTGTGTACTTCCCAGGTTTGTCTCTCTAAAGAATTTAGGAAGGTGGAGGAAGAAAGAGAATTTTGCATTCGAGTGCATACATATCCAAAGGTACATGAGCAATGCCTTGAAGCGATAACTAGAACGAATAGGGTGTTGGGCTGCATTTCTATGACAACTGAGTATAAGACGAGGCCAACTGTTTAGTCCTTGTACAAGACCTTAGTCAGGCCTCACTTGGAATACTGTGTCCAGTTTCGGTCTCCTCGCATGGTTGGTGATATTGAGGCTTTGGAAAGGGTCCAGAGGAGGGCCACTAGACTAATTCCCAGTCTAAAGCATCTTAGTTATCAAAATAGGCTAAAAGAGTTGGGACTCTACACTTTAGAGAACTGTAGATGTTGGGGTGAGCTGATTGAAGTTTATAAGATGATGAAGGGAATAGATTGTGTTCGAGTAGACAGTTTGTTCCAATTAAATATGTTACAATTTTAAGTTGTGTAAGGCCAGATCTAGGTTCGATATCAGGAGGTGGTTCTTTTCCCAGAGAATTGTGGACCTCTGGAACAGGCTGCTGGCTCGTGCGGTGGACACGGACTCGCTGAATTCCTTCAAGCGAGAGCTGGACCTGTTTCTGGCTGGGGCGGAGATCACCTCATTCAGAAGGTAGGGACTGCAGGGACTCCTGGACTAGTTTCGATTGCCTAGGTGGGGTTGGAGAGGAATTTCCCAGATGTTTTTCCCCAAATTGGCCTGGGTTTTAACTGCTTTTTCTCCTCTCCCAGGAGATCACATGGTTTTGAGTGGGGTGGAGTGTCTATATTGTGAGACACAAGGTACCACAATTGGTGTGGGACAGGCTGGATGGACCAGAGGGTCTTTACCTGTCCGTCATTGTTCGTATGTTAACAGGTGGGTGTCTCTAATTTGTCTGTAGTTCCCAGCTGTGACTCTCTCCAATGGGTCTGTAGTTCCCAGGTATATCTCTACTTCCCTTCAATATAGGAACTATGTTTTCCTGCTTGCAGTCTATTGGAACCTCCCCAGTGTTCATTAACTCTCTCAAGGTGACCATCGGAGCTTCACAAAATTCCTCCCTTGTCTTGCTAAATATCCTGGGGTGTAGTTCATCGAACCATGGAGGATTATTGTGTTTCAGCCCCTTTAACTAATCCAGAATCGCTGGTTTATTAAGGTCCTGAAGTGCCTGTCTGATGTCCGTCTGATGTCTGTCTGATGTGTTATTGATGTGGGACAGTAAACCTTTGCTGTTTCTCTGGTAAAGATCTCCAAGAAGTGGTTGTGCAGTCAGTGGGGTAGACTTTCCACCCGGTTGCACTGTTTTTTTGGCGTAATTTGTCCGAATTTGGCGTAACAGGTGCAAAAGATGGCGGAATTTTAAGCACAAATTGCATTCAGCACAAATCGAGTTTCCACGATCTTTTGCACTGGTTTAAAATACATCGTGCTAGAAGCAGGCCCCACCCATAAAACTGGCCACGCCCCCCAGGCTGAATTAATCAGCATTGGGAGTTACACAGAATCACAGAATCCCCACAGTGCAGATAGAGGCCATTTCGGCCCATCGAGCCTGCACCAACACATATCCCACCCTATCCCCGTAACCCCACATATTTAATCCCTCTAACACTAAGGGTCAATTTATCATAGCCAATTTATCATAGTTTCCGCTAATTGCAATCGTTTGCAGGCCTTCGGAGAGGCTCTAAAAATTAAGCTGGATCTTTTAAACAACGACAACAACTTGCATTTATATAGCACCTTTAACGCAGTAAAACGCCCCAAAGCGCTTCTCAGGAGCGTTATCAAACAAAATTTGACACCGAGCCACATAAGGAGGTCTTAGGGCAGGTGACCAAAAGCTTGGTCAAAGAGGTAGGTTTTAAGGAGCGTCTTAAAGGAGGAGAGAGAGGTAGAGAGGCAGAGAGGTTTAGGGAGGGAATTCCAGAGCTTAGGGCCCAGATAGCTGAAGGCACGGCCACCAATGGTGGAGGGATTAAAATCGGGGATGCGCAAGAGGCCAGACTTGGAGCAGTGCAGAGATCTCGGTGGGGTTGTGGGGCTGGAGGAGGTTACAGAGATAGGGAGGGGCGAGGCCACGGAGGGATTTGAAAACAAGGATGAGAATTTTAAAATGACAACGGCTTCCCAATATTTAGTTGGAGGAAATTTCTGCTCATCCAGTACTGTATGTCGGACCAGCAGTCTGACCATTTAGAGACTGTGGCGGGGTCGAGAGAAGTGGGGGTGAGGTAGAGCTGGGTGTCGTCAGCGCACATGTGGAAACTGACGCTGTGTTTTCGGATGATGTCACCAACATTTAGATGAGAAATAGGAGGGGGCCAAGGATAGATCCTTGGGGGACACCAGAGGGAACGATGCGGGAACGGATAGCGACATTTTAAAGTTTTTAAATTAAAAAAAAAAAAATTGCCAACAAGCTAACTGCTGTACCCCAATTTAACTAGCAAATGGCTCTGTATAGTTTTCAAAAGTCATTTTCAGTCATTTAAAATCTGTTACTCACAGGTGGAAAATTGACAATGTGATTTAAAATGCTTATTTGTGATAAACCCATTTTCAGCTGTATTAATCAAACTGCATCAAGTTACCACTCTTAAACATATCAAGGAATATTTTTTGAAGCATAATTTAAAAACCATTACGTTTAGAAACGTTGCCCGATTGCACTGGTTCATGGCAGATTTTGCCTTTGGCGATATGGAAATGAGTTTGAGCGGAAACTAGAGAAATCAACTTTGGGGGCCATTTGCGCCTGGATCACTGATTGCGCCCGAAGCAGAAACTCTTGGCCATCTGTTTGTGTCCCTCACGAGTTTTCCTCCCTCACTGGTTCCTTTTTGCTGTTGGAGCTGTAGCTCAGTGGGTAGCTACTCTCACCTCCTAAATCAGAAAGTCTATGGGTTCAAGTCCCACTCCAGAAACTTACAGCACAAAATCCAGGCTGACACTCTAGTGTAAGTACTGAGGGAGTGCTGCACTGTTGGAGGTGCCGTCTTTCAGATGAAATGTTAAACCGAGACACTGTCGGCTTTCTCATGTGGACGTAAAAGATCCCATGGCATTATTTCAAAGAAGAGCAGGGGGAGTTCTCCCAATGTCCTGGCTAATATTTATCCCTGAGCCAACATCACTAAAACAGATCACATTGCTGTTCGTGGGACCTTGCTGTGCGTAAATTGGCTGCTGCGTTTCCTACATTACAACAGTGACTACACTAAAAAAGTACTTCATTGGCTGTAAAGCGCTTTGGGATGTCTCAAGGTCGTAAAAGGTGCGATAGAAATGCAAGTCTTTCTTTCTTTCACTGCATTATTGGAAGGATTTCTTGGTGTTCTGTTTTGTGTTTACTGCTCTGTTCCTCTTAGTCTCCTGTCTCCTTTTCCCTTCTTCTGTATAATCTTGTCCTTGGTCCATGGTTCTCCTCTTGCTTTGCAAATCTTATTTTGTTGCTCTCCTTTTGAATTTTCCTTTCCATCCGTGTCTGCAGATTTGACAAACCTTGTCTTGATGCACTGAGGTAGGTGCTCGTCCTGTACATCCCAGATGTTTCTGTCGGAGTTTCATTCATCTTCAACAGACTCAAAGCATTGACCCCAAGTCCACGTCCCTCCTACCCCTGCAGCTGTGTCCTGTGGTATGGTGATCGGCCTTCCCAAAATTCCCCTTTCAGATTGAAACCTCTCCAGCCATGGTCACTATTGCCTGGTGGTTTAGTGAAATCTCCTCCTTCAGTAGTGTTTGGATCACTTACCACTCTGCCTCAGCTGATGAAATCAGTGCTCCTCCATGTTGAACACCATTTGGAAGAAGCACTGAGGATAGCAAGGGCACAGAATGTACTCTGGGTGGGGGACTTCAATGTCCATCAGCAAGAGTGACTCGGTACTTTGCTCAAACACATTCAGACTGGACAGGTCTCCGATAAAATGGCGGAGAGAGCAATGTTCAATATTTGTCTTTGATTGCTGGCACTCATTTTCAGCAGCTGTGTTTTATTATATGTACCAATGGAGGGAGCCATTGACCCGTGCAAGGTGTGACTGAGGAGAACTGGAGAATGTGCTTGCTGCTCCCACTTATTAAACTGAAAGTGTTCTGTTTACATTGGAGATTATTTGATTGAAGTAAAGCTGGAAGAACAGAACTAAAAATCAGTTAATAAATGTTCAGCCCAGATTCCTATCCATTGAAAGCTAAAAGTATCAATTCTAATGTTCAACAATTCGGGTTCCAGATGGATCAGCTGCTAAAGCCCCAGGTTTGATATCTGGTCTGCCCTTCACACCAGATCTCAGCTGGGCAGTGGTAGAGGTCCTCAGCATCCCCTGGACAAGGGAGGGGGAAATCAGGAAGGGCCCACCCTCCTGTTCACTGCCTAGTGACTCCTGCTGGAACCTGTGTGTGGCGCAGATATTGGCATGGATAGGCCTGTCCCGCCAGGTAACCTGCGAGAGTCAGTGTCTGTGGAAACCATTCCCTAGTGAGAGTCAGTGTATGTGGAACCCGTGCCCAGTGAGAATCAGTGTCTGTGGAAACGGTACCCCAGTGAGAGTCAGTGTCTGTGGAAACTGTACCCCAGTGAGAGTCAGTGTCTTTGGAAATGGTACCCCAGTGATAGTCAGTGTTTCTGGAACCCGTGCTCCAGTGAGAGTCTGTGTCTGTGGAACTGTACCCCAGCGAGAGTCAGTGTGTGTGGGACCCGTACCACAGTGAGAGTCAGTGTCTGTGGAACCTGTATCCCAGTGAGAGTCAGTGTCTGTGGAACCCGTACCCCAGTGAGAGTCAGTGTCCGTGGAACCTGTACCCCAGTGAAAGCCAGTGTCTGTGGAACTCATGCCCCAGTGAGAGTCAGTGTGTGTGGCACCCGTACCCTAGGGAGAGTCAGCGTGTATGGAACTGTACCCCAGAGAGAGTCAGTGTGTGTGGAAACGGTACCCCAATGAGAGTCAGTGTCTGTGGAACCCGTACCCCAGTGAGAGTCATTGTCTATTGAACTGTACCCCAGTGAGAGTCAGTGTCTGTGGAACTGTACCCCAGTGAGAGTCAGTGTCTGTGGAACTGTACACCAGTGAGAGTCAGTGTCTGTGGAACCTGTACCCAAGTGAGAGTCAGTGTCCATGGAACCTGTACCCCAGCGAGAGTTAGTGTCTTTGGAACCCGTACCTCAGTGACAGTCAGTGTCTGTGGAACCTGTACCCCAGTGACAGTCAGTGTCTGTGGAACCTGTACCCAAGTGAGATTCAGTGTCTGTGGAACCTGTACCCCAATGAAAGTCAGTGTTTGTGGAACTGTACCCCAGTGAGAGTCAGTGTCTGTGAAGCATAGAAGCATGGCATAGAAGATAGGAGCAGGAGTAGGCCATTCGGCCCTTCGAGCCTGCTCTGCCATTTAATGATATCATGGCTGATCATCCAAATTCAGTACCCTGTCCCTGCTTTCTCCCCATATCCCGTGATCCCTTTAGCCTTAAGAAATATATCTATCTCCTTCTTGAATATATTTAATGAATTGGCCTCAACTGCCTTCTGTGGTAGAGAATTCCACAGGTTCACCACTCTCTGGGTGAAGAAATTCCTCCTCATCTCAGTCCTAAATGGCTTACCCCTTATCCTTGGACTGTGACCCCTGGTTCTGGACTCCCCCGCCATCGGGAACATCCTTCCTGCATGTAGTCTGTCTAGTCCTGTTAGAATTTTATAAGTTTCAATGAGATCCCCTCTCATTCTTCTAAACTCTATCGAATATAAGCCTCATCGACCCAATCTCTCTTCATACGTCATTCCTGCCATCCCAGGTATCAGTCTGGTAAATCTTCACTGCACTCCCTCCATGGCAAGAACATCATTCCTCAGATAAGGCGACCAAAACTGCACACAATACTCAAAGTGTGGTCTCACCAAGGCCTTGCACAACTGCAGCAAGACATCCTTGCTCCTGCACTCGAATCCTTTCGCTATGAAGGCCAACATACCAATTGCCTTCTTAACCGCCTGCTGCACCTGCATGCTTACCTTCAGCGACTGGTGCACAAGGACTCCCAGATCTCGTTGCACTTCCCCTTTTCCCAATCTATTGCCATTCAGATAATAATCTGTCTTCCTGTTTTTGCCACCAAAGTGGATAACCTCGCATTTATCCACATTATACTGCATCTGCCATGCATCTGCCCAATCACCCAACCTGTCCAAATCATACTGGAGTTTCTCTGCATCCTCCTCACAGCACACACGCCCACCCAGCTTTGTGTCGTCTGCAAACTTAAAGATATTACATCTAGTTCCCTCGTCTAGATCATTAATATATATTGTGAATAGCTGGGGTCCTAGCACCGATCCCTGCGGTACCCCACTAGTCACTGCCTGCCACTCGGATAAAGACCCGTTTATTCCAACTCTTTGCTTCCTTTCTGCCAACCAATTCTCTATCCAAATCAGTACCTTACCCCCAATCCCATGTGCTTTAACTTTGCACGCTAATCTCTTATGCGGGAGCTTATCGAAAGCCTTCTGAAAGTCCAAATACACCACATCCACTGGTTCTCCCTTATCTATTCTACCAGTTACATCCTCAAAAAATTCCAGTAGATTAGTCAGGCATGATTTACCTTTTGTAAATCCATGTTGACTTTGTCCGATCCTGTCACTGTTTTCCAAGTGCTCTACTTTTACATCTTTTATAATGGACTCTAGCATTTTGCCCACTACCGATGTCAAGCTGCCCTATAATTCCCCGTTTTTTCTCTACCACCTTTTTAAAATAGTGGTGTTACATTAGCTACCCTCCAATCCATGGGAACTGTTCCAGAGTCTATAGAATTTTGAAAGATGACCAGCAATGCATCTACTATTTCTAGGGCCACTTCCTTAAGTACCCTAGGATGTAAATTATCAGGCCCTGGGGATTTATCGGTTTTCAATCCCGTTAATTTCCCTAACACCATTTCCCTACAAATACTGATTTCATTCAATTCCTCCCTCTCATTAGACCCTATGTTCCCCGACATCTCTGGGAGTTTATTTGTGTCCTCCTTTGTGAAGACAGAACCAAAGTATTTATTTAATTGGTCTGCCATTTCTTTATTCCCCATTATAAATTCCCCTGATTCTGACTGCAAGGGACCTAAGCTTGACTTCACCAATCTTTTTCTCTTCACATATCTATAGAAGCTTTTACAGTCAGTTTTTATGTTCCCAGCAAGCTTACTCTCATATTCTATTTTCCCCTTCTTAATTAATCCCTTTGTCCTCCTTTCCTGAATCCTAAACTGCTCCCAATCCTCAGGTTTGCTGCTTTTTCTGGCCAATTTATATGCCCTCTCCTTGGATCTTATGCTATCCCTAATTTCCCTTGTTAGCCACGGTTGAGTCACCTTTTTTGTTTTATTTTTATGCCAAACAGGGATGAACAAATTCTGTAGTTCATCCATGCGATCTTTAAATGTTTGCCATTGCCTATCCACCGTCAACCCTTTCAGTAACGCTCCCCAATCCATCCTAGCCAACTCGCGCCTCATACCTTCGTAGTTTCCTTTATTTAAATTCAGGACCCTAGTCTCTGAGTCAACTACTTCACTCTCCATCTTAATGAAGAATTCTATCATATTATGATCGCTCCTCCCCAAGGGGCCTCGCACAACAAGATTGCTAATTAATCCTTTCTCATTACATAATACCCAGTCTAAGATGGCCTGATCTCTAGTTGGTTTCTCGACATATTGGTCCAGGAAACCATCCTGTATACACTCTAGGAATTCCTCCTCCACAGTCTTGTTACTAATTTGGTTAGCCCAATCTATATGTAGATTAAAGTCACCCATGATAACTGCTGTGCCCTTATTGCATGCATCTCTAATTTCCCGTTTAATGCCATCCCCAACCTCAGCATTACTGTTTGGGGGTCTGTATACAACTCCCACTAACGTTTTCTGCCCCTTGATATTTCTCAGCTCTACCCATACAGATTCCACATCATCAGAGCTAATATCCTTCCTTACTATTGTGTTAATCTCCTCTTTAACCAGCAATGCTACCCCACCTCCTTTTCCTTTTTGTCTGTCCTTCCTGAATATTGAATACCCCTGGATGTTGAATTCCCAGCCTTGGTCACCCTGGAGCCATGTCTCCGTAATCCCAATTATATCATATCCGTTTACATCTATTTGCGCAGCTAATTCATCCACCTTATTACGAATGCTTCTTGCATTTAGACGTAAAGCCTTCAGGCTTGTTTTTTTTAACACTCTTAGGGGGAAAAATTAGGTCGCGCCCCATTTGGGGTGCAAATATCGTCTGGACGCAAATATTAGCGCCTGGCACTAATTATCGGCACTGACTGGAAACTTCACTTTTACCGCCCCGGGAGGTGAGTGGAGCGCTAAATCAGGTGCTGCACACCTGTCTTAAGGCGCAAAGGCCAAGGAGTGAGGCGCTAACTCAGAGCGCTGGCGAAGCTCATGTAATGTCAGTCAGCAATGGAACACACACACAATGGCACGGGCCAGTTCTTAAAGGGGATGGTTAATCTTGCTTTCCATCCACATCCTGTTCATTGCAGCCTTGAATCTCGGCCTGGAGAGACTTGCACATCAAATGTGCTGGAAAGAACAATGGAGAGTACCAGGCAAAGAGCTCAGAGTGCAGCTCCCACAGTCGCTGCTAAATCGATACAAGGAATGGCAAATCAAAATGAACCTGCAAAGTGCTGCTCAGGACCCAAAACTCCTTCACACAACGTTGAATCTCTCCAGAAGTCTCTCCCTCTCTCTCTCAGAATGCGTAGTTCAAAAATGCCACCAACAATAAAAGACAGGAAGAGGCCCCCTTTAAATAGCGCCCCCCCCAGCCCCACAGCGATTGATAGCGTTCCAGTCTTCCGGTCGTTGGATGCGCCAGGCGGTAAGGCAGGGGGCGCCACTCAATTTCCGCTCCGGGGCGCCACAAGGGCGTTGCACCATGGAATGACGTCACAATCTGCGCGCGCAGGTGGTCGCAGCGGTAAAGTTTAGCGCCGCCGCACAATCTCTAGTTAAGTTCCCGAGCGGCGCAAACATCGCTGCGCCCGGGCGTTAGCGGCTTTGCGCCCCATTAGCGCCCTCTTAAGGCACTAACAGGAGGCGCAACCAACTGAATTTTTACACCTTAGTCCTTTAAGAATTATTATTTACTGTAGCCCTGTTTGATTTACACCCTTGATTTCTCTGCCTTCCACTTTTGCTTTTCTCCTTCCTGTTTTTTGCTTCTATCCTTGCTTCCCTTTCCTCTGTTTCCCTGCACAGGTTCCCAACCCCCTGCCATTTTAGTTTAAACCCTCCCCAACAGCACTAGCAAACACGCCCCCTAGGACATCGGTCCCGGTCCTGCCCAGGTACAAACCGTCCAGTTTGTACTGGTCCCACCTCCCCCAGAACCAGTTCCAATGTCCCAGGAATTTGAATCCCTCCCCCTTGCACCATTCCTCTAGCCATGTATTCATCTGAAATATCCTTCGATTTCTACTCTGACTAGCACGTGGCACCGGTAACAATCCTAAGATTACTACCTTTGAGGTCCTATTTTTTAATTTACCTCCTAACTCCCAATATTCAGCTTTTAGGACCTCATCCCGTTTTTTACCTATAGCGTTAGTATCTATATGCACCACGACAACTGGCTGTTCACCCTCCCCCTCCAGAATGCCCTGCAGCCGCTCCGAGAGATCCTTGACCCTTGCACCAGGGAGGCAACATACCATCCTGGAGTCTCGTTTGCAGCCGCAGAAACGCCTATCCATTCCCCTTACAATAGAATCCCCTATCACTATAGCTCTCCCGCTCTTTTTCCTCCCGTCCTGTGCAGCAGAACCACCCATGGTGCCAGGAAGTTGGCTGCTGCTGCCTTCCCCCGATAAGCCATCTCCCTCAACAATATTCAAAGTGGCATATCTGTTTGAGAGGTGGAGTGCAGATCGGAACAGAGTGTTAAGCTGCGAGTTTGGTGAGTGAGTGAGTAAATCTTAAAGGATAATCTCTTATTTTTATAAATTCTAGTCTTGTGTGCTTGCAATTAGCATTTAAATTTACTGTTTCAAGTTTTAATTTCTTCCAGGCTTGGGCAGGGCTAATCAAGCTCTGTGCTGGAGAGCAGGTGAGAGTAATTAATTAATTAAGTGGTCTAATCTGGTTCTGTAACTGCCAGAGAGCTCACTTATTTAAATCTCAGTTTGTCACAGAGTGCAGATCGGAACAGAGTGTAAAGCTACGAGTTTGGTGAGTGAGTGAGTTCGTTCGTTCGTTCGTTCGTTCGTTCGTTCGTTCGTTCGTTCGAGGAGGGAGGTGTTCCTTTCTTTTTCCATCTTTGTCAGCTTCCAGGAGAGCAGGAGCTAAAAAGCTGCACAAGAGGGGACAGAGAACCAGCGGTGAGTATTTCTACAATATTTCTACATTCCAGTCATTAAAGTAAAAGTAAGGTCTCTAGTTTAGATTAAGTAGTGTCTTAAGGGAAGTAAGGTCCCTAGTGTATTTAATATTCTTTAATTTAAAGGGAGTAAATTAAGGGTAGGACATGGCAGGGCAGCTCGGCAGCGTGGAGTGCTCCTCCTGTGCTATGTTGGAAGTCAGGGACACTTTAGGTGTCCAGGGCGAACACATGTGCAGGAAGTGTCTCCAGCTGCAGCTCCTCGAAATCCGCATTTCAGAGCTGGAGCTGCGGCTGGCGTCACTGTGGAGCATCCGCGAAGCTGAGATCTTCGTGGATAGCAGGTTTAACTAGGTGGTCACACCGCAGGTAAAGAGTGCACAGGGAGACAGGAAATGGGTGACCACCAGACAGAGTAAAAGAACTAGGAAGGTAGTGCAGAAGTCCCCTGGGTCCATCTCCCTCTCTGACAGATTTTCCGTTTTGTATACTGATGGGGGAGATGGTTTCTCAGGGGAATGCAGCAAGAGCCAAGTCCGTGGCACTACGTGTGGCTCAGCTACACAGGAGGGGAGGAAAGAGTGGGAGAGCAATAGAAACATAGAAACATAGAAACATAGAAGATAGGAGCAGGAGTAGGCCATTCAGCCCCTCGAGCCTGCTCCGCCATTCGATGAGATCATGGCTGATCATCCAAACTCAGTACCCTGTACCTGCCCTCTCCCCATATCCCTTGATACCTTTAGCTTTAAGAAATATATCTAACTCATTCTTGAATATATTTAATGACTTGGCCTCAACTACCTTCTGTGGTAGAGAATTCCACAGGTTCACCACTCTCTGGGTGAAGAAATTCTTCCTCATTTCTGTCCTAAATGGCTTACCCCTTATCCTTAGATTATGACCCCTGGTTCTGGACTCTCCGACCATCGGGAACATTCTTCCTGCATCTAGTTTGTCCAGACCTGTCAGAATTTTATATGTTTCGATGAGATCCCCTCTCATTCTTCTATACTCCAGCGAGTATAAGCCCAATCGGCCCAATCTCTCCTCATATGTCATTCCTACCATCCCAGGTATCAGCCTTGTGAATCTTCGCTGAACTCCTTCCATGGCAAGAACATCCTTCCTCAGATAAGGCGACCAAAACTGCACACAGTACTCAAGGTGTGGTCTCACCAAGGCCCTGTACAACTGCAGCAGGACATCCCTGTTCCTATACTCAAACCCTTTCGCTATGAAGGCCAACATACCATTTGCCTTCTTCACCACCTGCTGCACCTGCATACTTACCTTCAGCGACTGGTGCACAAGGACACCCAGGTCTCATTGCACTTCCCCTTCTCCCAATCTATTGCCATTCAGATAATAGTCTGCCTTTCTGTTTTTGAAACCAAAGTGGATAACCTCACATTTATCCACGTTATATTGCATCTGCCACGCTTCTGACCACTCACCCAACCTGTCCAAATCATCCTGGAGTTTCTCAGTATCCTCCTCACAGCACACACTCCCACCCAGCTTTGTGTCATCTGCAAACTTGGAGATATTACATTTAGTTCCCTTATCCAGATCATTAATGTATATTGTGAATAGCTGGGGTCCAAGGACCGAACCCTGCGGTACCCCACTAGTCACTGCCTGCCACTCGGAAAAAGACCCATTAATTCCTACTCTCTGCTTTCTGTCCGCCAACCAGTTCTCTATCCAAGTCAATACCTTGCCCCCAATCCCATGTGCCTTAACTTTACCCGCTAATCTCTTATGCGGGACCTTATCGAAAGCCTTTTGAAAGTCCAAATACACCACATCTACTGGTTCTCCCTTATCTATTTTCCCAGTTACATCCTCAAAAAATTCCAGTAGATTAGTCAAGCACGATTTACCTTTTGTAAATCCATGTTGACTTTGTCCGATCCTGTCACTGTTTTTCAAGTGCTCAGCTATTACATCCTTTACAATGGACTCTAGCATTTCCCCCACTACCGATGTCAGGCTTACTGGTCTGTAATTCCCCGCTTTCTCTCTACCACCCTTTTTGAATAGTGGGGTAACATTAGCTACCCTCCAATCCATGGGTACAGTTCCAGATTCCATCGAATGTTGGAAGATGATCAGCAATGCATCTACTATTTCTAGGGCCAATTCCTTAATTACCTTAGCATGTAGATTATCAGGCCCTGGGGATTTATCGGCCTTCAATCCGGTCAATTTCACTAACATCATTTCCCTACAAATACTGATTTTTTTCAGTTCCTCCCTTTCATCAGACCGTATGTTCTCCAACATCTCTGGGAGGTTATTTGTGTCCTCCTTTGTGAAGACAGAACCAAAATATGCATTTGATTGGGCTGCCATTTCTTTGTTCCCCATTATAACTTCCCCCACTTCTGACTGCAAGGGACCTACACTTGATTTCACTAATCTTTTTTTCTTCACATATCTATAAAAGCTCTTACAGTCAGTTTTTATGTTCCCTGCAAGCTTACTTTCATATTCTATTTTCCCCTTCTTAATTAATCCCTTTGTCCTCCTTTGTTGAATCCTAAACTGCTCCCAATCCTCAGGGTTACCGCTTTTTCTGGCCAATTTATATGCCCTCTCCTTGGATCTTATGCTATCCCTAATTTCCCTTGTTAGCCACGGTTGAGTCACCCTTTTTGTTTTATTCTTCTGCCACACTGGGATGAACAAATTCTGTAGTTCATCCATGCAGTCTTTGAATGTTTGCCATTGCCTATCCACCATCAACCCTTTGAGTGACATTCCCCAAACAATCCTACCCAATTCGCTCCTCATACCAACGTAGTTTCCTTTATTTAAATTCAGGACCCTAGTCTCTGATTCAACTACTTCAGTCTCCATCCTAATGAAGAATTATATCATATTATGATCACTCTGACCCAAGGGTCCTCGTACAACACGATTGCTAATTAATCCTTTCTTGTTACATAATACCCAGTCTAAGATGGCTTGATCTCTGGTTTGTTCCTCGACATATTGTTCCAGAAAACCATCCCGTAAACATTCTAGGAATTCCTCCTCCACAGTATTTTTACTAATTTGGTTAGCCCAATCTATATGCAAATTAAAGTCACCCATGATGACTGCTGTGCGCTTACTGCATGCTTCTCTAATTTCCCTTTTAATGCCGTCCCCAACCTCCGTATTACTGTTTGGAGGTCTATATACCACTCCCACTAACGTTTTCTGCCCCTTGTTATTTCTCAGTTCTACCCATACAGATTCCGCATCATCAGAGCTAATATCCTTCCTTTCAATTGTGTTAATCCCCTCTTTAACCAGCAATGCTACCCCACCTCCCTTTCTTTTTTGCCTATCTTTCCTAAATATTGAATACCCCTGGATGTTGAGTTCCCAGCCTTGGCCACCCTGGAGCCATGTTTCTGTAATCCCAATCAAATCGTATTCATTTACCTCTATTTGTGCAGCTAATTCATCCACCTTGTTCCGAATGCTCCTTGCATTAAGACACAAAGCTTTCAGGCTTCTTTTTTTAACGCTCTCAGACCTATATGAATTATTATTTACTGTGACCATGTTTGATTTAAACTGTTGAGTTCTTTGCCTTCTACTTTTGTTTTTCTCCTTCCTGTCTTTTGCTTTTATCCTTGTTTCCCTTTCCTCTGTCTCCCTGCTATAGTGATAGGGGATTCTATCGTAAGGGGAACAGACAGACGTTTCTGTGGCCGCAGACGTGACTCCAGGATGATATGTTGCCTCCCTGGTGCCAGGGTCAAGGATGTCACTGAACGGCTGCAGGGCATTCTGAAGGGGGAGGGCGAACAGTCAGAGGTCGTGGTTCACATTGGTACCAACGACATGGGTAGAAAGAGGGATGAGGTCCTGCAATAAGAATTTAGGGAGCTAGGTAGCAGATTAAAAAGCAGGACCTCAAAGGTTGTAATCTCTGGATTACTCCCGGTGCCACGTGCTAGTGAGTATAGGAATAGGAGGATAGAGCAGATGAATGCGTGGCTAAAGAGTTGGTGCAGGAGGGAGGGCTTTAGTTTCCTGGATCACTGGGTCTGCTTCTGGGGAAGGTGGGACCTGTACAAGTCGGACGGGTTGCACCTGAACCGGAACGGGACCAACATCCTTGCGGGGAGGTTTGCTAGTACTGTTGGGGGGGGGTTTAAACTAACTTGGCAGGGGGATGGGATACGGAGTGGAGCTATAGTAGGGGGTGATGCACAGCCAAATATAGAGGAAAAAACAAGTCAGCCTGGAAGGCAGAGCAAATATGTAATGGCACAAGGGAGTATGGCAAGGCTGGATGGCATTTATTTTAATGCAAGGAGTCTTGCGAGTAAGGCAGATGAATTGAAGGTGTTGATGAACACATGGGAGTATGATATTGTTGCTATCACAGAGACATGGTTGAGGGAGGGGCAGGACTGGCAGCTCAATATTCCGGGGTATAGACTCTTCAGGCGAGACAGAGGGGGGTGTAAAAGAGGAGGGGGTGTCGCAATATTAATCAAGGAGTCAATTACTGCTGTAAGGAGGGAGGATATCTTAGCAGGTTCCTCTAATGAGGCCATATGGGTAGAACTTAAAAACAAAAAGGGGGCAAGCACTTTGCTGGGAGTGTACTATAGGCCTCCAAACAGTCAGGGGGAGATAGAGGAACAGATATGTAGGCAAATCTCAGAGGTGTAGAAATAATAGGGTAATAATAGTAGGGTATTTCAACTTCCCCAATATTAACTGGGATAGTCAGAGTGTGAAAGGCTTAGAGGGTGCGGAATTCTTAAAGTGCATCCAGGAGAGCTTTTTGAGCCAGCATGTAGAAAGTCCTACAAGAGAGGGGGCGGTACTGGACCTAATTCTGGGGAATTGTAGCCAGGCAAGTGGTAGAAGTGTCAGTAGGAGAGCATTTTGGTGACAGTGACCATAATTCGGTGAGATTTAAGGTCGTCATGGAAAAAGACAAAGATGGACCGGAAATAAAGGTTCTAAATTGGGGAAAGGCCGATTTTAATATGATAAGGCAGGATCTGGCCAAAGTGGACTGGGATCAGCTACTTGTAGGAAAATCCACATCAGAGCAGTGGGA
Source organism: Squalus acanthias (assembly GCA_030390025.1). Taxonomy (NCBI): domain Eukaryota; kingdom Metazoa; phylum Chordata; class Chondrichthyes; order Squaliformes; family Squalidae; genus Squalus; species Squalus acanthias. The sequence goes on from CM059445.1 coordinate 27,039,866, forward strand.
GTCTTTCAGAAAGGAAATAGAGAGAGTACAACGCCAACATGTTCCCGTAAAGGTCAAGGGTGGGACCAACAAGCCCAGGGAACCCTGGATGTCAAGGGATATGCGAGAATGGATTAGGAAAAAACGGGAGGCTTTTGGCAGTTACAAAGGACTAAAAACAGTGGAAGCCCTAGAGGATTATAGAAAGTGCAGGGGGGTACTTAAAAAAGAAATTAGGAGAGCGAAGAGGGGGCATGAAATAACACTGGCGGGCAAAATAAAGGAAAATCCCAAGGTGTTTTATAAGTATATTAAGGGCAAGAGGATAACCAGGGAAAGAGTAGGGCCCATTAGGAACCAAAGTGGCAATCTGTGTGTAGAGCTAGAAGATGTAGGTGGGGTTTTAAATAAATATTTTGCATCTGTGTTCACTATGGAGAAGGATGATGTAGGCAAAAAAATCAGGCAGGGGGATTGTGATATACTTGAACAAATTAGTATTGAGAGGGAGGAGGTACTAATGGTATTAGCGGGCTTAAAAGTGGATAAATCCCCAGGCCCAGACAAGATGTATCCCAGGCTGCTGTTTGAGGCAAGGGAGGAGATTGCAGGGGCTCTGACACAAATTTTCAGAACCTCACTGTCCACAGGGGAGGTGCCAGAGGACTGGAGAACAGCTAACGTAGTACCATTATTCAAGAAGGGTAGTAGGGATAAACCAAGGAATTACAGGCCAGTGAGCTTAACATCAGTGGTAGGTAAATTATTGGAAAAAATTCTGAGGGACAGAATTAGTCTCCACTTGGAGGGGCAAGGATTAATCAAGGATAGTCAGCATGGCTTTGTCAGGGGGAGATCATGTCTGACCAATTTGATTGAATTTTTCGAGGGGGTGACTAGGTGTGTGGATGAGGGTAGTGCAGTTGATGTGGTCTACATGGACTTCAGTAAGGCTTTTGACAAAGTCCCACATGGGAGACTGGTCAAGAAGGTAAGAGCCCATGGGATCCAGGGCAACTTGGCACATTGGATCCAAAATTGGCTTAGTGGCAGGAGGCAGAGGGTGATGGTCGAAGGTTGTTTGTGTGACTGGAAGCCTGTGTCCAGTGGTGTACCGCAGGGATCGGCGCTGGGTCCTTTGCTGTTTGTAGTGTACATTAATGATTTAGATATGAATGTAGGAGGTATGATCAGTAAGTTTGCAGATGACACGAAAATTGGTGGGGTGGTAAATAGCGAGGAGGGAAGCCTCAGGCTACAGGACGATATAGACGGGTTGGTCAGATGGGCAGAACAGTGGCAAATGGAATTTAACCCTGAAAAGTGTGAGGTGATGCATTTTGGATGGACTAACAAGGCAAGGGAATACACAATGAATGGTAGGACCCTCGGAAGGACAGAGGATCAGAGGGACCTTGGTGTGCATGTACATAGATCCCTGAAGGCAGCAGGACAGGTAGATAAGGTGGTTAAAGAAGGCATATGGGATACTTGCCTTCATTAGGCGAGGCATAGAATATAAGAGCAGGGAGGTTATGATGGAGCTGTACAAAACATTAGTTAGGCCACAGCTGGAATACTGTGTGCAGTTCTGGTCGCCACACCATAGGAGGAATGTGATTGCATTGGAGAGGGTGCAGAGGAGATTCACCAGGATGTTACCTGGGCTGCAGCGCTTCAGCTATGAAGAGAGACTGGACAGGCAGGGGATGTTTTCCTTAGAGCAGAGAAGGCTGAGGGGGGATCTGATTGAGGTGTACAAAATTATGAGGGGCATAGATAGGGTAGATAGAAAGGAACTTTTCCCCTTAGTAGAGGGATCAATAACCAGGGGGCATAGTTTCAAAGTAAGGGGCAGAAGGTTTCGAGGGGATTTGAGGAAAAACCTTTTCACCCAGAGGGTGGTTGGAATCTGGAACTCACTGCCTGAAAGGGTGGTAGAGGCAGGAACCCTCACAACATTCAAGAAGCATTTAGATAAGCACTTGAAACGCCATAGCATACAAGGCAACGGACCAAGTGCTGGAAAATTGATTAGAATAGACAGGGCTTGATGGCTGGCACGGACACGATGGGCCGAAAGGCCTCTTTCTGTGCTATATAACTCTATGACTCTATGAATCTGACTGTACCCCAGTGACAGTCAGTGTCTTTGGAACCTGAACCCCTGTGACAGTCAGTGTCTGTGGAACTTTACCCCAGTGAGAGTCAGTGTCTGTGGAACTGTACCCCAGTGAGAGTCAGTGTCTGTGGAAATGTACCCCAGTGAGAGTCAGTGTCTGTTGAACCTGTACCACCGTGAAAATCAGTATCTGGGAACTGTAACCCAGTGAGAGTCAGTGTCTGTAGAACCTGTACCACAGTGAGAGTCAGTGTCTGTGGAAACCGTACCCAGTGAGAGTCAGTGTCTGTGGAACCCGTACCCCAGTGAGAGTCAGTGTCTGTGGAACCCGTACCCCAGTGAGAGTCTGTGTGTGTTTGCCCCGTACCCCATTGAGAGACAGTATGTGTGGGACCCGTACCCCAGTGAGAGTCAGTGTCTGTGCAACCCGTACCCCAGTGAGAGTCAGTGTGTGTGGGACCCGTACCCCAGGGAGAGTCAGCGAGTGTGGAACTGTACCCCAGAGAGAGTCAGTGCGTGTGGAAACGGTACCCCAATTAGAGTCAGTGTCTGTGGAACTGTACCCCAGTGAGAGTCAGTGTCTGTGGAACCTGTACCCCTGTGACAGTCAGTGTCTGTGGAACTGTACGTCAGTGAGAGTCAGTGTCTGTGGAACTGTACCCCAGTGAGAGTCAGTGTCTGTGGAACCTGTACCCAGTGAGAGTCAGTGTCTCTGGAACTGTACCCCAGTGAGAGTCTGTGTCTGTGGAACTGTACCCCAATGAGAGTCAGTGTCTGTGGAACCTGTACCCCAGTGAGAGTCAGTGTCTGTCGAACCTGTACCACCGTGAAAGTCAGTATCTGGGAACTGTAACCCAGTGAGAGTCAGTGTCTGTGGACCTGTACCCCAGGAGAGTCAGTGCCTGTGGAACTGTACCCCAGTTAGAGTCAGTGTCTGTGGAACTGTACCCCAGTGAGAGTCAGTGTCTGTGGTACCTGTACCACAGTGAGAGTCAGTGGCTTTGGACCCCGTACCCAGTGAGAGTCAGTGTCTGTGGAACCTCCACCCAGTGAGAGTCAGTGTCTGTGGAAACTGTACCTCAGTGAGAGTCAGTGTCAGTGGAACTGTACCCCAGTGAGAGTCAGTGTCTCTGGAACTGTACCCCAGTGACAGTCAGTGTCTGTTGAACCTGTACCTCAGTGAGAGTCAGTGTCTGTAGAACTGTACCCCAGTGAGAGTCAGTGTCTGTGGAACCCGTACCCCAGTGAGAGTCAGTGTCTGTGGGACCCGTACCCCAGTGAGAGTCAGTGTGTGTGGGACCCGTACACTAGGGAGAGTCAGCGAGTGTGGAACTGTACCCCAGAGAGAGTCAGTGCTTATGGAAACGGTACCCCAATGAGAGTCAGTGTCTGTGGAACTGTATCCCAGTGATAGTCAGTGTCTGTGGAACCTGTACCCAAGTGAGAGTCAGTGTCTGTGGAACCTGTGCCCCAGTGAGAATCAGAGTCTGTGGAACAGTACCCCAGTGAGAGTCTGTGTCTGTGGAAATGTATTCCAGTGAGAGTCAGTGTCTGTGGAACCTGTAGCCCTGTGACAGTCAGTGTCTGTGGAATTGTACCCCAGTGAGAGTCTGTGTCTGTGGAACTGTACCCCAGTGAGAGTCTGTGTCTGTGGAACTGTACCCCAGTGAGAGTCAGTGTCTGTGGAACTTTACCCCAGTGATAGTCAGTGTCTGTTGAACCTGTACCCCAGTGAGAGTCAGTGTCTGTGGAACCTGTACCACAGTGAGAGTCAGTGTCTGTGGAAACCGTACCCAGTGAGAGTCAGTGTCTGTGGAACCCGTACCCCAGTGAGAGTCAGTGTCTGTGGAACCCGTACCCCAGTGAGAGTCTGTGTGTGTTTGCCCCGTACCCCATTGAGAGACATTATGTGTGGGACCCGTACCCCAGTGAGAGTCAGTGTCTGTGCAACCCGTACCCCAGTGAGAGTCAGTGTGTGTGGGACCCGTACCCTAGGGAGAGTCAGCGAGTGTGGAACTGATCCCCAGAGAGAGTCAGTGCGTGTGGAAACGGTACCCCAATTAGAGTCAGTGTCTGTGGAACTGTACCCCAGTGAGAGTCAGTGTCTGTGGAACCTGTACCCCTGTGACAGTCAGTGTCTGTGGAACTGTACGTCAGTGAGAGTCAGTGTCTGTGGAACCTGAGCCCTGTGACAGTCAGTGTCTGTGGAACTGTACCCCAGTGAGAGTCAGTATCTGTGGAACCTGTAGCCCTGTGACAGTCAGTGTTTGTGGAACTGTACCCCAGTGAGAGTCAGTGTCTGTGGAACTGTACCCCAGTGAGAGTCAGTGTCTGTGGAACCTGTACCCAGTGAGAATCAGAGTCTGTGGAACTGTACCCCAGTGAGAGTCTGTGTCTGTGGAACTGTACCCCAGTGAGAGTCAGTGTCTGTTGAACCTGTACCCCAGTGAAAGTCAATTTCTGTGAACTGTAACACAGAGATAGTCAGTGTCTCCGTAACCGGTACCCCAGGAGAGTCGGTGCCTGTGGAACTGTACCCCAATGAGAGTCAGTGTCTGTGCAACTGTACCCCAGTGAGTCAGTGTCTGTGGGACCTGTACCACAGTGACAGTCAGTGTCTGTGGAAACCGTACCCAGTGAGAATCAGTGTGTGTGGATTCAGTACCCCAGTGAGAGTCAGTCTCTGTGGATCCCGTCTCCCAATGAGAGTCAGTGTGTGTGGGACCCATACCCTAGGGAGAGTCAGTGTGTGTGGAAATGGTACCCCAGTGAGAGTCACTGTCTATGGAACTTTACCTCAGTGACAGTTCGTGTCTGTGGAACCTGTCCCCAAGTGAGAGTCAGTCTCCGTGGAACCGCTACCCAGTGAGAGTCAGTGTATGTGGAACCTGTACCCCAGTGAGATTCAGTGTTTGTGGAACAGTACCCCAGTGAGAGTCAGTGTCTGTGGAACAGTACCCCAGTGAGAGTCAGTGTTTGTGGAACTGTACCCCAGTGAGAGTCAGTGTCTGTGGAACCCGTACCCAGTGAGAGTCAGTGTCTGTGGCACTTTACCCCAGTGAGAGTCAGTGTCTGTGGACCTGTGCCTCAGTGAGAGTCTGTGTGGAAACCCTGCCCCAGTGAGAGTCAGTGTCTGTGGATCGGGTGGATGCGGTAAGGATGTTCCCAAGGATGGGTGAAATTAGAACTAGGGGGCATATTCTTCGAATAAGGGGCTGCTCTTGCAAAACTGAGATGAGGAGAAACTTCTTCACTCAGAGGGTAGTAGGTCTGTGGAATTTGCTACCCCAGGAAGCTGTGGAAGCTACATTATTAAATAAATTTAAAACAGAAATAGACAGTTTCCTAGAAGTAAAGGGAATTAGCGATTATGGGGAGCGGGCAGGAAATGGGACATGAGGCTGAGTTCGGATCGGTCAAGGCCCTGTGGATGGCGGAGCGGGCCCAGGGGCTGAGTGGCCGGGTCCTGCTCCTACTTCTTGTGTTCTTTAGATTTGAGGTTAGGATCAGATCAGCCATGATCTTATTGAATGGCGGAGCAGGCTCGAGGGGCCGATTGGCCTACTCCTGCTCCTATTTCTTATGTTCTTATGTTCTTATGAACTGTACCACTGTGAGAGTCACTGTCTATGGAACTGTACGCCAGTGAGAGTCAGTGATTGTGGCACCCGTGCCCCAGTGGGAGTCCGTGTCTGTGGAAACTGTACCCCAATGAGAGTCTCAGTGTCTCTGGAACCTGTACCCCAGTGAGAGTCAGTGTTTGTGTAACAGTACCCCAGTGAGAGTCAGAGTCTGTGGAACTGTACCCCAGTGAGAGTCAGTGTCTGTGGACCTGTGCCCCAGTGAGAGTCAGTGTCTGTGGATCCCGTGCCCCAGTGAGAGTCAGTGTCTATGGAACCCCTGCCCCAGTGAGAGTCAGTGTCTGTGGACCTGTGCCCCAGTGAGAGTCAGTGTATGTGGAACCTGTACCCCAGTGAGAGTCAGTGTCTCTGGAACTGTACCCCAGTGAGAGTCAGTGTCTGTGGAACCTGTACCCCAGTGAGAGTCAGTGACTGTGGAACTGTACCCCTGTGACAGTCAGTGTCTGTGGAACCTGTACCCCAGTGAGAGTCAGTGTCTGTGGAACCTGTACCCCAATGAGAGTCAGTGTCTCTGGAACCTGTACCCCAGTGAGAGTCAGTGTCTGTGGAACCTGTACCCCAGTGAGTGTCAGTGTGTGTGGAACTGTACCCCAGTGAGATTCAGTGTCTGTGGAACCTGTACCCCAGTGAGAGTCAGTGTGTGTGGAACCTCTACCCAGTCACAGTCAGTGTCTGTGGAACCTGTACCCCATTGAATGTCAGTGTCTTGGAACTCTAACCCAGTGAGAGTCAAAGTCTGTGGAACCCGTACCACAGTGAGTGGCAGTGTATGTGGGACCCATACCCGAGTGAGAGTCAGTGTTTGTGGAACAGTACCCCAGTGAGAGTCAGTGATTGTGGAACCCGTGCCCCAGTGGGAGTCCGTGTCTGTGGAAACTGTACCCCAATGAGAGTCTCAGTGTCTCTGGAACCTGTACCCCAGTGAGAGTCAGTGTTTGTGTAACAGTACCCCAGTGAGAGTCAGAGTCTGTGGAACTGTACCCCAGTGAGAGTCAGTGTCTGTGGACCTGTGCCCCAGTGAGAGTCAGTGTCTGTGGAACCCCTGCCCCAGTGAGAGTCAGTGTCTGTGGATCCCATGCCCCAGTGAGAGTCAGTGTCTATGGAACCCCTGCCCCAGTGAGAGTCAGTGTCTGTGGACCTGTGCCCCAGTGAGAGTCAGTGTATGTGGAACCTGTACCCCAGTGAGAGTCAGTGTCTCTGGAACTGTACCCCAGTGAGAGTCAGTGTCTGTGGAATCTGTACCCCAGTGAGAGTCAGTGTCTGTGGAACTGTACCCAAGTGAGAGTCAGTGTCTGTGGAACCTGTACCCCAGTGACAGTCAGTGTCTGTGGAACTTTACCCTAATGAGAGTCAGTATCTGTGGAACTGTACCCCAGTGAGAGTCAGTGTATGTGGAACCCGTGCCCCAGTGAGAGTCAGTGTCTGTGGGACCTGTACCCCAGTGAGAGTCAATGTTTGTGGACCTGTGCCTCAGTGAGAGTCAGTGTCTGTGGAACCTGTACCCCATTGAATGTCAGTGTCTTGGAACTCTAACCCAGTGAGAGTCAAAGTCTGTGGAACCCGTACCACAGTGAGTGGCAGTGTATGTGGGACCCATACCCGAGTGAGAGTCAGTGTTTGTGGAACAGTACCCCAGTGAGAGTCAGTGATTGTGGAACCCGTGCCCCAGTGGGAGTCCGTGTCTGTGGAAACTGTACCCCAATGAGAGTCTCAGTGTCTCTGGAACCTGTACCCCAGTGAGAGTCAGTGTTTGTGTAACAGTACCCCAGTGAGAGTCAGAGTCTGTGGAACTGTACCCCAGTGAGAGTCAGTGTCTGTGGACCTGTGCCCCAGTGAGAGTCAGTGTCTGTGGAACCCCTGCCCCAGTGAGAGTCAGTGTCTGTGGATCCCATGCCCCAGTGAGAGTCAGTGTCTATGGAACCCCTGCCCCAGTGAGAGTCAGTGTCTGTGGACCTGTGCCCCAGTGAGAGTCAGTGTATGTGGAACCTGTACCCCAGTGAGAGTCAGTGTCTCTGGAACTGTACCCCAGTGAGAGTCAGTGTCTGTGGAATCTGTACCCCAGTGAGAGTCAGTGTCTGTGGAACTGTACCCAAGTGAGAGTCAGTGTCTGTGGAACCTGTACCCCAGTGACAGTCAGTGTCTGTGGAACTTTACCCTAATGAGAGTCAGTATCTGTGGAACTGTACCCCAGTGAGAGTCAGTGTATGTGGAACCCGTGCCCCAGTGAGAGTCAGTGTCTGTGGGACCTGTACCCCAGTGAGAGTCAATGTTTGTGGACCTGTGCCTCAGTGAGAGTCAGTGTGTGTGGAACCCCTGCCCCAGTGAGAGTCAGTGTATGTGGAACCTGTACCCCAGTGAGAGTCAGTGTCTGTGGAAACTGTCCCCAAGTGAGAGTCAGTGTCTCTGGAACTGTACCCCAGTGAAAGTCAGTGTCTGTGGAACCTGTACCCCAGTGAGAGTCAGTGTCTGTGGAACTGTACCCAAGTGAGAGTCAGTGTCTGTGGAACCTGTACCCCAGTGAGAGTCAGTGTCTGTGGAACTTTACCCCAATGAGAGTCAGTATCTGTGGAACTGTACCCCAGTGAGAGTCAGTGTCTCTGGAACTGTACCCCAGTGAGAATCAGTGCCTATGGAACTGTACCCCAGTGAGAGTCAGTGTCTGTGGAACCTGTACCCCTGTGACAGTCAGTGTCTGTGGAACTGTACCCCAGTGAGAGTCAGTGTCTGTGGAACTGTACCCCAGTGAGAGTCAGCGTCTGTGAAACCTGTACCCCTGTGATAGTCAGTGTCTGTGGAAACTGTCCCCAAGTGACAGTCAGTGTATGTGGAACCTGTACCCCAGTGAGAGTCAGTGTCTCTGGAACTGTACCCCAGTGAGAGTCATTGTCTGTGGAACTGCACCCCTGTGACAGTCAGTGTCTGTGGAACTGTACCCCAGTGAGAGTCAGTGTCTGTGGAACTGTACCCCAGTGAGAGTCAGTGTCTCTGGAACTGTACCGCAGTGAGAGACAGTGTCTGTGGTACTGTACCCCAGTGAGAGTCAGTGTCTGTGGAACTGTATCCCAGTGAAAGTCAGTGTCTGTGGAATCTGTACCCCAGTGAGAGTCAGTGTGTGTGGAACCTCTACCCAGTCACAGTCAGTGTCTGTGGAACCTGTACCCCATTGAATGTCAGTGTCTTGGAACTCTAACCCAGTGAGAGTCAAAGTCTGTGGAACCCGTATCACAGTGAGTGGCAGTGTATGTGGGACCCATACCCGAGTGAGAGTCAGTGTGTGTGGAACCTGTACCCCAGTGAGAGTCAGTATCTGTGGAACTGTACGCCAGTGAGAGTCAGTGTCTGTTGAACCTGTACCCCAGTGAGAGACAGTGTCTGTGGAACCTGTACCCCAGTGCGAGTCAGTGTCTGTTGAACCTGTACCCCAGTGAGAGTCAGTGTCTGTTGACCCTGTACCCCAGTGAGAGTCAGTGTGTGTGGAACCTGTCCCCAAGTAAGAATCAGTGTCCATGGGACCTCTACACAGTGAGAGTCAGTGTCTGTGGAACCTGTACCCCAGTGAGAGTCAGTGTCTGTGGAACTGTACCCCAGTGAGTCAGCGTCTGTGGAACTGAACCCCACTGAGAGTCAGTGTGTGTGGAACCTATACCCATGTGAGAGTCAGTGTCTGTGGAACATCTACCCAGTGCGAGTCAGTGTCTGTGAAGCTTTACCCCAATGAGAGTCAGTATCTGTGGAATTGTACCCAAGTGAGAGTCAGTGTCTGTGGAACCTGTACCCCAGTGAGAGTAAGTGTCTGTGGAACCCGTACCCCAGTGAGAGTCAGTGAAAGCTCACTCCTCCACAGAGCCCCGTGGGGAGGGCAACCAGCAGGCGGATGCGCTAGCCAGGGAAGGTGCCCGCAACGGCATTTTCTGGGACCCCTATGGGACCAGACCCATGGCAGCGATCCAAGGCAGGGACGGGAATCCCGGGAACTCCAGGGTAGCATTGCCCCTAGACCTTAAGACCGTCCAGAACCAGGATCCCGCCCTAAAAGCAGTCCTAAAAACCATTGCTGAGGGGAAGCAAGTAGAGGGTCCGTACAGTACGGCAACCCTCTCCGTTAAGGAAGGCATGCTGTTCCGCGAGGAACAGTGGGTTGTGCCGCAGCAGCACAGGAGGGAATTCCTCCAGTTGGCTCACGAGGGACCAGGGGCAGGGCACCCCGGGCCCGAGGTTACCTGGCAACGGGTAGAGCAAGCGGGATGGTGGCCGGGGCTCAGGGAACAGGTCCGCGAGTTCTGTGCAAGCTGTCTCGTGTGCGCTGCAAACAACCCAGACCCCCAGAAAAGGAAAGTGCCCATGGGGCACGTAAGAAGGGTAGAGGGACCATGGCAGTCGATACAGATCGACTATATAGGGCCCCTGCCCACCACCCAGGGAGGCTATAAATACTGCCTCGTCTTGGTGGATGTGTTTTCCAAATGGGTGGAAGCCTTCCCCTGTCGAACAGCTACGGCACTGGGTACTGCAAAAATCTTGGTCCGGGAAGTGTTCTCGCGGTGGGGACTCCCCCGTTTTGTGGTGTCAGACCAAGGGAGTCATTTCACCGGTCAGGTGATGCAGAACACCCTCATGCTTTTGGGCATTGAAGGGAAATGGCACGTAGCACACAATCCCCAGTCATCCGGGATTGTTGAACGCATGAACCGGACCCTGAAGGAAAAATTGAGGAAAGAGACTAGGAACTCGCCCCAAAAATGGGCGGAGGTTCTGCCTTTAGTCCTCATGGGGGTCCGGGCCAGTCAGTCGAAAAGTACGGGGTATTCCCCGCACGAGGTGATGACTGGGAGGATCATGCGAACCCCCACCCATGTGCTAGCGCCGGTGCTCACTGAGGGTCAGCTCCACGAGATAAGCAGGGACAAGTTTGCCCAGACCCTCTTGGAGCGCCTGAAGCAGGTTTATGAGCAGGCGGCTGGGAACATGGGAAGGCAGCATCAGGGCAATCGCCTGTTGCTGGAACCCCGCAAAATGTGGGAGTGGGAAGTAGGAGACCAGGTCATGGTCAGAAACTACGCCAGAGTAGGGAGTCTGGAACCACTGTATATGGGACCCTACAATATTGTAGATAAAGCGAGTCCCATGGTATACGCCGTAAAGGTACCTCGGCGCACTAAGTGGTTCCACGTAAACCAGTGCAAATTGTACAAGCCAGGTGCACAAGGGAAAACCACAGGGGCAAAACCTGCGAGTGGGGACTCGCAGCCCCAGGTCGGACCACAAGGCACACAGGCAGGCAAAGCAGCCTGCATCAGGGAAGGAGACATCCTGGAAAATTGTGAAACATTTTTGTGGGGTTGGGAGTCAGATGAGGGAGAGTTCCGGGAACTCGAGTCAGATGAGGATAGTGATGAGGACGAGTGGGAATCGGGGAACGCAAGGGTCGCCCCCGATTCAGGTATAGGGAGGACAGGGGCTGCAGATAGAGATCCACACAGGGTGGACACCCAGGCTGCAGGTCCCGAACACAGGAGGGAGGAGCTAGGGGAGGCGGAGCCAGCCACTGTGGGACCACAGGGCGGGACGGCGGAAACCTCAGAGCCCGAGCCGCCCGCCTTGAACGTCCTGCCCTCGAGGGAGGTAGGGACTGTGAGTGGAGGTTCGCCTGCTGGGCCGAGTAGGGCGGTGCCACAAGCTGCAGGTCCCGAGGTCAGGGAGGCGGAGTCAGGGGAGACGGAGCCAGCGACTGTGGTGGGACCACAGATCGTCCCGGTGGAAGTCTCGGAACCCGGTCCGTCGGTCCTGGGATTCCTGCCCCCGACAACTCCTCATAGGTCAATTCGGGCACCCCAGCCCAGGAAAATGTGGTCATGTCCCCAGACTGCCCCAAGGCGCAGGCTTAAGGTTAAGGCAGCCCAGGTAGGGCCCAGTCCCATCGCAGCAGCAACAGGCTGCGGCAGATCAAAGGAAGGGGTCAGTGCCCTCCCACCGTCGGGAAGAGCTCGCAGCAGCCTTCTCAGAATTTAAAGGGGCCGCCCTGGGAACGGGCGGCGCTGTACAGTAATAAGTTTAGGATAAGTTTCTAAGTTTATAGTTTAAGGTTAAGAATAAGTTTATAGTTTTAGATAAGGTTATAAGTTTATAGTTTTAAAACAGGTTAAGTTTGTAGTTTAATTTTAACAGAAAATGGTAAAATGATGGGAGCTTTAGAGATAGGTTTAGTTAAAGTTTATTCAGCGAACATTGAAGTTTACGTGAGGCGAGGTCAGGGGACCCGCTCACCCTTCACAAAAGCCAGAGACTCTTGCGAGGCTGGCTACCTCATTCTATCTGATCACAGGAACCAAGGAAGGATGGAACGAATTCTAGTATTGCTCGCGGCAATCGGATGTGGATTGGCCTAGCAAGGCCGCACCAAGGATGTCGTGGTGTTTGGATGCTCCGGGGACACGGCCCCCATCGCGGTGGATGGGACCGGAAGACGGGAGGCTGAGGAGACCACCACCTATTTCCACAAGGGAAGGTGGCCAGGATGGCTGGGAACGAACTCAACGGAGTATTCCAGCACATCGGGGTTTGCCTACCAAGAGACTTCTTTAATGTGCCCCAAAGTAAGGATCATCGCACCCAGGATCAGCGTCACTGTCGGCAAACGGATTTGTTTGACTTGTAGTGGGAATGTCCCATTGAGCCGATGGTGGTGGCTGCGAAAGCTGAGCAAAAACATGAGGAACTCTTCGGTCGAGTGGGAACGACTGGGTAATAATACCCATCGGACAATTACGGGGACAAACGGACAAGTGAGAGTCTGTTGGGACAAATGGTGGGAACCGGATGAGGGAATTTATGTATGTATGTGGGGGTCAAAGTACGCTTGCCCCAAAGGCATCTCCATATTTTTCATTAATCAATGGCAGGATAACGGACAGGGGATGAGGTGGGATGCGAGCACCAGGGGGTGCGGAGCCCCATACTCTTCGATCCCGGTAAATGCCACTGAACTCATTACGCGCCCACGCAAAGCCCCGCCCACGATTCCGGTGGTTCTTGCTAAAGAGGAAGGGTGCCCTAAAACTAGTAAGGGACCCGGGAATGGTTTGGTACTGGTCCCCACAGACCAGATACTATTTCAGGGGGTACATTACGCGGTGGCCTCGGTGATTTTAAATCTCACCGAGGTGCGGTTACCAGAGTGGTGCCCCAAAAAGACGGAACAGTTGTATCAGGTCCTGTTGACCAAGATGTTCAGATAATTTTACGAATTCGATTTCGCGGAAATTGATAAAACAAGTTTGTACACCGCACCACATGAAGTTTTTGATCAAGTGGGGAGGCAAAGAAGGGGTGTAGTGAACGACGCGTTCACTGCTTTTAACACGGGTACATCTGTGGTCAACGCTCTAGACAGTGTGGAGCTGCAGACCCAGATTAATGGTTTAAAGACGCAATTAAAAGACATTCTAACAGATGAAAATAAGGTGGTTGGGTCGGGTTTACACGAGGACCAAGCCATGACTCTCCATTTAAAGGAAATTATAGCAGAACTAGAGAAACACGCGAGAACGGTAAATGCCCTGATTAGGGAAGATCGGAATGCATCCGATCAAGCTGCGCAGAACGAGGTGTGCGTGCTTTACGGGGCGTGGTTACTGGGCGAGGGCCGCAGTAATTTGGAGGATTTAAAACAAGGTTTGGTCCCGTCCTGGATAAGTAACAAACACCTGCGGGCGCTCCACCCTTTTCAGAACGCATTAAGCCCGTGCCAGCTCAGGCTAGCTTCAGAAGCATACCCAGTCCCCGTGGACTGTGGACGATCAAACCATACTATCATGGGTATAGTACTACGTATGCCGGTTTTGGGCGACACAGCAAAGCCCGCCCCAGTGTATCGGGTAGAGAACATTGGTGTCATTCAGGGGGGAGCCCACATTCGCTATGCAGCGGTTCCACCCTACGTCATCCGCTGGGAGCAAACGATGACAGGTACAGATCTCTCTGGTTGTCGTGGCAGGGGAGCACACATAATACTGTGTCCCCAGCACTTGAATGCCTTTTTAACACCACAGTGCGGGTTCAGAACGGCTGGCGCCAAGTCCATGAATTGCACCATGGAGGCAATGGCACAAGATCATGTGCCTCCGCAGGTAGCATACATCGGGGGTGGAACATATTGTGTTACCACTGCAGCGCAGCACTACCAGCATGGAAACCGTAGCCGGTGTCCGGTGAGTGACAGCAGTTTCTGTTTTCAAACCCAGGGCGGAAGTTCAAGTAGCACAACAGCGAATTGTCCCAATCCCTGAACCATCCACGGTTCATCTCACCGTAAAAGAGAACTTCACCAACCTGCAGCGATTCGTCGCGCATTTCGGATACCTCATTCCCCCTCTCCCTGAACACCTCACCAAGCTTTTAAAAGCCGTCGCGGTGTCACAAAAACATTTTTACACACTAGAACAGAAAACTGTCGAAATAGGGACAGACATTCTGGACATAGTAATTCCACCGTGGTGGAATCTGTTCACCAACATTGAAGTGCCTTCCTGGATTAGAATAGCCTCCCAGATTTTAGTTGTATGCCAAGTGTTTATTGTGGTATACTTATTGGTCGTACATTGTAAGAGAGGCAAACGCCTCACCAAGAACGAAAACACGGGAGAGTGGCGAGAACGTTACGTGCACGTGCACGATGAAAGCACCGTGTAATCAGAAAATGGCGTCACTCTCGTTTGCCACGTGCGCCTCAGAAGTGTTGCACTCGATCGTGACTTTTCGGAAACTGTAAATACGTTTGGAACTCGACATGTTTTAAGAGTTGGTGTTGATTATTCTGGTGATGGTGTTGTAGTTAAAAATGATTGTTTGGTTTTGTTTTGTTTTTCCTTTCCCTAAATAAAAATATGAATATACAGGTGATACGAGAGGCATCGGCCTGGTTACGCCTGGAAGGAAAACAAGTGGTGTAAGTTTGAAGGCAAATAATGCCTACGGTGCTATAAAATGTAATTTTCTTGGGAAATAAGGACGACACAAAGACTCTAGATAGTTTAAGTTATGGGATTAATTTTCTGGATCTGGAGAAATCGAGATAATATTGCTCACCACAATATTTTTGATATGATAAGCGGAGTTATTCGCATCAACAGGAGGGACTGTAGAATTCGCAATATATCGCGATTTTATTAATAAGGAGAAAAACACATAGTTTCGTTCAAACAGCTTTTATTTCAGCAGAATGCTGTCAGGTTTTCAAAGTGGACACAAGCAGCTTGTAAAATGGCCGCCACGCCTCGTGGCGGAACATTCTAGACTTTTCGACAGGCAGACAAGATGGCGTTCCAATAAACATTTGTGCAAGATCGATCAAGACTCAGCACATTTAAGATAATACACGAGACATCATGGGTTTGCAGTATACACATAAATACTGAAGTCGGTCTCCCAGGTGCGAATAAGGGCTATTGTACCAAGTAATCAAGAACCCATCCAAAGACATTAATATGCAAAATCCCAATGACTCTACGATGAGAGAGCCGTTAGCGGGTAGTTACAGAAAACATTTGGAAGCCCCAAAACCCCTCCAGGGAGAACACCGACCGATTAAACAATGGGAAAAGTATTAACAGGTACTCAGACAGTTACGAGTATCCCCGAAACCCATTAAAAACGGAGATCACCTTATACAAGAAATTTGAGCGCCAAACCCTAAACAAAAGAAAAGACATTAAGGTTGGGCGGGAAAAGGAAGATTTTGCACTATAACTGCAAGCTCCAAACCGTCCATCTTTCTCTTATTCGGTTGACTCTTATCCTCGTGGCTGCTCCTGTGCTCTTATCCTTTCGACTCCTTGCCGCCTGCCTCGTGTCTCTGCCTCTTGTAGCTTATAAAGACTGTTGAACTTTACGATCCGCTCGGATCTACCTCGTGGCGTTCCGTGAAGATCTGTGTGGAACTGGGCTCTGAAGCCTTGAAACGGGCGCACCATCCCGAGAAGTCGGTAAACGGTGTTGGAACCGAAGGCCCGAGATGAGATGAGATGAGATGAGATGAGATGAGAAGAGAAGAAGACCATACGTATCGCCACGGTCAGTAAGCTCCGACCGCGCCTGTAGGTCGAATAGACACTTTCCTTGCCCAGGAAGACTTTCTTTTGAGTTTTATAGAACTGGCACAGGAAGACTATTCTTCGAATTTTATCGTATCTGTGCGAGGGCACAGGAAGACTCTTCTTTGAGCAGTGTCGGAACTCCGAGGACAACACAGATCTTCATGACAGCAGACGTTCCAGCCTGCTAGCCGGAGCAGAAACGAGTAAACAAGTGGGGTACAGAGACTCCTGATCGACACGTGGGTGATCAGGTGCTGTGGTGAAAAACATCCGATCAGAGTTTTCGGAATTCTCCGAGTTATCACGAGTGGTGAGCATGAGTCTCGATCCTACAAATCTAGCTTAGGGCAGATATTGATAGGGGAGGGTTTAAGTTTTAAGGATAATTGTAATGTGTGCCCCCATTTACGATGTGTCGTTCGTTCCTCGTTTCCCTGAAATTAGTTACATAACTGCGTGTAAGATTGTACTGTCGTTAATCTGTGCTTATGACATGTATTTCGTAATCTTAAATAATATGCAATAAAGATTTTCCATTTCGTACCATTCAACCGGGTCTACCTGAGTTTTATCTCCATTACTGCTCTCGCATCTAAGTCCAGTGTCAGAACCGTAAGGGCGAGTGGGTCGAACCACTCACAGGTGTCTAGTGCTCCCAGACTGGCTGGAGACCAGAACAGGCAATAAGGCCTAACCCGCACTAGCATCCAGGCTGCACAGAGCCACAAGAACCTCACAGGTTCAGAGAGAAAAACCCTTACAGAACCTGTAACCCAGTGAGAGTCAGTATCTGTGGAACTGTACGCCAGTGAGAGTCAGTGTCTGTAGAACCTGTCCCCAAGTGAGTGTCAGTGTATGTGGAACCTGTACCCCAGTGAGAGTCAGTGTCTCTGGAACTGTACCCCAGTGAGAGTCAGTGTCTGTGGGACCCATACCCGAGTGAGAGTCAGTGTGTGTGGAACCTGTACCCCAGTGAGAGTCAGTGTCTGTGGAACCTGTACCCCAGTGAGAGTCAGTGTCTGTGGAACTTTACCCCAGTGAGAATCAGTGGCTGTCGAACCCGTACCCAGTCAGAGTCAGTGTCTGTGGGACCCGTACCCCAGTGAGAGTTAGTGTGTGTGGGAAAGGTATCCCAGTGAGAGTCAGTGTCTGTGGAACCAATACCCAAGTGAGAGTCAGTGTATGTGGAACCTGTACCCCAATGAGAGTCAGTGTCTCTGGAACTGTACCCCAGTGAGAGTCAATATCTGTGTAACCCGAACCACAGAGAGAGTCAGTGTCTGTGGAACCCGTACCACAGTGAGAGTCAGTGTCTGTGGAACCCGTACCACAGTGAGAGTCAGTGTCTGTGGCACTTTACCCCGTGAGAGTCAATGCCTGTGGACCCGTACCCCAGTGAGAGTCAGTGTCTGTGGAACCCCTGCCCCAGTGAGAGTCAGTGTCTGTGGATCCCGTGCCCCAGTGAGAGTCAGTGTCTATGGAACCCCTGCCCCAGTGAGAGTCAGTGTATGTGGAACCCGTGCCCCAGTGAGAGTCAGTGTCTGTGGAACCCGTACCACAGTGAGTGTCAGTGTATGTGGGACCCATACCCGAGTGAGAGTCAGTGTGTGTGGAACCTGTACCCCAGTGAGAGTCAGTATCTGTGGAACTGTACGCCAGTGAGAGTCAGTGTCTGTTGATCCTGTACCCCAGTGAGAGTCAGTGTGTGTGGAACCTCTCCCCAAGTAAGAGTCAGTGTCCATGGGACCTCTACACAGTGAGAGTCAGTGTCTGTAGAACTGAACCCCAGTGAGAGTCAGTGTGTGTGGAACCTATACCCATGTGAGAGTCAGTGTCTGTGGAACTTCTACCCAGTGCGAGTCAGTGTCTGTGGAGCTTTACCCCAATGAGAGTCAGTATCTGTGGAATTGTACCCAAGTGAGAGTCAGTGTCCGTGGAACTGTATCCAAGTGAGAGTCAGTGTCTGTGGAACTTTACCCCAGTGAAAGTCAGTGTCTGTGGAACCTGTACCCCAGTGAGAGTCAGTGTCTGGGAATTGTAACCCAGAGAGAGTCAGTGCCTATGGAACTGTACCCCAGTGAGAGTCAGTGTCTGTGGAACCCGTACCCAGTGAGAGACAATGTCTGTGGAACCCGTACCCCAGTGAGAGTCAGTGTCTGTAGGACCCATTCCCAAGTGAGAGTCGGTGTGTGTTTGACCTGTACCCCAGTGAGAGTCAGTGTTTGTGGGAAAGGTAATCCAGTGAGAGTCAGTGTCTGTGGAGCCAGTACCCAAGTGAGAGGCAGTGTCTTTGGGACCTGTACCCCAGTGTGAGTCAGAGTCTGTGGAACTATTACCCCAGTGAGAGTCAGTGTGTGTGGAACTGTAACCCAGTGAGAGTCAGTGTCTGTGGAACCTGTACCCCAGTGTGAGTCAGAGTCTGTGGAACCATTACCCCAGTGAGAGTCAGTGTCTGTGGCACTTTACCCCGTGAGAGTCAATGTCTGTGGACCTGTGCCCCAGTGAGAGTCAGTGTGTGTGGAACCCCTGCCCCAGTGAGATTCAGTGTCTGTGGAACCCGTTCCCCAGTGACAGTCAGTGTCTGTGGCACTTTACCCCGTGAGAGTCAATGTCTGTGGACCTGCACCCTAATGAGAGTCAGTATCTGTAGAACTGTACCCCAGTGAGAGTCAGCGTCTGCGGGACCCATACCCCAGTGAGAGTCAGTGTCTTTGGAACCTATACCACAGTGAGAGTCAGTGTCTGTGGGACCCGTACCCCAGTGAGAGTCAGTGTCTTTGGAACCTATACCACAGTGAGAGTCAGTGTCTGTGGGACCCGTACCCCAGTGAGAGTCAGTGTCTTTGGAACCTATACCACAGTGAGAGTCAGTGTCTGTGGGACCTGTTCCCCAGTGAGAGTCAGTGTCTGTGGGACCCGTACCCCAGTGAGAGTCAGTGTCTGTGGAACTGTACCCCAGTGAGAGTCAGGCCCAGAAATTAGGCTCCCTGGCTTCCCGCGGGTGCAATTATCGCGCGCGCACCTACCTACCGCGCCTGCCGTCGACCTCTGGGCCCACGGGGACTGCAGCTCCTGGGCCTCCTGCAGCTGCTGGCGCGCAGTGCTTGTGTATCCCAGGGGCGTAGTTAGTGCGATGCGTCCCCTGGGATCACGTGGGCCATGGAGAGCCAATGGCAGCAGACCATCTTTCATTCATATATTTGACAGGAAGACCTGTCAAATCTACGAATTGAAATCGGTCCTAAAACAACACCTAAACTTCAAATTAAAAAAAAGCATCACATTTTTAAAATAACTATAGTTAAATAAATTAACTATGTTAAACAAAAATTTAAATTTTTGACAAAATTAAAATACTTTTTAACTGTGCTAAAAATAAACGTACCTTTCTTTAAAGTATCTAAAAAAGATAAACCTGTTGAAAATTTTTTAAAATTATAATTAATTAACCACTTACCTTGTAAAAAACGGGTCTTGCGCCTCCTTTTTAAAAGCGCAGCTTCTTCAATACTTACCTTCCCGGACAAACCTGAAAAAAACCCTAAGTTTGCTGGCTGCGTGCGCGCAGCCTCTACCACGCATGCGGCTCACCTCTGAACCACTCCCTTCACCAGACCGGAAGTTCCGGTTTCCCGTGCATGCGCAATGCATGCAGTAAACCGGCACCTCAGGTGGCCTTACGGGTGAGTACACAGTGCCTACTCACCCAACAAGTGCCGAATTTCTGGCCCAGTGTCTGTGGAACTGTACCCCAGTGAGAGTCAGTGTCTGTGGAACCCGTACCCCAGTGAGAGTCAGTGTCTGTGGAACCTGTACCCCAGTGAGAGTCAGTGTCTGTGGAACCCGTACCCCAGTGAGAGTCAGTGTCTGTGGAACCCGTACCCCAGTGAGAGTCAGTGTCTGTGGAGCCTGTACCCCAGTGAGAGTCAGTGTCTGTGGAACCCGTACCCCAGTGAGAGTCAGTGTCTGTGGAACCCGTACCCCAGTGAGAGTCAGTGTCTGTGGAACCCGTACCCCAGTGAGAGTCAGTGTCTGTGGAACCTGTACCCCAGTGAGAGTCAGTGTCTGTGGAACCCGTACCCCAGTGAGAGTCAGTGTCTGTGGAACCTGTACCCCAGTGAGAGTCAGTGTCCGTGGAAATTCTACGCAGCGAGAATCAGTGTCTGTGGAACCTGTACCCCAGTGAGCGTCATTGTCTGTGGAACCTGTACCCCAGTGAGAGTCAGTGTCTGTGGAACCCGTACCCCAGTTTGAGTCAGTGTCTGTGGAAATGTACCCCAGTGAGAGTCAGTGTCTGTGGAACTGTACCCCAGTGAGATCATTGTCTTCGGGATCCGTACCCCAGTGGGAGTCAGTGTCTTTACAATCCGTACCCCAGTGAGAGTCAGTGTCTGTGAAACCGGTACCCCGTGTGAGTCAGTGTCTGTGGAACCCGTACCCCAGTGAGAGTCAGTGTCTGTGGAACTGTACCCCAGTGAGAGTCAGTGTCTGTGGAACCTGTACCCCAGTGAGAGTCAGTGTCTGTGGAACCTGTACCCCAGTGAGAGTCAGTGTCTGTGGAACCCATGCCCCAGTGAGAGTCAGTGTCTGTGGATCCCGTGCCCCAGTGAGAGTCAGTGTCTATGGAACCCCTGCCCCAGTGAGAGTCAGTGTCTGTGGATCCCGTACCCCAGTGAGAGTCAGTGTATGTGGAACCCGTGCCCCAGTGAGAGTCAGTGTCTGTGGAACCCGTACCACAGTGAGTGTCAGTGTATGTGGGACCCATACCCGAGTGAGAGTCAGTGTGTGTGGAACCTGTACCCCAGTGAGAGTCAGTATCTGTGGAATTGTACGCCAGTGAGAGTCAGTGTCTGTTGATCCTGTACCCCAGTGAGAGTCACTGTGTGTGGAACCTGTCCCCAAGTAAGAGTCAGTGTCCATGGGACTTCTACACAGTGAGAGTCAGTGTCTGTGGAACTGAACCCCAGTGAGAGTCAGTGTGTGTGGAACCTATACCCATGTGAGAGTCAGTGTCTGTGGAACTTCTACCCAGTGCGAGTCAGTGTCTGTGGAGCTTTACCCCAATGAGAGTCAGTATCTGTGGAATTGTACCCAAGTGAGAGTCAGTGTCCGTGGAACTGTATCCAAGTGAGAGTCAGTGTCTGTGGAACTTTACCCCAGTGAAAGTCAGTGTCTGTGGAACCTGTACCCCAGTGAGAGTCAGTGTCTGGGAATTGTAACCCAGAGAGAGTCAGTGCCTATGGAACTGTACCCCAGTGAGAGTCAGTGTCTGTGGAACCCGTACCCAGTGAGAGACAATGTCTGTGGAACCCGTACCCCAGTGAGAGTCAGTGTCTGTAGGACCCATTCCCAAGTGAGAGTCGGTGTGTGTTTGATCTGTACCCCAGTGAGAGTCAGTGTTTGTGGGAAAGGTAATCCAGTGAGAGTCAGTGTCTGTGGAGCCAGTACCCAAGTGAGAGGCAGTGTCTTTGGGACCTGTACCCCAGTGTGAGTCAGAGTCTGTGGAACCATTACCCCAGTGAGAGTCAGTGTGCGTGGAACTGCAACCCAGTGAGAGTCAGTGTCTGTGGAACCTGTACCCCAGTGTGAGTCAGAGTCTGTGGAACCATTACCCTAGTGAGAGTCAGTGTCTGTGGCACTTTACCCCGTGAGAGTCAATGTCTGTGGACCTGTGCCCCAGTGAGAGTCAGTGTGTGTGGAACCCCTGCCCCAGTGAGATTCAGTGTCTGTGGAACCCGTGCCCCAGTGACAGTCAGTCTCTGTGGCACTTTACCCCGTGAGAGTCAATGTCTGTGGACCTGTACCCCAGTGAGAGTCAGCGTATGTGGAACTGTACCCCAATGAGAGTCAGTATCTGTAGAACTGTACCCCAGTGAGAGTCAGCGTCTGCGGGACCCGTACCCCAGTGAGAGTCAGTGTCTTTGGAACCTATACCACAGTGAGAGTCAGTGTCTGTGGGACCCGTACCCCAGTGAGAGTCAGTGTCTTTGGAACCTATACCACAGTGAGAGTCAGTGTCTGTGGGACCTGTTCCCCAGTGAGAGTCAGTGTCTGTGGGACCCGTACCCCAGTGAGAGTCAGTGTCTGTGGAACTGTACCCCAGTGAGATCATTGTCTTCGGGATCCGTACCCCAGTGAGAGTCAGTGTCTTTACAATCCGTACCCCAGTGAGAGTCAGTGTCTGTGAAACCGGTACCCCGTGTGAGTCAGTGTCTGTGGAAACGTACCCCAGTGAGAGTAAGTGTCTGTGGAACCCATACCCCAGTGAGAGTCAGTGTCTGTGAAACCTGTACCCCAGTGAGAGTCAGTGTCTCTGGAACCTGTACCCCAGTGAGAGTCAGTGTCTGTGGAACCTGTACCCCAGTGAGAGTCAGCGTCTGTGGAACCTGTACCCCAGTGACAGTCAGTGTCCGTGGAACCTCTGCCCAGTGAAAGTCAGAATCTTTGGAACTGTACCCCAGTGAGAGCCAATGCCTGTGGCATTGTACCCCAGTGAGAGTCAGTGTCTGTGGAACCATACCCCAGTGAGAGTCAGTGTCTGTGGAACCTGTACCCCAGTGAGATTCGGTGTCTGCGGAACCTGTACCCCAGTGAGAGTCAGTGTCTGTGGAACCCGTACCCCAGTGAGAGTCAGTGTCCGTGGAACCTCTGCCCAGTGAAAGTCAGAATCTTTGGAACTGTACCCCAGTGAGAGCCAATGCCTGTGGCATTGTACCCCAGTGAGAGTCAGTGTCTGTGGAACCATACCCCAGTGAGAGTCAGTGTCTGTGGAACCTGTACCCCAGTGAGAGTCGGTGTCTGCGGAACCTGTACCCCAGTGAGAGTCAGTGTCTGTGGAACCCGTACCCCAGTGAGAGTCAGTGTCCGTGGAACCTCTGCCCAGTGAAAGTCAGAATCTTTGGAACTGTACCCCAGTGAGAGCCAATGTCTGTGGCATTGTACCCCAGTGAGAGTCAGTGTCTGTGGAACCATACCCCAGTGAGAGTCAGTGTCTGTGGAACCTGTACCCCAGTGAGAGTCGGTGTCTGCGGAACCTGTACCCCAGTGAGAGTCAGTGTCTCTGGAACTGTACCCCAGTGAGAGTCAGTGTCTGTGGAACCAGTACCCCAGTGACAGTCAGTGTCTTTGGAACTGTACCCCAGTGAGAGTCAGTGTCTGTGGAACTGTACCCTAGTGAGAGTCAGTGTCTGTGGAACCTGTACCCCATTGAGAGTCAGTGTCCGTGGAACCTCTGCCCAGTGAGAGTCAGATTCTTTGGATCTGTACCCCAGTGAGAGCCAATGTCTGTGGAATTGTACCCCAGTGAGAGTCAGTGTCTCTGGAACCGTACCCCAGTGAGAGTCAGTGTCTGTGGAACCTGTACCCCAGTGAGAGTCGGTGTCTGCGGAACCTGTACCCCAGTGAGAGTCAGTGTCTCTGGAACTGTACCCCAGTGAGAGTCAGTGTCTGTGGAACCAGTACCCCAGTGACAGTCAGTGTCTTTGGAACTGTACCCCAGTGAGAGTCAGTTTCTGTGGAACTGTACCCCAGTGAGAGTCAGTGTCTGTGGAACCCGTACCCCAGTGTGAGTCAGTGTCTGTGGAACTGTACCCCAGTGAGAGGCAGTGTCTGTGGAACTGTACCCCAGTGAGATCATTGTCTTCGGGATCCGTACCCCAGTGAGAGTCAGTGTCTTTACAATCCGTACCCCAGTGAGAGTCAGTGTCTGTGGAACCCGTACCCCAGTGAGAGTAAGTGTCTGTGGAACCCATACCCCAGTGAGAGTCAGTGTCTGTGAAACCTGTACCCCAGTGAGAGTCAGTGTCTCTGGAACCTTACCCCAGTGAGAGTCAGTGTCTGTGGAACCTGTACCCCAGTGAGAGTCAGTGTCTGTGGAACCTGTACCCCAGTGACAGTCAGTGTCTGTGGAACCCGTACCCCAGTGAGAGTCAGTGTCCGTGGAACCTCTGCCCAGTGAGAGTCAGATTCTTTGGATCTGTACCCCAGTGAGAGCCAATGTCTGTGGCATTGTACCCCAGTGAGAGTCAGTGTCTGTGGAACCGTACCCCAGTGAGAGTCAGTGTCTGTGGAACCTGTACCCCAGTGAGAGTCGGTGTCTGCGGAACCTGTACCCCAGTGAGAGTCAGTGTCTCTGGAACTGTACCCCAGTGAGAGTCAGTGTCTGTGGAACCAGTACCCCAGTGACAGTCAGTGTCTTTGGAACTGTACCCCAGTGAGAGTCAGTGTCTGTGGAACTGTACCCCAGAGAGAGTCAGTGTCTGTGGAACCTGTACCCCAGTGAGAGTCAGTGTCCGTGGAACCTCTGCCCAGTGAGAGTCAGATTCTTTGGATCTGTACCCCAGTGAGAGCCAATGTCTGTGGAATTGTACCCCAGTGAGAGTCAGTGTCTCTGAAACCGTACCCCAGTGAGAGTCAGTGTCTGTGGAACCTGTACCCCAGTGAGAGTCGGTGTCTGCGGAACCTGTACCCCAGTGAGAGTCAGTGTCTCTGGAACTGTACCCCAGTGAGAGTCAGTGTCTGTGGAACCAGTACCCCAGTGACAGTCAGTGTCATTGGAACTGTACCCCAGTGAGAGTCAGTGTCTGTGGAACTGTACCCCAGTGAGAGTCAGTGTCTGTGGAACCCGTACCCCAGTGAGAGTCAGTGTCTGTGGAACTGTACCCCAGTGAGAGTCAGGCCCAGAAATTAGGCTCCCTGGCTTCCCGCGGGTGCAAGGATCCCGAGCGCACCTACCTACCGCGCCTGCCGTTGACCTCTGGGTCCACGGGGACTTCAGCTCCTGGGCCTCCTGCAGCTGCCGGTGCGCAGTGCTTGTGTATCCCAGGGGCGTAGTTAGTGCGATGCAGCCCCTGGGATCACGTGGGCCATGGAGCGCCAATCCTAGCAGGGCATTTTCATTCATAGATTTGACAGGAAGACCTGTTAAATCTATGAATTGAAATCAGCCCCAAAACAACACCTAAACTTCAAATAAATTAAAAAAAAAACCATCACATTTTTAAAATAACTATAGTTAAATAAATTAACTACTTTAAACAAAAATTTAAATTTTTGACAAAATTAAAATACTTTTTAACTGTGCTAAAAATAAACTTACCTTTCTTTAAAGTATCTAAAAAAGATAAACCTGTTGAAATTTTTTTAAAATTGTAATTAATTAACCACTTACCTTGTAAAAAACGGGTCTTGCGCCTCCTTTTTAAAAGCGCAGCTTCTTCAATGCTTACCCTCCCGGAGAAACCTGAAAAAAACCCTAAGTTTGCTGTGTGCGCGCAGCCTCTCCCGCGCACGCGGTTCACCTCTGAACCCCTCCCTTCACCAGACCGGAAGTTCCGGTTTCCCGCGCTTGCGCAGTGCTTGCAGGAAACAGGCACCTCAAGTGGCCTTACGGGTGAGTACACAGCGCGTACTCACCCGGCAAGCGCCGAATTTCTGGCCCAGTGTCTGTGGAACTGTACCCCAGTGAGAGTCAGTGTCTGTGGAACATGTACCCAGTGAGAGTCAGTGTCTGTGGAACCCGTGCCCCAGTGAGAGTCAGTGTCTGTGGAACCCGTACCACAGTGAGTGTCAGTGTATGTGGGACCCATACCCGAGTGAGAGTCAGTGTGTGTGGAACCTGTACCCCAGTGAGAGTCAGTATCTGTGGAATTGTATCCAAGTGAGAGTCAGTGTCCGTGGAACTGTATCCAAGTGAGAGTCAGTGTCTGTGGAACTTTACCCCAGTGAAAGTCAGTGTCTGTGGAACCTGTACCCCAGTGAGAGTCAGTGTCTGGGAATTGTAACCCAGAGAGAGTCAGTGCCTATGGAACTGTACCCCAGTGAGAGTCAGTGTCTGTGGAACCCGTACCCAGTGAGAGACAATGTCTGTGGAACCCGTACCCCAGTGAGAGTCAGTGTCTGTAGGACCCATTCCCAAGTGAGAGTCGGTGTGTGTTTGACCTGTACCCCAGTGAGAGTCAGTGTTTGTGGGAAAGGTAATCCAGTGAGAGTCAGTGTCTGTGGAGCCAGTACCCAAGTGAGAGGCAGTGTCTTTGGGACCTGTACCCCAGTGTGAGTCAGAGTCTGTGGAACTATTACCCCAGTGAGAGTCAGTGTGTGTGGAACTGTAACCCAGTGAGAGTCAGTGTCTGTGGAACCTGTACCCCAGTGTGAGTCAGAGTCTGTGGAACCATTACCCCAGTGAGAGTCAGTGTCTGTGGCACTTTACCCCGTGAGAGTCAATGTCTGTGGACCTGTGCCCCAGTGAGAGTCAGTGTGTGTGGAACCCCTGCCCCAGTGAGATTCAGTGTCTGTGGAACCCGTGCCCCAGTGACAGTCAGTGTCTGTGGCACTTTACCCCGTGAGAGTCAATGTCTGTGGACCTGCACCCTAATGAGAGTCAGTATCTGTAGAACTGTACCCCAGTGAGAGTCAGCGTCTGCGGGACCCATACCCCAGTGAGAGTCAGTGTCTTTGGAACCTATACCACAGTGAGAGTCAGTGTCTGTGGGACCCGTACCCCAGTGAGAGTCAGTGTCTTTGGAACCTATACCACAGTGAGAGTCAGTGTCTGTGGGACCCGTACCCCAGTGAGAGTCAGTGTCTTTGTAACCTATACCACAGTGAGAGTCAGTGTCTGTGGGACCTGTTCCCCAGTGAGAGTCAGTGTTTGTGGGACCCGTACCCCAGTGAGAGTCAGTGTCTGTGGAACTGTACCCCAGTGAGAGTCAGGCCCAGAAATTAGGCTCCCTGGCTTCCCGCGGGTGCAATTATCGCGCGCGCACCTACCTACCGCGCCTGCCGTCGACCTCTGGGCCCACGGGGACTGCAGCTCCTGGGCCTCCTGCAGCTGCTGGCGCGCAGTGCTTGTGTATCCCAGGGGCGTAGTTAGTGCGATGCGTCCCCTGGGATCACGTGGGCCATGGAGAGCCAATGGCAGCAGACCATCTTTCATTCATATATTTGACAGGAAGACCTGTCAAATCTACGAATTGAAATCGGTCCTAAAACAACACCTAAACTTCAAATTAAAAAAAAGCATCACATTTTTAAAATAACTATAGTTAAATAAATTAACTATGTTAAACAAAAATTTAAATTTTTGACAAAATTAAAATACTTTTTAACTGTGCTAAAAATAAACGTACCTTTCTTTAAAGTATCTAAAAAAGATAAACCTGTTGAAAATTTTTTAAAATTATAATTAATTAACCACTTACCTTGTAAAAAACGGGTCTTGCGCCTCCTTTTTAAAAGCGCAGCTTCTTCAATACTTACCTTCCCGGACAAACCTGAAAAAAACCCTAAGTTTGCTGGCTGCGTGCGCGCAGCCTCTACCACGCATGCGGTTCACCTCTGAACCACTCCCTTCACCAGACCGGAAGTTCCGGTTTCCCGTGCATGCGCAATGCATGCAGTAAACCGGCACCTCAGGTGGCCTTACGGGTGAGTACACAGTGCCTACTCACCCAACAAGTGCCGAATTTCTGGCCCAGTGTCTGTGGAACTGTACCCCAGTGAGAGTCAGTGTCTGTGGAACCCGTACCCCAGTGAGAGTCAGTGTCTGTGGAACCTGTACCCCAGTGAGAGTCAGTGTCTGTGGAACCCGTACCCCAGTGAGAGTCAGTGTCTGTGGAACCCGTACCCCAGTGAGAGTCAGTGTCTGTGGAGCCTGTACCCCAGTGAGAGTCAGTGTCTGTGGAACCCGTACCCCAGTGAGAGTCAGTGTCTGTGGAACCCGTACCCCAGTGAGAGTCAGTGTCTGTGGAACCCGTACCCCAGTGAGAGTCAGTGTCTGTGGAACCTGTACCCCAGTGAGAGTCAGTGTCTGTGGAACCCGTACCCCAGTGAGAGTCAGTGTCTGTGGAACCTGTACCCCAGTGAGAGTCAGTGTCCGTGGAAATTCTACGCAGCGAGAATCAGTGTCTGTGGAACCTGTACCCCAGTGAGCGTCATTGTCTGTGGAACCTGTACCCCAGTGAGAGTCAGTGTCTGTGGAACCCGTACCCCAGTTTGAGTCAGTGTCTGTGGAAATGTACCCCAGTGAGAGTCAGTGTCTGTGGAACTGTACCCCAGTGAGATCATTGTCTTCGGGATCCGTACCCCAGTGGGAGTCAGTGTCTTTACAATCCGTACCCCAGTGAGAGTCAGTGTCTGTGAAACCGGTACCCCGTGTGAGTCAGTGTCTGTGGAACCCGTACCCCAGTGAGAGTCAGTGTCTGTGGAACTGTACCCCAGTGAGAGTCAGTGTCTGTGGAACCTGTACCCCAGTGAGAGTCAGTGTCTGTGGAACCTGTACCCCAGTGAGAGTCAGTGTCTGTGGAACCCATGCCCCAGTGAGAGTCAGTGTCTGTGGATCCCGTGCCCCAGTGAGAGTCAGTGTCTATGGAACCCCTGCCCCAGTGAGAGTCAGTGTCTGTGGATCCCGTACCCCAGTGAGAGTCAGTGTATGTGGAACCCGTGCCCCAGTGAGAGTCAGTGTCTGTGGAACCCGTACCACAGTGAGTGTCAGTGTATGTGGGACCCATACCCGAGTGAGAGTCAGTGTGTGTGGAACCTGTACCCCAGTGAGAGTCAGTATCTGTGGAATTGTACGCCAGTGAGAGTCAGTGTCTGTTGATCCTGTACCCCAGTGAGAGTCACTGTGTGTGGAACCTGTCCCCAAGTAAGAGTCAGTGTCCATGGGACTTCTACACAGTGAGAGTCAGTGTCTGTGGAACTGAACCCCAGTGAGAGTCAGTGTGTGTGGAACCTATACCCATGTGAGAGTCAGTGTCTGTGGAACTTCTACCCAGTGCGAGTCAGTGTCTGTGGAGCTTTACCCCAATGAGAGTCAGTATCTGTGGAATTGTACCCAAGTGAGAGTCAGTGTCCGTGGAACTGTATCCAAGTGAGAGTCAGTGTCTGTGGAACTTTACCCCAGTGAAAGTCAGTGTCTGTGGAACCTGTACCCCAGTGAGAGTCAGTGTCTGGGAATTGTAACCCAGAGAGAGTCAGTGCCTATGGAACTGTACCCCAGTGAGAGTCAGTGTCTGTGGAACCCGTACCCAGTGAGAGACAATGTCTGTGGAACCCGTACCCCAGTGAGAGTCAGTGTCTGTAGGACCCATTCCCAAGTGAGAGTCGTTGTGTGTTTGATCTGTACCCCAGTGAGAGTCAGTGTTTGTGGGAAAGGTAATCCAGTGAGAGTCAGTGTCTGTGGAGCCAGTACCCAAGTGAGAGGCAGTGTCTGTGGAAATGTACCCCAGTGAGAGTCAGTGTCTGTGGAACTGTACCCCAGTGAGATCATTGTCTTCGGGATCCGTACCCCAGTGGGAGTCAGTGTCTTTACAATCCGTACCCCAGTGAGAGTCAGTGTCTGTGAAACCGGTACCCCGTGTGAGTCAGTGTCTGTGGAACCCGTACCCCAGTGAGAGTCAGTGTCTGTGGAACTGTACCCCAGTGAGAGTCAGTGTCTGTGGAACCTGTACCCCAGTGAGAGTCAGTGTCTGTGGAACCTGTACCCCAGTGAGAGTCAGTGTCTGTGGAACCCATGCCCCAGTGAGAGTCAGTGTCTGTGGATCCCGTGCCCCAGTGAGAGTCAGTGTCTATGGAACCCCTGCCCCAGTGAGAGTCAGTGTCTGTGGATCCCGTACCCCAGTGAGAGTCAGTGTATGTGGAACCCGTGCCCCAGTGAGAGTCAGTGTCTGTGGAACCCGTACCACAGTGAGTGTCAGTGTATGTGGGACCCATACCCGAGTGAGAGTCAGTGTGTGTGGAACCTGTACCCCAGTGAGAGTCAGTATCTGTGGAATTGTACGCCAGTGAGAGTCAGTGTCTGTTGATCCTGTACCCCAGTGAGAGTCACTGTGTGTGGAACCTGTCCCCAAGTAAGAGTCAGTGTCCATGGGACTTCTACACAGTGAGAGTCAGTGTCTGTGGAACTGAACCCCAGTGAGAGTCAGTGTGTGTGGAACCTATACCCATGTGAGAGTCAGTGTCTGTGGAACTTCTACCCAGTGCGAGTCAGTGTCTGTGGAGCTTTACCCCAATGAGAGTCAGTATCTGTGGAATTGTACCCAAGTGAGAGTCAGTGTCCGTGGAACTGTATCCAAGTGAGAGTCAGTGTCTGTGGAACTTTACCCCAGTGAAAGTCAGTGTCTGTGGAACCTGTACCCCAGTGAGAGTCAGTGTCTGGGAATTGTAACCCAGAGAGAGTCAGTGCCTATGGAACTGTACCCCAGTGAGAGTCAGTGTCTGTGGAACCCGTACCCAGTGAGAGACAATGTCTGTGGAACCCGTACCCCAGTGAGAGTCAGTGTCTGTAGGACCCATTCCCAAGTGAGAGTCGTTGTGTGTTTGATCTGTACCCCAGTGAGAGTCAGTGTTTGTGGGAAAGGTAATCCAGTGAGAGTCAGTGTCTGTGGAGCCAGTACCCAAGTGAGAGGCAGTGTCTTTGGGACCTGTACCCCAGTGTGAGTCAGAGTCTGTGGAACCATTACCCCAGTGAGAGTCAGTGTGCGTGGAACTGCAACCCAGTGAGAGTCAGTGTCTGTGGAACCTGTACCCCAGTGTGAGTCAGAGTCTGTGGAACCATTACCCTAGTGAGAGTCAGTGTCTGTGGCACTTTACCCCGTGAGAGTCAATGTCTGTGGACCTGTGCCCCAGTGAGAGTCAGTGTGTGTGGAACCCCTGCCCCAGTGAGATTCAGTGTCTGTGGAACCCGTGCCCCAGTGACAGTCAGTCTCTGTGGCACTTTACCCCGTGAGAGTCAATGTCTGTGGACCTGTACCCCAGTGAGAGTCAGCGTATGTGGAACTGTACCCCAATGAGAGTCAGTATCTGTAGAACTGTACCCCAGTGAGAGTCAGCGTCTGCGGGATGTAGAATTCGCAATGTCGCGATTTCATTTTAATAAGGAGAAAACACAAGTTTCGTTCAAAACAGCTTTTATTTCAACGGAATGCTGTCAGGTTTAAATTGGACACAAGCAGCCTGTAAAATGGCCGCCGCACCGCGTGACAGAACATTCGAGACTTTTCGGCAGGCAGACAAGATGGCGTTCCAATAAACATTTTTGCAGGATCGATAACGATTCAGCACAGTGAAGACAATACACAGGACATTATGGGTTTACAGTATAAACATCGATACTGGGATCGGTCTCCCAGGTACAAAGGAAAGCCATCAAGGGCCCATCCAAAGGACATTAATATGTAAACTCCCAACGGCTCTACGATGAGAGAGCCGTTAGCAGGTAGTTATACAGGACACTTGGAAGCCCCAAACCCCTCCAGGGGGAACACCGACCGACTTAACAATGGGAGAAATATTAACAGGTACTCAAACATTCAGGAGTAGCCCCGAAACCCATTAAGGACAGAGATCACCCATACAGGACATTTTTGGGCGCCAAACCTTAAACAAAAGAATGGACATTGTAGTTGGGCGGGAAACGGAAGAACTGTGCACTATAATTGCAGGCCCAAACCGTCCATTCGCGCTCTTGCCTCGTGTTCGTGACTCTTGCCGCTTGCTGCTGTTATCATCGTGGCTGCTCCTGTGTTTTATCCGGTCGATTCGTAACCTCGTGGCTGCTCCTGGGTAAAAGACTGTTGCAAAGACCTATGTTGGTAGCTGGCAGCGGAACCAAAGGCCCGAGATGAGATGAGATGAGATGAGGTGAGATGAGATGAGAGGAGAAGAGAAGAAGACCTTATCCATCGCCACGGTCAGTAAGTCCCGACCGCGCCTGTAGGTCGATCAGCCAAGTCTTCTCGACAGGAAGTTTTCTTCTTTAACAAGACATATTGCATCGATGATAACTGGACTGTGCAAACACATCGTATCAGCGATATTGACAACGGTGCTCCACCATACCCTGTATCCAACCAACAGAGGTCTTCACTACAGCGGACGGTCCAGCCGACTGACCGAGCAGCAGAAGCAGTAAACAAGTGGGACCAGGAGATCTCCTGACCAACACGTGGGTGCTGAGGTGGAAAACATCCGATCAGCTATTCGGGATTTCTCCGAGTTATTACGAGTGGTGAGCATGAGTCTCGGGATCCTACGAAGCTAGTTTTAGGATAGTTATTGATAGGGGAGGGTTTAAAGATTAAGGATATTTGTAATGTGTGCCCTATTTACGTTGTGCTGGTCGTTCCTCGTTTCCCTAAGAGTGATTATAACTGTTTGTAAGATTGTACTGTCATTAATCTGTGCATATGACATGTATTTCATAATTTTAAGTATCATGCAATAAAGATTTTCCATTTCGTACCGTTCAAACCAAGTCTACATGAGTTTTATCTCCATTACTGCTCTCGCATCTAAGTCCAGTGTCTAGAACCGTAAGGGAGAGTGATTCGAACCACTCACAGGGGTGTCTAGTGTTCCCAGACTGGCTGGAGACCAGGCCTAGACCCGCACTGACATACAGGCTGCACAGAGCCGCGTGAACCTCACAGGCTACGAGACACGCAGGGTCAGGAGAGTATCCCTTACAGAAAATGGCGACCGCAGCAGGACATTGGCAGCGAGAGGGTAGTGTGTTAGATTTTGGAATGACTGTACGAAATGTGATGCAGGAAAAGATAGCGGATTACGTATTTGGAAAGGTTAATCTAACGAAAAAGTGGATAAGCGAACTGTTAGCGGATAAGAGCCCATTAGAGGCAGCTGAAAGGTGGACGGATAGTAAGGAGCATAAAAAGGCAGTTGAGAAAGCAGTCTGGCTTATGTGCTACAAAAGGCAGGTTCAGATTTCAAACCAGACCAATACAGCGCTAACCGCTCGAATCAAGCAGTTAGAGGAGGAAATGGAGGAGAAGGTTTCTGGAGGGGAGGTGCTCATTAAGAGTTTAAATGAGTTACGCCAGGAAAGCCAGGAAGTCTCCAGTTACCTTAAAACAAGGGTAGAGTATCTCGAGTGCCAGATCACTGAAGCAAAATTAAACGAGAGTAGGATGAAGGAAAGATGTAACCGTCAAGCTGCCCAGATAAGAACTCAAGAAGAGAGCTTAATGGGGGTTAGGTCGGCGTATAAGTTGGCCCTTGAGGATAAGTTTCAGGGAGCCGACCATAGCGCCTGCGAAAAGGAGATAGAGAGCCTCAAAAAGGCCGTGAATAATGCGAACGGCATGGTGTGCCTTATTAATCCGTCGGCACGCCAGCCGCTAGTAAATGAGAGATTTAGAAATTCCCCACCAAGTAAAGCAGAAGAAGTAGTAGCCACTGCGCCCTCCGCGCCACCCAGCTATTCAGAAACCTGGGTTAGGGAGGAAGCAACGGAAGAAACAAAAGAGCCCGTTGAAAAGGAAGTAGAAAAGGGATCGTTGTATCCAGTAACGGGGATTAAAAGGGGCCCAAGCAGAAACGGTGGGGAAGAACCGGGGGATCTCCTCGGACAGCTGGTGTTGCCTCACAGTTCACATCAGCTGAGGGCTATGATAAACCACGTAAGGAAGCTGACCGAGATAGACGACCCTTCCGTACATTTTAGGGAAGTTGAGCAAGCCGCAGCCATCAACGGCTGCGATGATGGGGAGACAGCAAAAATGCTGCTGTTCTCTTTAGATAGCTCGGTCCTTCAGTGTCTCTCAGGCGATAGCAAGAGGGGTAATAAAAGTTATGAGGAATTGAAAAATGAGGTCCTAGAAGTAGTGGGAGCGAACGACGGAGGTCCGTTTGCTAGAGTGGGACAGACAGTGCAGATGGAGGGAGAACCCCCGAAGGTTTTTGCCGACAGGCTGTGGCCAGTATATGAGCGCAGCTGTCTAGGT
Source organism: Squalus acanthias (assembly GCA_030390025.1). Classification (NCBI taxonomy): domain Eukaryota; kingdom Metazoa; phylum Chordata; class Chondrichthyes; order Squaliformes; family Squalidae; genus Squalus; species Squalus acanthias. The sequence continues at coordinate 27,073,440 of CM059445.1, forward strand.
GCGCCCGAACGCGAAGATGTGGAAGGCGCCGCTTTAATTCATTGGCTTAGGTGCATAATAGCCAACAGTTTACCAGCCGTTAGAGAGCAGGCAAAAGCCTGGTTCGATCCCAATGACCTCAACCTTACGGAAGAGTCGGTCTTGAATCGACTCACGTTAGGTTATCGTAACATAAGGGGTATGGCAACACGTCCCTTTAAGGGAAGAGTACATGAGGTACGACCCGCAGCCCCGGCTCAAAGAGAGTGGCATCAGGAGGGTAATCGCGCCCCACAGGCAAGTAATGCCTGTTACGGGTGTGGGAAGACAGGGCACTGGCGCAAGCACTGCAGGAACCCTTGGAAGGATTCCAAGGATAAAAATCCCGCGGTCCGAGCCCAGGCGCCTGTCCCGGCTAAGGAAGCAAAGGCACCCACCTCTCCCGAAGACCTCGAGGCAGTGTTAGGAGTCATGCGCAAGATGGTTTTGAATGCGCGTGGACAGGTGGCGGTCGCAACCGGCCCCGTAGGTGCCGCAGGACCGTCTAATAGTGCCCCATGACTAGAACCAGCACAGCCCGTCTACCTGTGTCCGCTCAGCTATGATGCGTGGAGGCGACCTGTGGTGGAGATGGAGGTAGAGAAACAAAAGGGCAGTTATTTGTTGGACACGGGAGCTTCTTGCACCATAATCCATACAGATGACCCTTTTGACTCGCCGCTATCTACCAAGGTCCCATTCACACTAGCAGGGTTCACAGGGAAAGAACAGGCTGGCACGTTTTCCCTCCCGCTATCCATTCGTTTAGGGACACTTCGCCTTAAGTGGAAGTGTATACTAATGGCATGGCAAAAGGGGGGTGGAAGAGGTATTCTCGGGTCCGATCTGCTAGCGGGACACGGGATCCTCGTGGACCTCAGAAATCACTGTCTCTGGGGGGCTAAAGGGGAAAAAGGCGAGGTAATGGTAATTCAAGGGGAGGAAGAAACAGGGGTCCTGTGTACCGTACAGCCATCCGGAGGCTACGACCTCAGGCTTATGGTCGCAGATGTCCCAACGGACATGCAAACGTACGTGACAGATAATATGCACGCGTTTGCAACCCACAAGCACGATTGTGGGAGGGTGGTCGGGTTTGAGGTCAGCGTAGATGGGGACCCCATGACCCGACCCCAAAAGCAGTATAACTTCCCCAAAGAAGCAGAACCCGATATGGAGGCAGCAATGTCTTCCTTGGTGCAGCAGGGCGTGTTGAGGCCGATAGCCACACACGTGAACTCCCCATTATGGCCGGTTAGGAAGCCGGATAATTCGTGGAGAGCCACGGTGGACTACAGAGTCCTTAACAGTAACATCCCCGCCTGCGCGCCCACAGTAGCAGCAGTTGCTGACCTAATAGGGAGCATCCCAGCGTCCGCGACCACGTTCACGGTGCTGGATATCTCGAACGGTTTTTGGTCCATCCCGCTGCGGCGAGAGGACCAGTACAAGTTTGCCTTTACGTTTAAAGGGCAACAGTACACGTGGAACTGCTTGCCACAAGGTTTCCACAATAGCCCCAGTATTTTTCACCAGTGTATGGCAGGAAGTTTAAAGGAGTTTAGTCAGCCCAATCAGATAGTACAGTATGTGGATGATTTGCTCCTATTTACGGACTCAAGGGAGGAGCACGGACCACTGCTGGACGAGTTATTGGAGCTGTTAGCGAGAAAGGGTTTTAAAGTAAACCCAAAGAAAGCACGTATCGGTCGGCAGGAAGTAAAATTCCTGGGACTGACCCTACGCGCTGGGGAAAGAGCCATAGACAAAGCAAGGAGGGAGTCGGTACAAGAATTACCGATTCCCAACAACGTAAGGGGTGTGAGGTCCTTCTTGGGACTGACCGGTTACTGCAGGGATTTTATCGAGGATTATGCGGCCACAGCGGCGCCGCTCCTCCGACTCCTCCATAAGGGAGTAGAGTGGCTTTGGGACGAGGGCTGCCAAGCAGCCTTCGAGAAGTTAAAAAGGGATCTGCAGACCGCGCCAGCCTTAGGGGCCATAGATGGGGGGAAGGAGTTTTTCCTGGAGGTAGCTGCCAGCGGAGACAGCTTAAGCGCCGTGCTGCTCCAAGAGCGTCACGGCAAGCTAAGGCCGGTTGTCTATTCATCCAGGGTATTAACGGATGTGGAGAGAAGTTTTTCCAATTGCGAAAGGCACCTTTTAGCCACGCATTGGGCTGTGAAAAGATCAGCGATCTTCACAGGGCTCTCTCCCATCACTCTCCTCACACATCACACACCAACTAAGATGCTTCTGGATGGGAGGATTAAAGACGGGACCGTAAGCAGCGCACGCATTGCGCGTTGGACCCTTCTTCTCTCCCAGTTGGACATCAGAGTAAAAGGTCTTTGCGAGCCCAGGCTTGCGGCCAATTTGGTATACCCCGGTACAGCCCACCGGTGTTCGGTGGAGGGGGTGTGGGAAGTCAACATAGGTTTACGGGCCGGGATACATCCCACTGGGCGCGAGATTTATGTTGATGGGTCTAGCACAGTATCTGCTGGCGAGCGACTCACAGGGTGTGGAGTTTATGACCCTGCGGCAGACCTTGCCCTGGCGATCAAGCTCCCTAGCACCATGAGCGCGCAGCAGGCTGAGCTGTCTGCCGTGGTGTACGTGGTAACCCACCCAGACATTTTCCCAACCCCATACACGATTTGCTCGGACAGTATGTTCACCTGCAATTCGTGTACGGAATACCTGGCCATTTGGTCCCGCCGTGGATACACCTCCGCGGACGGGCGACCTTTAACGGTAAAGCCCTTGCTGGAGAAGATCTTAGCAGCAGCAGTAGGGGAGGAAGGGGAGATTTTCATCCATAAGGTGAAAGCTCACTCCTCCACAGAGCCCCGTGGGGAGGGCAACCGGCAGGCGGATGCGCTAGCCAGGGAGGGTGCCCGCGACGGTACTTTCTGGAACCCCTATAGAACCGGACCCATAGCAGCGGTCCGAGGTGGGGACGGGAATACCGGGAACACCAGGGTAGCATTGCCCCTAGACCTTAAGACCGTCCAAGCCCAGGATCCCGCCCTAAAAGCAGTCCTAAAAACGATTGCTGAGGGGAGGCAGGTAGAAGGTCCGTACAGTACGGCAACCCTCTCAGTTAAGGAAGGCATGCTGTTCCGCGAGGAGCAGTGGGTTGTGCCGCAGCAGCACAGGAGGGAATTCCTCCAGTTGGCTCACGAGGGACCAGGGGCAGGGCACCCCGGGCCCGAGGTTACCTGGCAACGGGTAGAGCAAGAGGGATGGTGGCCAGGGCTCAGGGAACAAGTCCGCGAGTTCTGTGCAAACTGTCTTGTGTGCGCTGCAAATAACCCAGACCCCCAGAAAAGGAAGGTGCCCATGGGACACGTAAGAAGGGTAGAGGGACCATGGCAGTCGATACAGATCGACTATATAGGACCCCTGCCCACCACCCAGGGAGGTTATAAGTACTGCCTCGTCCTGGTGGATGTGTTTTCCAAGTGGGTGGAAGCCTTCCCTTGTCGAACAGCTACGGCACTGGGTACTGCAAAAATCTTGGTCCGGGAAGTGTTCTCGCGGTGGGGACTCCCCCGTTTTGTGGAGTCAGACCAAGGGAGTCATTTCACCGGCCAGGTGATGCAGAACACCCTCATGCTTTTGGGCATTGAAGGGAAGTGGCACGTAGCACACAATCCCCAGTCATCCGGGATTGTTGAACGTATGAACCGGACCCTGAAGGAGAAATTGAGGAAAGAGACTAGGAACTCGCCCCAAAAATGGGCGGAAGTTCTGCCTTTAGTCCTCATGGGGGTCCGGGCCAGTCAGTCAAAAAGTACGGGGTACTCCCCGCACGAGGTAATGACCGGCAGGCTCATGCGAACCCCCACCCATGTGCTAGCCCCGGTGCTCACTGAGGGTCAGCTTCAAGAGATCAGCAGGGACAAGTTCGCCCAAACTCTCTTGGAGCGCCTGAAGCAAGTTTATGAGCAGGCGGCTGGGAACATGGGAAGGCAGCACCAGGGCAATCGCTTGTTGCTGGAACCCCGCAAAACGCGGGAGTGGGAAGTAGGAGACCAGGTCATGGTCAGAAACTACGCCAGAGTAGGGAGTCTGGAACCACTGTATATGGGACCCTACAACATTGTAGACAAGGCGAGTCCCATGGTTTACGCCGTAAAAGTACCTCGGCGCACTAAGTGGTTCCACATAAACCAATGTAAACTGTACCAGCCGGGTGCGCAAGGGAAAACTACAGGGGTAAATCCCGCCAATGGGAAAACACAGCCCCAGGTAGGACCACAAGGCACACCGGCAGGCGTAGCAGCTTGCATCAGGGGAAGGGACATCCCGGACGATCATGCAGCGTTTTTCTGGAGTTGGGGGTTAGATGACGAGGACCCCAGGGTACCCTGGTCAGATGAGGATAGTGCAGATGAGCATAGTGATGATGACGGGTGGTTTCAGAGGAACGGTCTGGAAGGATTGGGGCCGCTAGGTAGAGATCCATACGGGGTGGACACACAAGCTGCAGGTCCCGACAGCAGGAGGAAGGAGCTAGAGGAGGCCGGGCCAGCCGCTATGTGGTTCCCAGAGGTGTGGCCGCCCGCTTTGAACGTCCAGTCCTCGGGGGAGGCAGAGTTCGCGAGTGAAGGGCCGCCTGCTGGGCCGAGCAGGGCGGGGCCCCGAACTGCCAGCCCCGAGGTTAGGGAGGCGGAGTCAGCGGAGGCGGGGCTGGCGCCTGTGATGGAACCCCAGGTCATCCCGTTGAAGGTCTCGGGACCCGGTCCGTCCGTCACGGAGCCCCCGCCCATAGCAATTCCCCGTAGGTCAAGCAGAGTACCCCAGCCCAGGAAGACGTGGTCAGGTCCACAGGCTGCCCCAGGGCGTAAGTTTCAGGTTAAGATAACCCGGGTAGAGACAGGCCACATCGAAGCAGTAACAGGCTGCGGCAGATCAGAGGAAAGGGTCAGCGCAGCAACAGGCTGCGGCAGATCAGAGGGAAGGGTCAGTGCCCTCCCACCGTCGGGAAGAGCTCGCAGCAGCCTTCTCAGGATTTAAAGGGGCCGCCCTGAGAACGGGCGGCATTGTAAAGTTATTAGTTTAAGGTTTTAAGTTTTAGTTTAAAGTTTTAAGTAGTTTTAATAAGTTTAAGTTTGTAGTGTTTTTAACAGATAACGACAAATGATGGGAGTTTTAAGGCTAGGTTTAGAGGAAGTCTATTTAGCAAACGTTGAAGTTTACGTGAGGCGAGGTCAGGGGACCCGCTCACCCTTCACAAAAGCCAGAGACTTTTTGCGAGGCTGGCTACCTCATTCTATCTGATCACAGGAACCAAGGAAGGATGGAACGACTTCTAGTTTTGCTCGTGGCAATCGGATGTGGATTGGCCTATCGGGGCCTCACCAAGGATGTCGTGGTGTTTGGATGTTCCGGGGACACGGCCCCCATCGCGGTGGATGGGACCGGAAGACGGAAGGCAGAAGGGACCAGCACCTATTTCCACAAGGGAAGGTGGCCAGGATGGCTGGGAACGAACTCAACGGAGTATTCCAGCACATCGGGGTTCGCCTACAAAGAGACTTCTTTAATGTGCCCCAAAGTACGAATCATCGCACCCAGGATCAGCGTCACCGTCGGCAAACGGATTTGTTTGACCTGCAGTGGGAATGTCCCATTGAGCCGATGGTGGTGGCTGCGAAAGCTGAGCAAAACTATGAGGAACTCTTCGGTTGAGTGGGAGCGACTGGGTAATAATACCCATCGGACAATTACGGGGACAGATGGACAAGTGAAAGTCTGTTGGGACAAATGGTGGGAACCAGATGAGGGGATTTATGTTTGTATGTGGGGGTCAAAGTACGTTTGCCCCAAAGGCATCTCCATATTCTTTATTAACCAGTGGCAGGATAACGGACAGGGGATGAGGTGGGATGCGAGCACCAGGGGGTGCGGAGCCCCATTCTCCCCGATCCCAGTAAATGCCACTGAGCTCATTACGCGCCCACGCAAAGCCCCGCCCACGATTCCGGTAGTTCTAACTGAAGAGGAAGGGTGCCCTAAAACTAGTAAGGGACCCGGGAACGGTTTGGTACTGGTCCCCACAGACCAGATACTATTTCAGGGGGTACATTACGCGGTGGCCTCGGTGATTTTAAATCTCACTGAGGTACGGTTACCAGAGTGGTGCCCCAAAAAGACGGAACAGTTGTACCAGGTCCTGTTGACCAAGATGTTCAGGCAATTTTACGAGTTTGATTTTGCAGAAATCGATAAGACAAGTTTATACACCGCACCGCAGGAAGTTTTGGACCAAGTAGGGAGGCAAAGAAGGGGTTTGGTGAACGATGCGTTCACTGCTTTTAACACAGGGACATCTGTGGTCAACGCTCTAGACAGTGTGGAGCTGCAGACCCAGATTAATGGTTTAAAAACACAGTTAAAGGATATTCTTACAGATGAGAATAAAGTGGTAGGGTCGGGTCTGCACGAGGACCAAGCCATGACACTACACTTAAAAGAGATTATAGCAGAGCTGGAGAAACATGCGCGTACGGTAAATGCCCTGATCAGGGAAGATCGGAATGCATCCGATCAAGCTGCGCAGAACGAGGTGTGCGTGCTTTACGGGGCGTGGTTACTGGGTGAGGGCCGCAGTAATTTGGAGGATTTAAAACAAGGTTTGGTCCCGTCCTGGATAAGTAACAAGCACCTGCGGGCGCTCCACCCTTTTCAGAATGCATTAAGTCCGTGCCAGCTCAGGCTAGCTTCAGAAGCTTACCCAGTCCCCGTGGACTGCGGACGTTCAAACCATACTATTATGGGAATAGTATTACGCATGCCGGTTTTGGGCAACACAGCAAAGCCCGCCCCGGTATATCGGGTAGAGAACATTGGTGTCATTCAGGGGGGAGCCCACATTCGTTATGCAGCGGTTCCACCTTACGTCATCCGCTGGGAGCAAACGATGACAGGTACAGATCTCTCTGGGTGTCGTGGCAGGGGAGCACACATAATACTGTGCCCCCAGCACTTGAATGCCTTTTTAACACCACAGTGCGGGTTCAGAACGGCTGGCGCCAAGTCCATGAATTGCACCATGGAGGCAATGGCCCAAGATCATGTGCCTCCGCAGGTAGCATACATCGGGGGTGGAACATATTGTGTTACCACTGCAGCGCAACACTACCAGCATGGAAACCGTAGCCGGTGTCCGGTGAGTGACAGCAGTTTCTGTTTTAAACCCAGGGCTGAAGTTCAAGTAGCACAACAGCGAATTATCCCAATCCCTGAACCATCCACTGTTCATCTCACAGTAAAAGAGAATTTTACCGACTTGCAGCGTTTTGTCGCACATTTTGGGTACCTCATTCCCCCTCTCCCCGAGCATTTAACCAAACTTCTGAAAGCCGTCGCGGTGTCACAAAAGCATTTTTATACCTTAGAGCAGAAAACTGTCGAGATAGGTACAGACATTTTGGACATAGTGGTTCCACCGTGGTGGAATCTGTTCACGAATATTGAAGTGCCCTCATGGGTCAGAATAGCCTCCCACATTTTAGTCGTCTGTCAAGTGTTTATTGTAGTATACCTTTTGTTTATACATTGTAAAAGAGACAAGCGCCTCACCAAGCATGAGAACACGGGAGAGTGGCGAGAACGTTACGTGCGCGTGCACGATGAGAGCGCAGTGTAATGGGAAAACGGCGTCACTCCCGCTCGCCACGTGCGCCGCGGAAGTTTGTACTCAGTGTAAATACGTTGGAAACTCGACATGTTTAAGAGTCGGGATTTGTTTATTTTGGTGATGGTGTTGATTGTTTGGTTTTTTGGGTTTTGTTTTTCCTTCCCTTGAATAAAAGATAAATATACAGGTGATGCGTGAGGTATCGGCCTGGTTACGCCGGGAAGGAAAACAGGTGGTGTAAGTTTAAGGGCAAATGATGCCTATGGTGATATAAAGTGTGATTTTCTTGGGAAATAAGGACGACACAGAGACCCTAGTGAAGTTAAAATTTTATGGGATTAATTTACTGGATTCGGAGTGAAATCGAGATAAGATTGCTCACCACTGAGTTTTTGATACGATAAGCGGAGTTATTCGCATCAACAGGAGGGACTGTAGAATTCGCAATGTCGCGATTTCATTTTAATAAGGAGAAAACACAAGTTTCGTTCAAAACAGCTTTTATTTCAACGGAATGCTGTCAGGTTTAAATTGGACACAAGCAGCCTGTAAAATGGCCGCCGCACCGCGTGACAGAACATTCGAGACTTTTCGGCAGGCAGACAAGATGGCGTTCCAATAAACATTTTTGCAGGATCGATAACGATTCAGCACAGTGAAGACAATACACAGGACATTATGGGTTTACAGTATAAACATCGATACTGGGATCGGTCTCCCAGGTACAAAGGAAAGCCATCAAGGGCCCATCCAAAGGACATTAATATGTAAACTCCCAACGGCTCTACGATGAGAGAGCCGTTAGCAGGTAGTTATACAGGACACTTGGAAGCCCCAAACCCCTCCAGGGGGAACACCGACCGACTTAACAATGGGAGAAATATTAACAGGTACTCAAACATTCAGGAGTAGCCCCGAAACCCATTAAGGACAGAGATCACCCATACAGGACATTTTTGGGCGCCAAACCTTAAACAAAAGAATGGACATTGTAGTTGGGCGGGAAACGGAAGAACTGTGCACTATAATTGCAGGCCCAAACCGTCCATTCGCGCTCTTGCCTCGTGTTCGTGACTCTTGCCGCTTGCTGCTGTTATCATCGTGGCTGCTCCTGTGTTTTATCCGGTCGATTCGTAACCTCGTGGCTGCTCCTGGGTAAAAGACTGTTGCAAAGACCTATGTTGGTAGCTGGCAGCGGAACCAAAGGCCCGAGATGAGATGAGATGAGATGAGGTGAGATGAGATGAGAGGAGAAGAGAAGAAGACCTTATCCATCGCCACGGTCAGTAAGTCCCGACCGCGCCTGTAGGTCGATCAGCCAAGTCTTCTCGACAGGAAGTTTTCTTCTTTAACAAGACATATTGCATCGATGATAACTGGACTGTGCAAACACATCGTATCAGCGATATTGACAACGGTGCTCCACCATACCCTGTATCCAACCAACAGAGGTCTTCACTACAGCGGACGGTCCAGCCGACTGACCGAGCAGCAGAAGCAGTAAACAAGTGGGACCAGGAGATCTCCTGACCAACACGTGGGTGCTGAGGTGGAAAACATCCGATCAGCTATTCGGGATTTCTCCGAGTTATTACGAGTGGTGAGCATGAGTCTCGGGATCCTACGAAGCTAGTTTTAGGATAGTTATTGATAGGGGAGGGTTTAAAGATTAAGGATATTTGTAATGTGTGCCCTATTTACGTTGTGCTGGTCGTTCCTCGTTTCCCTAAGAGTGATTATAACTGTTTGTAAGATTGTACTGTCATTAATCTGTGCATATGACATGTATTTCATAATTTTAAGTATCATGCAATAAAGATTTTCCATTTCGTACCGTTCAAACCAAGTCTACATGAGTTTTATCTCCATTACTGCTCTCGCATCTAAGTCCAGTGTCTAGAACCGTAAGGGAGAGTGATTCGAACCACTCACAGGGGTGTCTAGTGTTCCCAGACTGGCTGGAGACCAGGCCTAGACCCGCACTGACATACAGGCTGCACAGAGCCGCGTGAACCTCACAGGCTACGAGACACGCAGGGTCAGGAGAGTATCCCTTACAGGGACCCGTACCCCAGTGAGAGTCAGTGTCTTTGGAACCTATACCACAGTGAGAGTCAGTGTCTGTGGGACCCGTACCCCAGTGAGAGTCAGTGTCTTTGGAACCTATACCACAGTGAGAGTCAGTGTCTGTGGGACCTGTTCCCCAGTGAGAGTCAGTGTCTGTGGAACCCGTACCCCAGTGAGAGTCAGTGTCTGTGGAACTGTACCCCAGTGAGATCATTGTCTTCGGGATCCGTACCCCAGTGAGAGTCAGTGTCTTTACAATCCGTACCCCAGTGAGAGTCAGTGTCTGTGAAACCGGTACCCCGTGTGAGTCAGTGTCTGTGGAAACGTACCCCAGTGAGAGTAAGTGTCTGTGGAACCCATACCCCAGTGAGAGTCAGTGTCTGTGAAACCTGTACCCCAGTGAGAGTCAGTGTCTCTGGAACCTGTACCCCAGTGAGAGTCAGTGTCTGTGGAACCTGTACCCCAGTGAGAGTCAGCGTCTGTGGAACCTGTACCCCAGTGACAGTCAGTGTCCGTGGAACCTCTGCCCAGTGAAAGTCAGAATCTTTGGAACTGTACCCCAGTGAGAGCCAATGCCTGTGGCATTGTACCCCAGTGAGAGTCAGTGTCTGTGGAACCATACCCCAGTGAGAGTCAGTGTCTGTGGAACCTGTACCCCAGTGAGAGTCGGTGTCTGCGGAACCTGTACCCCAGTGAGAGTCAGTGTCTGTGGAACCCGTACCCCAGTGAGAGTCAGTGTCCGTGGAACCTCTGCCCAGTGAAAGTCAGAATCTTTGGAACTGTACCCCAGTGAGAGCCAATGTCTGTGGCATTGTACCCCAGTGAGAGTCAGTGTCTGTGGAACCATACCCCAGTGAGAGTCAGTGTCTGTGGAACCTGTACCCCAGTGAGAGTCGGTGTCTGCGGAACCTGTACCCCAGTGAGAGTCAGTGTCTCTGGATCTGTACCCCAGTGAGAGCCAATGTCTGTGGAATTGTACCCCAGTGAGAGTCAGTGTCTCTGGAACCATACCCCAGTGAGAGTCAGTGTCTGTGGAACCTGTACCCCAGTGAGAGTCGGTGTCTGCGGAACCTGTACCCCAGTGAGAGTCAGTGTCTCTGGAACTGTACCCAGTGAGAGTCAGTGTCTGTGGAACCAGTACCCCAGTGACAGTCAGTGTCTTTGGAACTGTACCCCAGTGAGAGTCAGTTTCTGTGGAACTGTACCCCAGTGAGAGTCAGTGTCTGTGGAACCCGTACCCCAGTGTGAGTCAGTGTCTGTGGAACTGTACCCCAGTGAGAGGCAGTGTCTGTGGAACTGTACCCCAGTGAGATCATTGTCTTCGGGATCCGTACCCCAGTGAGAGTCAGTGTCTTTACAATCCGTACCCCAGTGAGAGTCAGTGTCTGTGGAACCCGTACCCCAGTGAGAGTAAGTGTCTGTGGAACCCATACCCCAGTGAGAGTCAGTGTCTGTGAAACCTGTACCCCAGTGAGAGTCAGTGTCTCTGGAACCTTACCCCAGTGAGAGTCAGTGTCTGTGGAACCTGTACCCCAGTGAGAGTCAGTGTCTGTGGAACCTGTACCCCAGTGACAGTCAGTGTCTGTGGAACCCGTACCCCAGTGAGAGTCAGTGTCCGTGGAACCTCTGCCCAGTGAGAGTCAGATTCTTTGGATCTGTACCCCAGTGAGAGCCAATGTCTGTGGCATTGTACCCCAGTGAGAGTCAGTGTCTGTGGAACCGTACCCCAGTGAGAGTCAGTGTCTGTGGAACCTGTACCCCAGTGAGAGTCGGTGTCTGCGGAACCTGTACCCCAGTGAGAGTCAGTGTCTCTGGAACTGTACCCCAGTGAGAGTCAGTGTCTGTGGAACCAGTACCCCAGTGACAGTCAGTGTCTTTGGAACTGTACCCCAGTGAGAGTCAGTGTCTGTGGAACTGTACCCCAGAGAGAGTCAGTGTCTGTGGAACCTGTACCCCAGTGAGAGTCAGTGTCCGTGGAACCTCTGCCCAGTGAGAGTCAGATTCTTTGGATCTGTACCCCAGTGAGAGCCAATGTCTGTGGAATTGTACCCCAGTGAGAGTCAGTGTCTCTGAAACCGTACCCCAGTGAGAGTCAGTGTCTGTGGAACCTGTACCCCAGTGAGAGTCGGTGTCTGCGGAACCTGTACCCCAGTGAGAGTCAGTGTCTCTGGAACTGTACCCCAGTGAGAGTCAGTGTCTGTGGAACCAGTACCCCAGTGACAGTCAGTGTCATTGGAACTGTACCCCAGTGAGAGTCAGTGTCTGTGGAACTGTACCCCAGTGAGAGTCAGTGTCTGTGGAACCCGTACCCCAGTGAGAGTCAGTGTCTGTGGAACTGTACCCCAGTGAGAGTCAGGCCCAGAAATTAGGCTCCCTGGCTTCCCGCGGGTGCAAGGATCCCGAGCGCACCTACCTACCGCGCCTGCCGTTGACCTCTGGGTCCACGGGGACTTCAGCTCCTGGGCCTCCTGCAGCTGCCGGTGCGCAGTGCTTGTGTATCCCAGGGGCGTAGTTAGTGCGATGCAGCCCCTGGGATCACGTGGGCCATGGAGCGCCAATCCTAGCAGGGCATTTTCATTCATAGATTTGACAGGAAGACCTGTTAAATCTATGAATTGAAATCAGCCCCAAAACAACACCTAAACTTCAAATAAATTAAAAAAAAAACCATCACATTTTTAAAATAACTATAGTTAAATAAATTAACTACTTTAAACAAAAATTTAAATTTTTGACAAAATTAAAATACTTTTTAACTGTGCTAAAAATAAACTTACCTTTCTTTAAAGTATCTAAAAAAGATAAACCTGTTGAAATTTTTTTAAAATTGTAATTAATTAACCACTTACCTTGTAAAAAACGGGTCTTGCGCCTCCTTTTTAAAAGCGCAGCTTCTTCAATGCTTACCCTCCCGGAGAAACCTGAAAAAAACCCTAAGTTTGCTGTGTGCGCGCAGCCTCTCCCGCGCACGCGGTTCACCTCTGAACCCCTCCCTTCACCAGACCGGAAGTTCCGGTTTCCCGCGCTTGCGCAGTGCTTGCAGGAAACAGGCACCTCAAGTGGCCTTACGGGTGAGTACACAGCGCGTACTCACCCGGCAAGCGCCGAATTTCTGGCCCAGTGTCTGTGGAACTGTACCCCAGTGAGAGTCAGTGTCTGTGGAACATGTACCCAGTGAGAGTCAGTGTCTGTGGAACCTGTACCCCAGTGAGAGTCAGTGTCTGTGGAACCCATACCCCAGTGAGAGTCAGTGTCTGTGGAACTGTACCCCAGTGAGAGTCAGTGTCTGTGGAACTGTACCCCAGTGAGAGTCAGTGTCTGTGGAACATGTACCCAGTGAGAGTCAGTGTCTGTGGAACATGTACCCAGTGAGAGTCAGTGTCTGTGGAACTGTACCCCAGTGAGAGTCAGTGTCTGTGGAACCCGTACCCCAGTGAGAGTCAGTGTCTGTGGAACCTGTACCCCAGTGAGAGTCAGTGTCCGTGGAAATTCTACGCAGCGAGAATCAGTGTCTGTGGAACCAGTACCCCAGTGAGAGTCATTGTCTGTGGAACCTGTACCCCAGTGAGAGTTAGTGTCTGTGGAACCCGTACCCCAGTGAGAGTTAGTGTCTGTGGAACCCGTACCCCAGTGTGTGTCAGTGTCTGTGGAAATGTACCCTAGTGAGAGTCAGTGTCTGTGGAACTGTACCCCAGTGAGATCATTGTCTTCGGGATCCGTACCCCAGTGAGAGTCAGTGTCTTTACAATCCGTACCCCAGTGAGAGTCAGTGTCTGTGAAACCGGTACCCCGTGTGAGTCAGTGTCTGTGGAACCCGTACCCCAGTGAGAGTCAGTGTCTGTGGAACCTGTACCCCAGTGAGAGTCAGTGTCTGTGGAACCCGTACCCCAGTGAGAGTCAGTGTCTGTGGAACCCGTACCCCAGTGAGAGTCAGTGTCTGTGGAACCCGTACCCCAGTGAGAGTCAGTGTCTGTGGAACCCGTACCCCAGTGAGAGTCACTGTCTGTGGAACTGTACCCCAGTGAGAGTCGGTGTCTGTGGAACTGTACCCCAGTGAGAGTCAGTGTCTGTGGAACTGTACCCCAGTGAGAGTCAGTGTCTGTGGAACTGTACCCCAGTGAGAGTCAGTGTCTGTGGAACCTGTACCCAAGTGAGAGTCAGTGTCTGTGGAACCTGTACCCCAGTGAGAGTCAGTGTCTGTGAAACCTGTACCCCAGTGAGAGTCAGTGTCTGTGGAACTGTACCCCAGTGAGAGTCAGTGTCTGTGGAACCTGTACCCCAGTGAGAGTCAGTGTCTGTGGAAACTGTACCCCAGTGAGAGTCAGTGTCTGTGGAACCGTACCCCAGTGAGAGTCAGTGTCTGTGGAACCTGTACCCCAGTGAGAGTCGGTGTCTGCGGAACCTGTACCCCAGTGAGAGTCAGTGTCTCTGGAACTGTACCCCAGTGAGAGTCAGTGTCTGTGGAACCAGTACCCCAGTGACAGTCAGTGTCTTTGGAACTGTACCCCAGTGAGAGTCAGTGTCTGTGGAACTTTACCCCAGAGAGAGTCAGTGTCTGTGGAACCTGTACCCCAGTGATAGTCAGTGTCCGTGGAACCTCTGCCCAGTGAGAGTCAGATTCTTTGGATCTGTACCCCAGTGAGAGCCAATGTCTGTGGAATTGTACCCCAGTGAGAGTCAGTGTCTCTGAAACCGTACCCCAGTGAGAGTCAGTGTCTGTGGAACCTGTACCCCAGTGAGAGTCGGTGTCTGCGGAACCTGTACCCCAGTGAGAGTCAGTGTCTCTGGAACTGTACCCCAGTGAGAGTCAGTGTCTGTGGAACCAGTACCCCAGTGACAGTCAGTGTCATTGGAACTGTACCCCAGTGAGAGTCAGTGTCTGTGGAACTGTACCCCAGTGAGAGTCAGTGTCTGTGGAACCCGTACCCCAGTGAGAGTCAGTGTCTGTGGAACTGTACCCCAGTGAGAGTCAGGCCCAGAAATTAGGCTCCCTGGCTTCCCGCGGGTGCAAGGATCCCGAGCGCACCTACCTACCGCGCCTGCCGTTGACCTCTTTGTCCACGGGGACTTCAGCTCCTGGGCCTCCTGCAGCTGCCGGTGCGCAGTGCTTGTGTATCCCAGGGGCGTAGTTAGTGCGATGCAGCCCCTGGGATCACGTGGGCCATGGAGAGCCAATCCTAGCAGGGCATTTTCATTCATAGATTTGACAGGAAGACCTGTTAAATCTATGAATTGAAATCAGCCCCAAAACAACACCTAAACTTCAAATAAATTAAAAAAAAAACCATCACATTTTTAAAATAACTATAGTTAAATAAATTAACTACTTTAAACAAAAATTTAAATTTTTGACAAAATTAAAATACTTTTTAACTGTGCTAAAAATAAACTTACCTTTCTTTAAAGTATCTAAAAAAGATAAACCTGTTGAAATTTTTTTTAAATTGTAATTAATTAACCACTTACCTTGTAAAAAACGGGTCTTGCGCCTCCTTTTTAAAAGCGCAGCTTCTTCAATGCTTACCTTCCCGGAGAAACCTGAAAAAAACCCTAAGTTTGCTGTGTGCGCGCAGCCTCTCCCGCGCACGCGGTTCACCTCTGAACCCCTCCCTTCACCAGACCGGAAGTTCCGGTTTCCCGCGCTTGCGCAGTGCTTGCATGAAACAGGCACCTCAAGTGGCCTTACGGGTGAGTACACAGCGCGTACTCACCCGGCAAGCGCCGAATTTCTGGCCCAGTGTCTGTGGAACTGTACCCCAGTGAGAGTCAGTGTCTGTGGAACATGTACCCAGTGAGAGTCAGTGTCTGTGGAACCTGTACCCCAGTGAGAGTCAGTGTCTGTGGAACCCATACCCCAGTGAGAGTCAGTGTCTGTGGAACTGTACCCCAGTGAGAGTCAGTGTCTGTGGAACTGTACCCCAGTGAGAGTCAGTGTCTGTGGAACATGTACCCAGTGAGAGTCAGTGTCTGTGGAACCCGTACCCCAGTGAGAGTCAGTGTCTGTGGAACTGTACCCCAGTGAGAGTCAGTGTCTGTGGAACCCGTACCCCAGTGAGAGTCAGTGTCTGTGGAACCTGTACCCCAGTGAGAGTCAGTGTCCGTGGAAATTCTACGCAGCGAGAATCAGTGTCTGTGGAACCAGTACCCCAGTGAGAGTCATTGTCTGTGGAACCTGTACCCCAGTGAGAGTTAGTGTCTGTGGAACCCGTACCCCAGTGAGAGTTAGTGTCTGTGGAACCCGTACCCCAGTGTGTGTCAGTGTCTGTGGAAATGTACCCTAGTGAGAGTCAGTGTCTGTGGAACTGTACCCCAGTGAGATCATTGTCTTCGGGATCCGTACCCCAGTGAGAGTCAGTGTCTTTACAATCCGTACCCCAGTGAGAGTCAGTGTCTGTGAAACCGGTACCCCGTGTGAGTCAGTGTCTGTGGAACCCGTACCCCAGTGAGAGTCAGTGTCTGTGGAACCTGTACCCCAGTGAGAGTCAGTGTCTGTGGAACCCGTACCCCAGTGAGAGTCAGTGTCTGTGGAACCCGTACCCCAGTGAGAGTCAGTGTCTGTGGAACCCGTACCCCAGTGAGAGTCAGTGTCTGTGGAACCCGTACACCAGTGAGAGTCAGTGTCTGTGGAACTGTACCCCAGTGAGAGTCAGTGTCTGTGGAACTGTACCCCAGTGAGAGTCAGTGTCTGTGGAACTGTACCCCAGTGAGAGTCAGTGTCTGTGGAACTGTACCCCAGTGAGAGTCAGTGTCTGTGGAACCTGTACCCAAGTGAGAGTCAGTGTCTGTGGAACCTGTACCCCAGTGAGAGTCAGTGTCTGTGAAACCTGTACCCCAGTGAGAGTCAGTGTCTCTGGAACCTGTACCCCAGTGAGAGTCAGTGTCTGTGGAACCTGTACCCCAGTGAGAGTCAGCGTCTGTGGAACCTGTACCCCAGTGACAGTCAGTGTCGTGGAACCTCTGCCCAGTGAGAGTCAGAGTCTTTGGAACTGTACCCCAGTGAGAGCCAATGCCTGTGGCATTGTACCCCAGTGAGAGTCAGTGTCTGTGGAACCATACCCCAGTGAGAGTCAGTGTCTGTGGAACCTGTACCCCAGTGAGAGTCGGTGTCTGCGGAACCTGTACCCCAGTGAGAGTCAGTGTCCGTGGAACCTCTGCCCAGTGAAAGTCAGAATCTTTGGAACTGTACCCCAGTGAGAGCCAATGTCTGTGGCATTGTACCCCAGTGAGAGTCAGTGTCTGTGGAACCATACCCCAGTGAGAGTCAGTGTCTGTGGAACCTGTACCCCAGTGAGAGTCGGTGTCTGCGGAACCTGTACCCCAGTGAGAGTCAGTGTCTCTGGAACTGTACCCCAGTGAGAGTCAGTGTCTGTGGAACCAGTACCCCAGTGACAGTCAGTGTCTTTGGAACTGTACCCCAGTGAGAGTCAGTGTCTGTGGAACTGTACCCTAGTGAGAGTCAGTGTCTGTGGAACCTGTACCCCATTGAGAGTCAGTGTCCGTGGAACCTCTGCCCAGTGAGAGTCAGATTCTTTGGATCTGTACCCCAGTGAGAGCCAATGTCTGTGGAATTGTACCCCAGTGAGAGTCAGTGTCTCTGGAACCGTACCCCAGTGAGAGTCAGTGTCTGTGGAACCTGTACCCCAGTGAGAGTCGGTGTCTGCGGAACCTGTACCCCAGTGAGAGTCAGTGTCTCTGGAACTGTACCCCAGTGAGAGTCAGTGTCTGTGGAACCAGTACCCCAGTGACAGTCAGTGTCATTGGAACTGTACCCCAGTGAGAGTCAGTGTCTGTGGAACTGTACCCCAGTGAGAGTCAGTGTCTGTGGAACCCGTACCCCAGTGAGAGTCAGTGTCTGTGGAACTGTACCCCAGTGAGAGTCAGGCCCAGAAATTAGGTTCCCTGGCTTCCCGCGGGTGCAAGGATCCCGAGCGCACCTACCTACCGCGCCTGCCGTTGACCTCTGGGTCCACGGGGACTTCAGCTCCTGGGCCTCCTGCAGCTGCCGGTGCGCAGTGCTTGTGTATCCCAGGGGCGTAGTTAGTGCGATGCAGCCCCTGGGATCACGTGGGCCATGGAGCGCCAATCCTAGCAGGGCATTTTCATTCATAGATTTGACAGGAAGACCTGTTAAATCTATGAATTGAAATCAGCCCCAAAACAACACCTAAACTTCAAATAAATTAAAAAAAAAACCATCACATTTTTAAAATAACTATAGTTAAATAAATTAACTACTTTAAACAAAAATTTAAATTTTTGACAAAATTAAAATACTTTTTAACTGTGCTAAAAATAAACTTACCTTTCTTTAAAGTATCTAAAAAAGATAAACCTGTTGAAATTTTTTTAAAATTGTAATTAATTAACCACTTACCTTGTAAAAAACGGGTCTTGCGCCTCCTTTTTAAAAGCGCAGCTTCTTCAATGCTTACCCTCCCGGAGAAACCTGAAAAAAACCCTAAGTTTGCTGTGTGCGCGCAGCCTCTCCCGCGCACGCGGTTCACCTCTGAACCCCTCCCTTCACCAGACCGGAAGTTCCGGTTTCCCGCGCTTGCGCAGTGCTTGCAGGAAACAGGCACCTCAAGTGGCCTTACGGGTGAGTACACAGCGCGTACTCACCCGGCAAGCGCCGAATTTCTGGCCCAGTGTCTGTGGAACTGTACCCCAGTGAGAGTCAGTGTCTGTGGAACATGTACCCAGTGAGAGTCAGTGTCTGTGGAACCTGTACCCCAGTGAGAGTCAGTGTCTGTGGAACCCATACCCCAGTGAGAGTCAGTGTCTGTGGAACTGTACCCCAGTGAGAGTCAGTGTCTGTGGAACTGTACCCCAGTGAGAGTCAGTGTCTGTGGAACATGTACCCAGTGAGAGTCAGTGTCTGTGGAACATGTACCCAGTGAGAGTCAGTGTCTGTGGAACTGTACCCCAGTGAGAGTCAGTGTCTGTGGAACCCGTACCCCAGTGAGAGTCAGTGTCTGTGGAACCTGTACCCCAGTGAGAGTCAGTGTCCGTGGAAATTCTACGCAGCGAGAATCAGTGTCTGTGGAACCAGTACCCCAGTGAGAGTCATTGTCTGTGGAACCTGTACCCCAGTGAGAGTTAGTGTCTGTGGAACCCGTACCCCAGTGAGAGTTAGTGTCTGTGGAACCCGTACCCCAGTGTGTGTCAGTGTCTGTGGAAATGTACCCTAGTGAGAGTCAGTGTCTGTGGAACTGTACCCCAGTGAGATCATTGTCTTCGGGATCCGTACCCCAGTGAGAGTCAGTGTCTTTACAATCTGTACCCCAGTGAGAGTCAGTGTCTGTGAAACCGGTACCCCGTGTGAGTCAGTGTCTGTGGAAACCGTACCCCAGTGAGAGTCAGTGTCTGTGGAACCTGTACCCCAGTGAGAGTCAGTGTCTGTGGAACCCGTACCCCAGTGAGAGTCAGTGTCTGTGGAACCCGTACCCCAGTGAGAGTCAGTGTCTGTGGAACCCGTACCCCAGTGAGAGTCAGTGTCTGTGGAACCCGTACCCCAGTGAGAGTCACTGTCTGTGGAACTGTACCCCAGTGAGAGTCAGTGTCTGTGGATCTGTACCCCAGTGAGAGTCAGTGTCTGTGGAACTGTACCCCAGTGAGAGTCAGTGTCTGTGGAACTGTACCCCAGTGAGAGTCAGTGTCTGTGGAACCTGTACCCAAGTGAGAGTCAGTGTCTGTGGAACCTGTACCCCAGTGAGAGTCAGTGTCTGTGAAACCTGTACCCCAGTGAGAGTCAGTGTCTGTGGAACTGTACCCCAGTGAGAGTCAGTGTCTGTGGAACCTGTACCCCAGAGAGAGTCAGTGTCTGTGGAAACTGTACCCCAGTGAGAGTCAGTGTCTGTGGAACCGTACCCCAGTGAGAGTCAGTGTCTGTGGAACCTGTACCCCAGTGAGAGTCGGTGTCTGCGGAACCTGTACCCCAGTGAGAGTCAGTGTCTCTGGAACTGTACCCCAGTGAGAGTCAGTGTCTGTGGAACCAGTACCCCAGTGACAGTCAGTGTCTTTGGAACTGTACCCCAGTGAGAGTCAGTGTCTGTGGAACTGTACCCCAGTGAGAGTCAGTGTCTGTGGAACCTGTACCCCAGTGAGAGTCAGTGTCCGTGGAACCTCTGCCCAGTGAGAGTCAGATTCTTTGGATCTGTACCCCAGTGAGAGCCAATGTCTGTGGAATTGTACCCCAGTGAGAGTCAGTGTCTCTGAAACCGTACCCCAGTGAGAGTCAGTGTCTGTGGAACCTGTACCCCAGTGAGAGTCGGTGTCTGCGGAACCTGTACCCCAGTGAGAGTCAGTGTCTCTGGAACTGTACCCCAGTGAGAGTCAGTGTCTGTGGAACCAGTACCCCAGTGACAGTCAGTGTCATTGGAACTGTACCCCAGTGAGAGTCAGTGTCTGTGGAACTGTACCCCAGTGAGAGTCAGTGTCTGTGGAACCCATACCCCAGTGAGAGTCAGTGTCTGTGGAACTGTACCCCAGTGAGAGTCAGTGTCTGTGGAACTGTACCCCAGTGAGAGTCAGTGTCTGTGGAACATGTACCCAGTGAGAGTCAGTGTCTGTGGAACATGTACCCAGTGAGAGTCAGTGTCTGTGGAACTGTACCCCAGTGAGAGTCAGTGTCTGTGGAACCCGTACCCCAGTGAGAGTCAGTGTCTGTGGAACCTGTACCCCAGTGAGAGTCAGTGTCCGTGGAAATTCTACGCAGCGAGAATCAGTGTCTGTGGAACCAGTACCCCAGTGAGAGTCATTGTCTGTGGAACCTGTACCCCAGTGAGAGTTAGTGTCTGTGGAACCCGTACCCCAGTGAGAGTTAGTGTCTGTGGAACCCGTACCCCAGTGTGTGTCAGTGTCTGTGGAAATGTACCCTAGTGATAGTCAGTGTCTGTGGAACTGTACCCCAGTGAGATCATTGTCTTCGGGATCCGTACCCCAGTGAGAGTCAGTGTCTTTACAATCTGTACCCCAGTGAGAGTCAGTGTCTGTGAAACCGGTACCCCGTGTGAGTCAGTGTCTGTGGAACCCGTACCCCAGTGAGAGTCAGTGTCTGTGGAACCTGTACCCCAGTGAGAGTCAGTGTCTGTGGAACCCGTACCCCAGTGAGAGTCAGTGTCTGTGGAACCCGTACCCCAGTGAGAGTCAGTGTCTGTGGAACCCGTACCCCAGTGAGAGTCAGTGTCTGTGGAACCCGTACCCCAGTGAGAGTCACTGTCTGTGGAACTGTACCCCAGTGAGAGTCAGTGTCTGTGGATCTGTACCCCAGTGAGAGTCAGTGTCTGTGGAACTGTACCCCAGTGAGAGTCAGTGTCTGTGGAACTGTACCCCAGTGAGAGTCAGTGTCTGTGGAACCTGTACCCAAGTGAGAGTCAGTGTCTGTGGAACCTGTACCCCAGTGAGAGTCAGTGTCTGTGAAACCTGTACCCCAGTGAGAGTCAGTGTCTGTGGAACTGTACCCCAGTGAGAGTCAGTGTCTGTGGAACCTGTACCCCAGAGAGAGTCAGTGTCTGTGGAAACTGTACCCCAGTGAGAGTCAGTGTCTGTGGAACCGTACCCCAGTGAGAGTCAGTGTCTGTGGAACCTGTACCCCAGTGAGAGTCGGTGTCTGCGGAACCTGTACCCCAGTGAGAGTCAGTGTCTCTGGAACTGTACCCCAGTGAGAGTCAGTGTCTGTGGAACCAGTACCCCAGTGACAGTCAGTGTCTTTGGAACTGTACCCCAGTGAGAGTCAGTGTCTGTGGAACTGTACCCCAGAGAGAGTCAGTGTCTGTGGAACCTGTACCCCAGTGAGAGTCAGTGTCCGTGGAACCTCTGCCCAGTGAGAGTCAGATTCTTTGGATCTGTACCCCAGTGAGAGCCATTGTCTGTGGAATTGTACCCCAGTGAGAGTCAGTGTCTCTGAAACCGTACCCCAGTGAGAGTCAGTGTCTGTGGAACCTGTACCCCAGTGAGAGTCGGTGTCTGCGGAACCTGTACCCCAGTGAGAGTCAGTGTCTCTGGAACTGTACCCCAGTGAGAGTCAGTGTCTGTGGAACCAGTACCCCAGTGACAGTCAGTGTCATTGGAACTGTACCCCAGTGAGAGTCAGTGTCTGTGGAACTGTACCCCAGTGAGAGTCAGTGTCTGTGGAACCCGTACCCCAGTGAGAGTCAGTGTCTGTGGAACTGTACCCCAGTGAGAGTCAGGCCCAGAAATTAGGCTCCCTGGCTTCCCGCGGGTGCAAGGATCCCGAGCGCACCTACCTACCGCGCCTGCCGTTGACCTCTGGGTCCACGGGGACTTCAGCTCCTGGGCCTCCTGCAGCTGCCGGTGCGCAGTGCTTGTGTATCCCAGGGGCGTAGTTAGTGCGATGCAGCCCCTGGGATCACGTGGGCCATGGAGAGCCAATCCTAGCAGGGCATTTTCATTCATAGATTTGACAGGAAGACCTGTTAAATCTATGAATTGAAATCAGCCCCAAAACAACACCTAAACTTCAAATAAATTAAAAAAAAACCCATCACATTTTTAAAATAACTATAGTTAAATAAATTAACTACTTTAAACAAAAATTTAAATTTTTGACAAAATTAAAATACTTTTTAACTGTGCTAAAAATAAACTTACCTTTCTTTAAAGTATCTAAAAAAGATAAACCTGTTGAAATTTTTTTTAAATTGTAATTAATTAACCACTTACCTTGTAAAAAACGGGTCTTGCGCCTCCTTTTTAAAAGCGCAGCTTCTTCAATGCTTACCCTCCCGGAGAAACCTGAAAAAAACCCTAAGTTTGCTGTGTGCGCGCAGCCTCTCCCGCGCACGCGGTTCACCTCTGAACCCCTCCCTTCACCAGACCGGAAGTTCCGGTTTCCCGCGCTTGCGCAGTGCTTGCATGAAACAGGCACCTCAAGTGGCCTTACGGGTGAGTACACAGCGCGTACTCACCCGGCAAGCGCCGAATTTCTGGCCCAGTGTCTGTGGAACTGTACCCCAGTGAGAGTCAGTGTCTGTGGAACCTGTACCCCAGTGAGAGTCAGTATCTGTGGAACCTGTACCCCAGTGAGAGTCAGTGTCTGTGGAACCCATACCCCAGTGAGAGTCAGTGTCTGTGGAACTGTACCCCAGTGAGAATCAGAGTCTGTGGAACTTTACCCCAGTGAGAGTCAGTGTCTGTGGAACCTGTACCGCAGTGAGAGTCAGTGTCTGTGGAACCCGTACCCCAGTGAGAGTCAGTGTCTGTGGAACTGTACCCCAGTGAGAGTCAGTGTCTGTGGAACCCGTACCCCAGTGAGAGTCAGTGTCTGTGGAACCTGTACCCCAGTGAGAGTCAGTGTCCGTGGAAATTCTACGCAGCGAGAATCAGTGTCTGTGGAACCAGTACCCCAGTGAGAGTCATTGTCTGTGGAACCTGTACCCCAGTGAGAGTTAGTGTCTGTGGAACCCGTACCCCAGTGAGAGTTAGTGTCTGTGGAACCCGTACCCCAGTGTGTGTCAGTGTCTGTGGAAATGTACCCTAGTGAGAGTCAGTGTCTGTGGAACTGTACCCCAGTGAGATCATTGTCTTCGGGATCCGTACCCCAGTGAGAGTCAGTGTCTTTACAATCCGTACCCCAGTGAGAGTCAGTGTCTGTGAAACCGGTACCCCGTGTGAGTCAGTGTCTGTGGAACCCGTACCCCAGTGAGAGTCAGTGTCTGTGGAACCTGTACCCCAGTGAGAGTCAGTGTCTGTGGAACCCGTACCCCAGTGAGAGTCAGTGTCTGTGGAACCCGTACCTCAGTGAGAGTCAGTGTCTGTGGAACCCGTACCCAAGTGAGAGTCAGTGTCTGTGGAACCCGTACACCAGTGAGAGTCAGTGTCTGTGGAACTGTACCCCAGTGAGAGTCAGTGTCTGTGGAACTGTACCCCAGTGAGAGTCAGTGTCTGTGGAACTGTACCCCAGTGAGAGTCAGTGTCTGTGGAACTGTACCCCAGTGAGAGTCAGTGTCTGTGGAACCTGTACCCAAGTGAGAGTCAGTGTCTGTGGAACCTGTACCCCAGTGAGAGTCAGTGTCTGTGAAACCTGTACCCCAGTGAGAGTCAGTGTCAGTGGAACTGTACCCCAGTGAGAGTCAGTGTCTGTGGAACCTGTACCCCAGTGAGAGTCAGTGTCTGTGGAAACTGTACCCCAGTGAGAGTCAGTGTCTGTGGAACCTGTACCCCAGTGAGAGTCAGTGTCTGTGGAACCTGTACCCCAGTGAGAATCAGAGTCTGTGGAATTTTACCCCAGTGAGAGTCAGTGTCTGTGGAACCTGTGACGCAGTGAGAGTCAGTGTCTGTGGAGCCTGTACCCCAGTGAGAGTCAGTGTCTGTGGAACCTGTACCCCAGTGAGAGTCAGTGTCTGTGGAACCTGTACCCCAGTGAGAGTCAGTGTCTGTGGAACCTGTACCGCAGTCAGAGTCAGTGTCTGTGGAGCCTGTACCCCAGTGAGAGTCAGTGTCTGTGGAACCTGTACCCCAGTGAGAGTCAGTGTCTGTGGAACTTTTCCCCAGTGAGAGTCAGTGTCTGTGGAACCTGTACCCCAGTGAGAGTCAGTGTCTGTGGAACCTGTACCCCATTGAGAGTCAGTGTCTGTGGAACCCATACCCCAGTGAGAGTCAGTGTCTGTGGAACCTGTACCCCAGTGAGAGTCAGTGTCTGTGGAACCTGTACCCCAGTGAGAGTCAGTCTCTGTGGAACCTGTACCGCAGTGAGAGTCAGTGTCTGTGGAGCCTGTACCCCAGTGAGAGTCAGTGTCTGTGGAACCTGTATCCCAGTGAGAGTCAGTGTCTGTGGAACCTGTACCCCAGTGAGAGTCAGTGTCTGTGGAACCTGTACCCCAGTGAGAGTCAGTGTCTGTGGAAACTGTACCCCAGTGAGAGTCAGTGTCTGTGGAACCCGTACCCAAGTGAGAGTCAGTGTCTGTGGAACCGTACACCAGTGAGAGTCAGTGTCTGTGGAACTGTACCCCAGTGAGAGTCAGTGTCTGTGGAACTGTACCCCAGTGAGAGTCAGTGTCTGTGGAACTGTACCCCAGTGAGAGTCAGTGTCTGTGGAACTGTACCCCAGTGAGAGTCAGTGTCTGTGGAACCTGTACCCAAGTGAGAGTCAGTGTCTGTGGAACCTGTACCCCAGTGAGAGTCAGTGTCTGTGAAACCTGTACCCCAGTGAGAGTCAGTGTCTGTGGAACTGTACCCCAGTGAGAGTCAGTGTCTGTGGAACCTGTACCCCAGTGAGAGTCAGTGTCTGTGGAAACTGTACCCCAGTGAGAGTCAGTGTCTGTGGAACCTGTACCCCAGTGAGAGTCAGTGTCTGTGGAACCTGTACCCCAGTGAGAATCAGAGTCTGTGGAATTTTACCCCAGTGAGAGTCAGTGTCTGTGGAACCTGTGACGCAGTGAGAGTCAGTGTCTGTGGAGCCTGTACCCCAGTGAGAGTCAGTGTCTGTGGAACCTGTACCCCAGTGAGAGTCAGTGTCTGTGGAACCTGTACCCCAGTGAGAGTCAGTGTCTGTGGAACCTGTACCGCAGTCAGAGTCAGTGTCTGTGGAGCCTGTACCCCAGTGAGAGTCAGTGTCTGTGGAACCTGTACCCCAGTGAGAGTCAGTGTCTGTGGAACTTTTCCCCAGTGAGAGTCAGTGTCTGTGGAACCTGTACCCCAGTGAGAGTCAGTGTCTGTGGAACCTGTACCCCATTGAGAGTCAGTGTCTGTGGAACCCATACCCCAGTGTGAGTCAGTGTCTGTGGAACCTGTACCCCAGTGAGAGTCAGTGTCTGTGGAACCTGTACCCCAGTGAGAGTCAGTCTCTGTGGAACTTGTACCGCAGTGAGAGTCAGTGTCTGTGGAGCCTGTACCCCAGTGAGAGTCAGTGTCTGTGGAACCTGTATCCCAGTGAGAGTCAGTGTCTGTGGAACCTGTACCCCAGTGAGAGTCAGTGTCTGTGGAACCTGTACCCCAGTGAGAGTCAGTGTCTGTGGAAACTGTACCCCAGTGAGAGTCAGTGTCTGTGGAACCTGTACCCCAGTGAGAGTCAGAGTCTGTGGAACTTTACCACAGTGAGAGTCAGTGTCTGTGGAACCTGTACCGCAGTGAGAGTCAGTGTCTGTGGAGCCTGTACCCCGGTGAGAGTCAGTGTCTGTGGAACCTGTACCCCAGTGAGAGTCAGTGTCTGTGGAACTTTTCCCCAGTGAGAGTCAGTGTCTGTGGAACCTGTACCCCAGTGAGATTCAGTGTCTGTGGAGCCTGTACCCCAGTGAGAGTCAGTGTCTGTGGAACCTGTACCCCAGTGAGAGTCAGTGTCTGTGGAACCTGTACCCCAGTGAGAGTCAGTGTCTGTGGAACCTGTACCCCAGTGAGAGTCAGTGTCTGTGGAACTGTACCCCAGTGAGAGTCAGTGTCTGTGGAACCTGTACCCCATTGAGAGTCAGTGTCTGTGGAACCCATACCCCAGTGAGAGTCAGTGTCTGTGGAACCCATACCCCAGTGAGAGTCAGTGTCTGTGGAACCCGTACCCCAGTGAGTGTCAGTGTCTGTGGAACCTGTACCCCAGTGAGAGTCAGTGTCCGTGGAAATTCTACGCAGCGAGAATCAGTGTCTGTGGAACATGTACCCAGTGAGAGTCAGTGTCTGTGGAACATGTACCCAGTGAGAGTCAGTGTCTGTGGAACTGTACCCCAGTGAGAGTCAGTGTCTGTGGAACCCGTACCCCAGTGAGAGTCAGTGTCTGTGGAACCTGTACCCCAGTGAGAGTCAGTGTCCGTGGAAATTCTACGCAGCGAGAATCAGTGTCTGTGGAACCTGTACCCCAGTGAGAGTCATTGTCTGTGGAACCTGTACCCCAGTGAGAGTTAGTGTCTGTGGAACCCGTACCCCAGTGAGAGTTAGTGTCTGTGGAACCCGTATTCCAGTGTGTGTCAGTGTCTGTGGAAATGTACCCTAGTGAGAGTCAGTGTCTGTGGAACTGTACCCCAGTGAGATCATTGTCTTCGGGATCCGTACCCCAGTGAGAGTCAGTGTCTTTACAATCCGTACCCCAGTGAGAGTCAGTGTCTGTGAAACCGGTACCCCGTGTGAGTCAGTGTCTGTGGAACCCGTACCCCAGTGAGAGTCAGTGTCTGTGGAACCTGTACCCCAGTGAGAGTCAGTGTCTGTGGAACCTGTACCCCAGTGAGAGTCAGTGTCTGTGGAACCTGTACCCCAGTGAGAGTCAGTGTCTGTGGAACCTGTACCGCAGTGAGAGTCAGTGTCTGTGGAGCCTGTACCCCAGTGAGAGTCAGTGTCTGTGGAACCTGTACCCCAGTGAGTGTCAGTGTCTGTGGAACTTTTCCCCAGTGAGAGTCAGTGTCTGTGGAAACTGTACCCCAGTGAGAGTCAGTGTCTGTGGAACCTGTACCCCATTGAGAGTCAGTGTCTGTGGAACCCATACCCCAGTGAGAGTCAGTGTCTGTGGAACCCATACCCCAGTGAGAGTCAGTGTCTGTGGAACCTGTACCCCAGTGAGAGTCAGTGTCTGTGGAACCTGTACCCCAGTGAGAGTCAGTGTCTGTGGAACCTGTACCGCAGTGAGAGTCAGTGTCTGTGGAGCCTGTACCCCAGTGAGAGTCAGTGTCTGTGGAACCTGTACCCCAGTGAGAGTCAGTGTCTGTGGAACCTGTACCCCAGTGAGAGTCAGTGTCTGTGGAACCTGTACCCCAGTGAGAGTCAGTGTCTGTGGAACTGTACCCCAGTGAGAGTCAGTGTCTGTGGAACCTGTACCCCAGTGAGAGTCAGTGTCTGTGGAACCTGTACCCCAGTGAGAGTCAGTGTCCGTGGAACTTTACCACAGTGAGAGTCAGTGTCTGTGGAGCCTGTACCCCAGTGAGAGTCAGTGTCTGTGGAACCTGTACCCCAGTGAGAGTCAGTGTCTGTGGAACTTTTCCCCAGTGAGAGTCAGTGTCTGTGGAACCTGTACCCCAGTGAGAGTCAGTGTCTGTGGAACCCATACCCCAGTGAGAGTCAGTGTCTGTGGAACCCATACCCCAGTGAGGGTCAGTGTCTGTGGAACTTTTCCCCAGTGAGAGTCAGTGTCTGTGGAACCTGACAACAGTGAGAGTCAGTGTCTGTGGAACTTGTACCCCAGTGAGAGCCAGTGTCTGTGGAACTTTTCCCCAGTGAGAGTCAGTGTCTGTGGAACTTTTCCCCAGTGAGAGTCAGTGTCTGTGGAACCTGTACCCCAGTGAGAGTCAGTGTCTCTGGAACCTGTACCCCAGTGAGAGTCAGTGTCTGTGGAACCTGTACCCCAGTGAGAGTCAGTGTCTGTGGAACTTTTCCCCAGTGAGAGTCAGTGTCTGTGGAACTTTTCCCAGTGAGTCAGTGTTGGAACCTGTACCCCAGTGAGATTCAGTGTCTGTGGAACCTGTACCCCATTGAGAGTCAGTGTCTGTGGAACCCATACCCCAGTGAGAGTCAGTGTCTGTGGAACCCATACCCCAGTGAGAGTCAGTGTCTGTGGAACCCGTACCCCAGTGAGAGTCAGTGTCTGTGGAACCTGTACCCCAGTGAGCGTCAGTGTCCGTGGAAATTCTACGCAGCGAGAATCAGTGTCTGTGGAACCTGTACCCCAGTGAGAGTCATTGTCTGTGGAACCTGTACCCCAGTGAGAGTTAGTGTCTGTGGAACCCGTACCCCAGTGAGAGTTAGTGTCTGTGGAACCCGTACCCCAGTGTGTGTCAGTGTCTGTGGAAATGTACCCCAGTGAGAGTCAGTGTCTGTGGAACTGTACCCCAGTGAGATCATTGTCTTCGGGATCCGTACCCCAGTGAGAGTCAGTGTCTTTACAATCCGTACCCCAGTGAGAGTCAGTGTCTGTGAAACCGGTACCCCGTGTGAGTCAGTGTCTGTGGAACCCGTACCCCAGTGAGAGTCAGTGTCTGTGGAACCTGTACCCCAGTGAGAGTCAGTGTCTGTGGAACCCGTACCCCAGCGAGAGTCAGTGTCTGTGGAACCCATACCCCCGTGAAAGTCAGTGTCTGTGGAACCCGTACCCCAGTGAGAGTCAGTGTCTGTGGAACTGTACCCCAGTGAGAGTCAGTGTCTGTGGAACTGTACCCCAGTGAGAGTTAGTGTCTGTGGAACTGTACCCCAGTGAGAGTCAGTGTCTGTGGAACTGTACCCCAGTGAGAGTCAGTGTCTGTGGAACCTGTACCCCAGTGAGAGTCAGTGTCTGTGGAACCTGTACCCCAGTGAGAGTCAGTGTCTGTGAAACCTGTACCCCAGTGAGAGTCAGTGTCTGTGGAACTGTACCCCAGTGAGAGTCAGTGTCTGTGGAACCTGTACCCCAGTGAGAGTCAGTGTCTGTGGAACCTGTACCCCAGTGAGAGTCAGTGTCTGTGGAACCTGTACCCCAGTGAGAATCAGACTCTGTGGAACTTTACCCCAGTGAGAGTCAGTGTCTGTGGAACCTGTACCGCAGTGAGAGTCAGTGTCTGTGGAGCCTGTACCCCAGTGAGAGTCAGTGTCTGTGGAACCTGTACCCCAGTGAGAGTCAGTGTCTGTGGAACCTGTACCCCAGTGAGAGTCAGTTTCTGTGGAACCTGTACCGCAGTGAGAGTCAGTGTCTGTGGAGCCTGTACCCCAGTGAGAGTCAGTGTCTGTGGAACCTGTACCCCAGTGAGAGTCAGTGTCTGTGGAACTTTTCCCCAGTGAGAGTCAGTGTCTGTGGAACCTGTACCCCAGTGAGAGTCAGTGTCTGTGGAACCTGTACCCCATTGAGAGTCAGTGTCTGTGGAACCCATACCCCAGTGAGAGTCAGTGTCTGTGGAACCCATACCCCAGTGAGAGTCAGTGTCTGTGGAACCTGTACCCCAGTGAGAGTCAGTGTCTGTGGAACCTGTACCCCGGTGAGAGTCAGTGTCTGTGGAACCTGTACCGCAGTGAGAGTCAGTGTCTGTGGAGCCTGTACCCCAGTGAGAGTCAGTGTCTGTGGAACCTGTACCCCAGTGAGAGTCAGTGTCTGTGGAACCTGTACCCCAGTGAGAGTCAGTGTCTGTGGAACCTGTACCCCAGTGAGAGTCAGTGTCTGTGGAACTGTACCCCAGTGAGAGTCAGTGTCTGTGGAACCTGTACCCCAGTGAGAGTCAGTGTCTGTGGAACCTGTACCCCAGTGAGAGTCAGTGTCCGTGGAACTTTACCACAGTGAGAGTCAGTGTCTGTGGAGCCTGTACCCCAGTGAGAGTCAGTGTCTGTGGAACCTGTACCCCAGTGAGAGTCAGTGTCTGTGGAACTTTTCCCCAGTGAGAGTCAGTGTCTGTGGAACCTGTACCCCAGTGAGAGTCAGTGTCTGTGGAACCCATACCCCAGTGAGAGTCAGTGTCTGTGGAACCTGTACCCCAGTGAGAGTCAGTGTCTGTGGAACCTGTACCGCAGTGAGAGTCAGTGTCTGTGGAGCCTGTACCCCAGTGAGAGTCAGTGTCTGTGGAACCTGTACCCCAGTGAGAGTCAGTGTCTGTGGAACTTTTCCCCAGTGAGAGTCAGTGTCTGTGGAACCTGTACCCCAGTGAGAGTCAGTGTCTGTGGAACCTGTACCCCATTGAGAGTCAGTGTCTGTGGAACCCATACCCCAGTGAGAGTCAGTGTCTATGGAACCCATACCCCAGTGAGAGTCAGTGTCTGTGGAACCTGTACCCCAGTGAGAGTCAGTGTCTGTGGAACCTGTACCCCAGTGAGAGTCAGTGTCTGTGGAACCTGTACCGCAGTGAGAGTCAGTGTCTGTGGAGCCTGTACCCCAGTGAGAGTCAGTGTCTGTGGAACCTGTACCCCAGTGAGAGTCAGTGTCTGTGGAACCTGTACCCCAGTGAGAGTCAGTGTCTGTGGAACCTGTACCCCAGTGAGAGTCAGTGTCTGTGGAACCTGTACCCCAGTGAGAGTCAGTGTCTGTGGAACCTGTACCCCAGTGAGAGTCAGTGTCTGTGGAACCTGTACCCCAGTGAGAGTCAGTGTCTGTGGAACTGTACCCCAGTGAGAGTCAGTGTCTGTGGAACCTGTACCCCAGTGAGAGTCAGTGTCTGTGGAACCTGTACCCCAGTGAGAGTCAGTGTCTGTGGAACTTTACCACAGTGAGAGTCAGTGTCTGTGGAACCTGTACCCCAGTGAGAGTCAGTGTCTGTGGAACCTGTACCCCAGTGAGAGTCAGTGTCTGTGGAACTTTTCCCCAGTGAGAGTCAGTGTCTGTGGAACCTGTACCCCAGTGAGAGTCAGTGTCTGTGGAACCAGTACCCCAGTGAGAGTCAGTGTCTGTGGAACCTGTACCCCAGTGAGAGTCAGTGTCTGTGGAACCTGTACCGCAGTGAGAGTCAGTGTCTGTGGAGCCTGTACCCCAGTGAGAGTCAGTGTCTGTGGAACCTGTACCCCAGTGAGAGTCAGTGTCTGTGGAACTTTTCCCCAGTGAGAGTCAGTGTCTGTGGAACCTGTACCCCAGTGAGAGTCAGTGTCTGTGGAACCTGTACCCCATTGAGAGTCAGTGTCTGTGGAACCCATACCCCAGTGAGAGTCAGTGTCTGTGGAACCCTTACCCCAGTGAGAGTCAGTGTCTGTGGAACCTGTACCCCAGTGAGAGTCAGTGTCTGTGGAACCTGTACCCCAGTGAGAGTCAGTGTCTGTGGAACCTGTACCGCAGTGAGAGTCAGTGTCTGTGGAGCCTGTACCCCAGTGAGAGTCAGTGTCTGTGGAACCTGTACCCCAGTGAGAGTCAGTGTCTGTGGAACCTGTACCCCAGTGAGAGTCAGTGTCTGTGGAACCTGTACCCCAGTGAGAGTCAGTGTCTGTGGAACTGTACCCCAGTGAGAGTCAGTGTCTGTGGAACCTGTACCCCAGTGAGAGTCAGTGTCTGTGGAACCTGTACCCCAGTGAGAGTCAGTGTCCGTGGAACTTTACCACAGTGAGAGTCAGTGTCTGTGGAGCCTGTACCCCAGTGAGAGTCAGTGTCTGTGGAACCTGTACCCCAGTGAGAGTCAGTGTCTGTGGAACTTTTCCCCAGTGAGAGTCAGTGTCTGTGGAACCTGTACCCCAGTGAGAGTCAGTGTCTGTGGAACCAGTACCCCAGTGAGAGTCAGTGTCTGTGGAACCCATACCCCAGTGAGAGTCAGTGTCTGTGGAACTTTTCCCCAGTGAGAGTCAGTGTCTGTGGAACCTGACAACAGTGAGAGTCAGTGTCTGTGGAACTTGTACCCCAGTGAGAGTCAGTGTCTGTGGAACTTTTCCCCAGTGAGAGTCAGTGTCTGTGGAACTTTTCCCCAGTGAGAGTCAGTGTCTGTGGAACCTGTACCCCAGTGAGAGTCAGTGTCTGTGGAACCTGTACCCCAGTGAGAGTCAGTGTCTGTGGAACCTGTACCCCAGTGAGAGTCAGTGTCTGTGGAACTTTTCCCCAGTGAGAGTCAGTGTCTGTGGAACTTTTCCCCAGTGAGAGTCAGTGTCTGTGGAACCTGTACCCCAGTGAGAGTCAGTGTCTGTGGAACCTGTACCCCATTGAGAGTCAGTGTCTGTGGAACCCATACCCCAGTGAGAGTCAGTGTCTGTGGAACCCATACCCCAGTGAGAGTCAGTGTCTGTGGAACCCGTACCCCAGTGAGAGTCAGTGTCTGTGGAACCTGTACCCCAGTGTGCGTCAGTGTCCGTGGAAATTCTACGCAGCGAGAATCAGTGTCTGTGGAACCTGTACCCCAGTGAGAGTCATTGTCTGTGGAACCTGTACCCCAGTGAGAGTTAGTGTCTGTGGAACCCGTACCCCAGTGAGAGTTAGTGTCTGTGGAACCCGTACCCCAGTGTGTGTCAGTGTCTGTGGAAATGTACCCCAGTGAGAGTCAGTGTCTGTGGAACTTTTCCCCAGTGAGAGTCAGTGTCTGTGGAACCTGACAACAGTGAGAGTCAGTGTCTGTGGAACTTGTACCCCAGTGAGAGTCAGTGTCTGTGGAACTTTTCCCCAGTGAGAGTCAGTGTCTGTGGAACTTTTCCCCAGTGAGAGTCAGTGTCTGTTGAACCTGTACCCCAGTGAGAGTCAGTGTCTGTGGAACCTGTACCCCAGTGAGAGTCAGTGTCTGTGGAACTTGTACCCCAGTGAGAGTCAGTGTCTGTGGAACTTTTCCCCAGTGAGAGTCAGTGTCTGTGGAACTTTTCCCCAGTGAGAGTCAGTGTCTGTGGAACCTGTACCCCAGTGAGATTCAGTGTCTGTGGAACCTGTACCCCATTGAGAGTCAGTGTCTGTGGAACCCATACCCCAGTGAGAGTCAGTGTCTGTGGAACCCATACCCCAGTGAGAGTCAGTGTCTGTGGAACCCGTACCCCAGTGAGAGTCAGTGTCTGTGGAACCTGTACCCCAGTGAGCGTCAGTGTCCGTGGAAATTCTACGCAGCGAGAATCAGTGTCTGTGGAACCTGTACCCCAGTGAGAGTCATTGTCTGTGGAACCTGTACCCCAGTGAGAGTTAGTGTCTGTGGAACCCGTACCCCAGTGAGAGTTAGTGTCTGTGGAACCCGTACCCCAGTGTGTGTCAGTGTCTGTGGAAATGTACCCCAGTGAGAGTCAGTGTCTGTGGAACTGTAACCCAGTGAGATCATTGTCTTCGGGATCCGTACCCCAGTGAGAGTCAGTGTCTTTACAATCCGTACCCCAGTGAGAGTCAGTGTCTGTGAAACCAGTACCCCGTGTGAGTCAGTGTCTGTGGAACCCGTACCCCAGTGAGAGTCAGTGTCTGTGGAACCTGTACCCCAGTGAGAGTCAGTGTCTGTGGAACCCGTACCCCAGCGAGAGTCAGTGTCTGTGGAACCCATACCCCCGTGAAAGTCAGTGTCTGTGGAACCCGTACCCCAGTGAGAGTCAGTGTCTGTGGAACTGTACCCCAGTGAGAGTCAGTGTCTGTGGAACTGTACCCCAGTGAGAGTTAGTGTCTGTGGAACTGTACCCCAGTGAGAGTCAGTGTCTGTGGAACTGTACCCCAGTGAGAGTCAGTGTCTGTGGAACCTGTACCCCAGTGAGAGTCAGTGTCTGTGGAACCTGTACCCCAGTGAGAGTCAGTGTCTGTGAAACCTGTACCCCAGTGAGAGTCAGTGTCTGTGGAACTGTACCCCAGTGAGAGTCAGTGTCTGTGGAACCTGTACCCCATTGAGAGTCAGTGTCTGTGGAACCCATACCCCAGTGAGAGTCAGTGTCTGTGGAACCCATACCCCAGTGAGAGTCAGTGTCTGTGGAACCTGTACCCCAGTGAGAGTCAGTGTCTGTGGAACCTGTACCCCGGTGAGAGTCAGTGTCTGTGGAACCTGTACCGCAGTGAGAGTCAGTGTCTGTGGAGCCTGTACCCCAGTGAGAGTCAGTGTCTGTGGAACCTGTACCCCAGTGAGAGTCAGTGTCTGTGGAACCTGTACCCCAGTGAGAGTCAGTGTCTGTGGAACCTGTACCCCAGTGAGAGTCAGTGTCTGTGGAACTGTACCCCAGTGAGAGTCAGTGTCTGTGGAACCTGTACCCCAGTGAGAGTCAGTGTCTGTGGAACCTGTACCCCAGTGAGAGTCAGTGTCCGTGGAACTTTACCACAGTGAGAGTCAGTGTCTGTGGAGCCTGTACCCCAGTGAGAGTCAGTGTCTGTGGAACCTGTACCCCAGTGAGAGTCAGTGTCTGTGGAACTTTTCCCCAGTGAGAGTCAGTGTCTGTGGAACCTGTACCCCAGTGAGAGTCAGTGTCTGTGGAACCCATACCCCAGTGAGAGTCAGTGTCTGTGGAACCTGTACCCCAGTGAGAGTCAGTGTCTGTGGAACCTGTACCGCAGTGAGAGTCAGTGTCTGTGGAGCCTGTACCCCAGTGAGAGTCAGTGTCTGTGGAACCTGTACCCCAGTGAGAGTCAGTGTCTGTGGAACTTTTCCCCAGTGAGAGTCAGTGTCTGTGGAACCTGTACCCCAGTGAGAGTCAGTGTCTGTGGAACCTGTACCCCATTGAGAGTCAGTGTCTGTGGAACCCATACCCCAGTGAGAGTCAGTGTCTATGGAACCCATACCCCAGTGAGAGTCAGTGTCTGTGGAACCTGTACCCCAGTGAGAGTCAGTGTCTGTGGAACCTGTACCCCAGTGAGAGTCAGTGTCTGTGGAACCTGTACCGCAGTGAGAGTCAGTGTCTGTGGAGCCTGTACCCCAGTGAGAGTCAGTGTCTGTGGAACCTGTACCCCGGTGAGAGTCAGTGTCTGTGGAACCTGTACCGCAGTGAGAGTCAGTGTCTGTGGAGCCTGTACCCCAGTGAGAGTCAGTGTCTGTGGAACCTGTACCCCAGTGAGAGTCAGTGTCTGTGGAACCTGTACCCCAGTGAGAGTCAGTGTCTGTGGAACCTGTACCCCAGTGAGAGTCAGTGTCTGTGGAACTGTACCCCAGTGAGAGTCAGTGTCTGTGGAACCTGTACCCCAGTGAGAGTCAGTGTCTGTGGAACCTGTACCCCAGTGAGAGTCAGTGTCCGTGGAACTTTACCACAGTGAGAGTCAGTGTCTGTGGAACCCGTACCCCAGTGAGAGTCAGTGTCTGTGGAACCTGTACCCCAGTGAGAGTCAGTGTCTGTGGAACTTTTCCCCAGTGAGAGTCAGTGTCTGTGGAACCTGTACCCCAGTGAGAGTCAGTGTCTGTGGAACCCATACCCCAGTGAGAGTCAGTGTCTGTGGAACCTGTACCCCAGTGAGAGTCAGTGTCTGTGGAACCTGTACCGCAGTGAGAGTCAGTGTCTGTGGAGCCTGTACCCCAGTGAGAGTCAGTGTCTGTGGAACCTGTACCCCAGTGAGAGTCAGTGTCTGTGGAACTTTTCCCCAGTGAGAGTCAGTTTCTGTGGAACCTGTACCCCAGTGAGAGTCAGTGTCTGTGGAACCTGTACCCCATTGAGAGTCAGTGTCTGTGGAACCCATACCCCAGTGAGAGTCAGTGTCTATGGAACCCATACCCCAGTGAGAGTCAGTGTCTGTGGAACCTGTACCCCAGTGAGAGTCAGTGTCTGTGGAACCTGTACCCCAGTGAGAGTCAGTGTCTGTGGAACCTGTACCGCAGTGAGAGTCAGTGTCTGTGGAGCCTGTACCCCAGTGAGAGTCAGTGTCTGTGGAACCTGTACCCCAGTGAGAGTCAGTGTCTGTGGAACCTGTACCCCAGTGAGAGTCAGTGTCTGTGGAACCTGTACCCCAGTGAGAGTCAGTGTCTGTGGAACTGTACCCCAGTGAGAGTCAGTGTCTGTGGAACCTGTACCCCAGTGAGAGTCAGTGTCTGTGGAACCTGTACCCCAGTGAGAGTCAGTGTCCGTGGAACTTTACCACAGTGAGAGTCAGTGTCTGTGGAGCCTGTACCCCAGTGAGAGTCAGTGTCTGTGGAACCTGTACCCCAGTGAGAGTCAGTGTCTGTGGAACTTTTCCCCAGTGAGAGTCAGTGTCTGTGGAACCTGTACCCCAGTGAGAGTCAGTGTCTGTGGAACCCATACCCCAGTGAGAGTCAGTGTCTGTGGAACCCATACCCCAGTGAGAGTCAGTGTCTGTGGAACTTTTCCCCAGTGAGAGTCAGTGTCTGTGGAACCTGACAACAGTGAGAGTCAGTGTCTGTGGAACTTGTACCCCAGTGAGAGTCAGTGTCTGTGGAACTTTTCCCCAGTGAGAGTCAGTGTCTGTGGAACTTTTCCCCAGTGAGAGTCAGTGTCTGTGGAACCTGTACCCCAGTGAGAGTCAGTGTCTGTGGAACCTGTACCCCAGTGAGAGTCAGTGTCTGTGGAACCTGTACCCCAGTGAGAGTCAGTGTCTGTGGAACTTTTCCCCAGTGAGAGTCAGTGTCTGTGGAACTTTTCCCCAGTGAGAGTCAGTGTCTGTGGAACCTGTACCCCAGTGAGATTCAGTGTCTGTGGAACCTGTACCCCATTGAGAGTCAGTGTCTGTGGAACCCATACCCCAGTGAGAGTCAGTGTCTGTGGAACCCATACCCCAGTGAGAGTCAGTGTCTGTGGAACCCGTACCCCAGTGAGAGTCAGTGTCTGTGGAACCTGTACCCCAGTGTGCGTCAGTGTCCGTGGAAATTCTACGCAGCGAGAATCAGTGTCTGTGGAACCTGTACCCCAGTGAGAGTCATTGTCTGTGGAACCTGTACCCCAGTGAGAGTTAGTGTCTGTGGAACCCGTACCCCAGTGAGAGTTAGTGTCTGTGGAACCCGTACCCCAGTGTGTGTCAGTGTCTGTGGAAATGTACCCCAGTGAGAGTCAGTGTCTGTGGAACTTTTCCCCAGTGAGAGTCAGTGTCTGTGGAACCTGACAACAGTGAGAGTCAGTGTCTGTGGAACTTGTACCCCAGTGAGAGTCAGTGTCTGTGGAACTTTTCCCCAGTGAGAGTCAGTGTCTGTGGAACTTTTCCCCAGTGAGAGTCAGTGTCTGTTGAACCTGTACCCCAGTGAGAGTCAGTGTCTGTGGAACCTGTACCCCAGTGAGAGTCAGTGTCTGTGGAACTTGTACCCCAGTGAGAGTCAGTGTCTGTGGAACTTTTCCCCAGTGAGAGTCAGTGTCTGTGGAACTTTTCCCCAGTGAGAGTCAGTGTCTGTGGAACCTGTACCCCAGTGAGATTCAGTGTCTGTGGAACCTGTACCCCATTGAGAGTCAGTGTCTGTGGAACCCATACCCCAGTGAGAGTCAGTGTCTGTGGAACCCATACCCCAGTGAGAGTCAGTGTCTGTGGAACCCGTACCCCAGTGAGAGTCAGTGTCTGTGGAACCTGTACCCCAGTGAGCGTCAGTGTCCGTGGAAATTCTACGCAGCGAGAATCAGTGTCTGTGGAACCTGTACCCCAGTGAGAGTCGTTGTCTGTGGAACCTGTACCCCAGTGAGAGTTAGTGTCTGTGGAACCCGTACCCCAGTGAGAGTTAGTGTCTGTGGAACCCGTACCCCAGTGTGTGTCAGTGTCTGTGGAAATGTACCCCAGTGAGAGTCAGTGTCTGTGGAACTGTAACCCAGTGAGATCATTGTCTTCGGGATCCGTACCCCAGTGAGAGTCAGTGTCTTTACAATCCGTACCCCAGTGAGAGTCAGTGTCTGTGAAACCAGTACCCCGTGTGAGTCAGTGTCTGTGGAACCCGTACCCCAGTGAGAGTCAGTGTCTGTGGAACCTGTACCCCAGTGAGAGTCAGTGTCTGTGGAACCCGTACCCCAGCGAGAGTCAGTGTCTGTGGAACCCATACCCCCGTGAAAGTCAGTGTCTGTGGAACCCGTACCCCAGTGAGAGTCAGTGTCTGTGGAACTGTACCCCAGTGAGAGTCATTGTCTGTGGAACTGTACCCCAGTGAGAGTTAGTGTCTGTGGAACTGTACCCCAGTGAGAGTCAGTGTCTGTGGAACTGTACCCCAGTGAGAGTCAGTGTCTGTGGAACCTGTACCCCAGTGAGAGTCAGTGTCTGTGGAACCTGTACCCCAGTGAGAGTCAGTGTCTGTGAAACCTGTACCCCAGTGAGAGTCAGTGTCTGTGGAACTGTACCCCAGTGAGAGTCAGTGTCTGTGGAACCTGTACCCCAGTGAGAGTCAGTGTCTGTGGAAACTGTACCCCAGTGAGAGTCAGTGTCTGTGGAACCTGTACCCCAGTGAGAGTCAGTGTCTGTGGAACCTGTACCCCAGTGAGAATCAGAGTCTGTGGAACTTTACCCCAGTGAGAGTCAGTGTCTGTGGAACCTGTACCGCAGTGAGAGTCAGTGTCTGTGGAGCCTGTACCCCAGTGAGAGTCAGTGTCTGTGGAACCTGTACCCCAGTGAGAGTCAGTGTCTGTGGAACCTGTACCCCAGTGAGAGTCAGTTTCTGTGGAACCTGTACCGCAGTGAGAGTCAGTGTCTGTGGAGCCTGTACCCCAGTGAGAGTCAGTGTCTGTGGAACCTGTACCCCAGTGAGAGTCAGTGTCTGTGGAACTTTTCCCCAGTGAGAGTCAGTGTCTGTGGAACCTGTACCCCAGTGAGAGTCAGTGTCTGTGGAACCTGTACCCCATTGAGAGTCAGTGTCTGTGGAACCCATACCCCAGTGAGAGTCAGTGTCTGTGGAACCCATACCCCAGTGAGAGTCAGTGTCTGTGGAACCTGTACCCCAGTGAGAGTCAGTGTCTGTGGAACCTGTACCCCGGTGAGAGTCAGTGTCTGTGGAACCTGTACCGCAGTGAGAGTCAGTGTCTGTGGAGCCTGTACCCCAGTGAGAGTCAGTGTCTGTGGAACCTGTACCCCAGTGAGAGTCAGTGTCTGTGGAACCTGTACCCCAGTGAGAGTCAGTGTCTGTGGAACCTGTACCCCAGTGAGAGTCAGTGTCTGTGGAACTGTACCCCAGTGAGAGTCAGTGTCTGTGGAACCTGTACCCCAGTGAGAGTCAGTGTCTGTGGAACCTGTACCCCAGTGAGAGTCAGTGTCCGTGGAACTTTACCACAGTGAGAGTCAGTGTCTGTGGAGCCTGTACCCCAGTGAGAGTCAGTGTCTGTGGAACCTGTACCCCAGTGAGAGTCAGTGTCTGTGGAACTTTTCCCCAGTGAGAGTCAGTGTCTGTGGAACCTGTACCCCAGTGAGAGTCAGTGTCTGTGGAACCCATACCCCAGTGAGAGTCAGTGTCTGTGGAACCCATACCCCAGTGAGAGTCAGTGTCTGTGAAACTTTTCCCCAGTGAGAGTCAGTGTCTGTGGAACCTGACAACAGTGAGAGTCAGTGTCTGTGGAACTTGTACCCCAGTGAGAGTCAGTGTCTGTGGAACTTTTCCCCAGTGAGAGTCAGTGTCTGTGGAACTTTTCCCCAGTGAGAGTCAGTGTCTGTGGAACCTGTACCCCAGTGAGAGTCAGTGTCTGTGGAACCTGTACCCCAGTGAGAGTCAGTGTCTGTGGAACCTGTACCCCAGTGAGAGTCAGTGTCTGTGGAACTTTGCCCCAGTGAGAGTCAGTGTCTGTGGAACCTGTACCCCAGTGAGAGTCAGTGTCTGTGGAACCCATACCCCAGTGAGAGTCAGTGTCTGTGGAACCCATACCCCAGTGAGAGTCAGTGTCTGTGGAACTTTTCCCCAGTGAGAGTCAGTGTCTGTGGAACCTGACAACAGTGAGAGTCAGTGTCTGTGGAACCTGTACCCCAGTGAGAGTCAGTGTCTGTGGAACTTTTCCCCAGTGAGAGTCAGTGTCTGTGGAACTTTTCCCCAGTGAGAGTCAGTGTCTGTGGAACCTGTACCCCAGTGAGAGTCAGTGTCTGTGGAACCTGTACCCCAGTGAGAGTCAGTGTTTGTGTAACTTTTTCCCAGTGAGAGTCAGTGTCTGTGGAACCTGTACCCCAGTGAGAGTCAGTTTCTGTGGAACTGCACCCAGTGAGAGTCAGTTTCTGTGGAACTGCACCCTGTGCGAGTCAGTGTCTGTGGAACCTGTACCCCTGTGAGAGTCAGTGCCTTAAATGGAGGAGGGGAAAAGCTTGCAGAAAAAGGAAAGCTGTTTGAGTACTTTGATAACAAACTCTGCCTTCAATGGGAAGTAGTTTGACAGCGAGATTTAACCAGTATCCGAAAGCAGGAAAGGGGTTTGCTCCATTGATGTGTTTGAGAGTTGAATTGGATCATTCTGATGTGACTGACCTCCATTCACAAGAAGTACTGGTTTTACTGAAGATTAAGCAGTGCAAGCAGCCTGTGCTGTGTGAGATCCTCCAGCAGATTGTGCGCGGCTAGCCGTGCTCTAACTCTGACTTTTCTAATCTCCAACCATAGGTGTTTAGAAGCTGTATGTGTGCCATCGGGTAATGCCCTGAGCAAGACTGCAGCATGTCAGGCTGACTGAATGAAGCGATTGTGTAGCTTGCCTGATCTCAATGAATGATTGCTCAAGGGTGAGTAGCTGGTGCAGTTCAGACTATATTGTGCACTAAAGTGGTTTATGATATGTAATACTTTGGAAGCAGCTTGACACATGAATGCCCACGGCACTTTCTGAATGAAATATTTCATTGTTTTGAATTGATTTTTTGGTGACTAATGGTGTTTTTTTTTCCTTTCAAAAACAAGCAGCAACGACATC
Source organism: Squalus acanthias (assembly GCA_030390025.1). Lineage (NCBI taxonomy): Eukaryota > Metazoa > Chordata > Chondrichthyes > Squaliformes > Squalidae > Squalus > Squalus acanthias. Next base: position 27,114,190 of record CM059445.1, read on the forward strand.
GGCGTTTCGACTGGATGATCTCGATTCCCTCAGCTCTGTGCCTCAGTGCTGTGTGTGAAAGCCTTTCTCCCACCGCACTGCTCCCTCTATCAGCTGCCCTTTTGTATAATCTGGTGAGAGTTTTGCACATTTCCTGCAGAGATCTGGGCTCCAGAAACAGCAACTGCAGATTAAATCATTCATTTGTTTAAGGCCGTTCACAAGGAAGGAATGAGCTGAGCACAGGTTCGTGTTGTGAACAGAGGCTATTGGCAACAGACTCTGCAGAGGGAAAATGAGCCAGAATAAATCTGAGACGCAGCAATGATCTATTTGGTTAATCTTCAACAGACATAAAGCAATCCGGTCATTTGCAGCGCTGTGGGTTCAGCCCCAGTTTGAGAGAGGTCATTGGGTGAACCTTGGTGTTGAGAGGTCATTGGGTGAACCTTGGTGTTGAGAGGTCATTGGGTGAGCCCTGGTGTTGAGAGGTCATTGGGTGAACCTTGGTGTTGAGAGGTCATTGGGTGAACCTTGGTGTTGAGAGGTCATTGGGTGAACCCTGGTGCTGAAAGGTCATTGGGTAAACCCTGGTGTTGAAAGGTCATTGGGTGAACCCTGGTGTTGAGAGGTCAGCGGGTGAACCCTGGTGTTGAGAGGTCATTGGGTGAACCCTGGTGTTGAGAGGTCAGCGGGTGAACCCTGGTGTTGAGAGGTCAGCGGGTGAACCCTGGTGTTGAGAGGTCAGCGGGTGAACCCTGGTTTTGAAAGGTCAGCGGGTGAACCCTAGTGCTGAAAGGTCATTGGGTAAACCCTGGTGTTGAAAGGTCATTGGGTGAACCCTGGTGTTGAGAGGTCAGCGGGTGAACCCTGGTGTTGAAAGGTCATTGGGTGAACCCTGGTGTTGAAAGGTCATTGGGTGAACCCTGGTGTCGAGAGGTCAGCGGGTGAACCCTGGTGTTGAACAGCTCCAATGAGCTGTGGAATGGTACTGTATCTGTCCTCTTCACAATTTCTACCTGTGTGTGTATCAGTGTGTGTGAGTGTGTCTGTGTCTGTGTGTAGGCCCCAGTGTTTATGTGGAGGAAGCGGAGGTGACCTTTAGTGGCCGGGAAACCATGAAAATTGGGGAATGTGGAGGTCCTGTCGAATGTAATGGCAGGACCTCATTTGAATTTTCTTTCACCGTTTCCCACCCGGCAGCCAGCCAGATTGAGAGGCTGACCGGCTGTCAATGCTCCAAGCTGACTCCACCCTCCCTACATCAACTTTATCGCACCACGGGAACTCTGACTTTATCGCAGCACGGGAACTCTGACTTTAACTCTGGACTCCCTCCTATTGTCTCCTCTCTATTCCCCATTTACTACCAGGACATATCTATCCTAATCTTGCAATGTGACCAGGCCTCAGTAACTTGAGTTTCCCTGTGCCCATTCACGTGTGCCTTTTGGCTGCTGCTCTGGACCCGAACCCATCACTATATTTCCCCTTTTTCTCTCCCTTTTTTCAGCTTTTCTCTTTACCCCTTCTAGGCCCCTCTCTCCTGTCGTCACGCCTCCTTTCATTTCTCCCCTCTCAGATACTCTGCCGCCCCAAATCCCTACCCCAACCCTTCAGCACTCCTCGACCTTCCTACTCTCCTGCCGCCGTCCCAGGCTTGACTCCCTCTTAGATGAGCCCACAGCTTTCCTCCGAATGGCCCATCGAGGCACTCGTCACTGCCTCCTTACAAGCAGCAACCCAACTGCCCCATCCTACTCTCTCACCGCCCTTCCCACCCAGCACACCCGCTGGGGGCTAATCTTGCCAATCTGCTCCCCGCCCAACTCACCCCTCCCAGCGCTGACCCTGTGGACTGCCAGTGGATGAGCTATCACCGCCCCACTCTGCATCTCCCTCCAGAAAGTCCAATTACTTGTGAAAAAGGCCCGTGCCATTCATGAGCTTATTATGAATGATTGCATCGACATCGTGGCCTTGACCGGGTGATGATACCTTCCCCCTAAATGAAGCCTCCCCGCCTGCCTAAACCTTCCACCACTTGCCCCACCCAAACCACGTGGTGGCGATGCGACCCTATCATCAAATCACATCTTGGCCAGTCCCCCTACTCCTCTGGCACCTTCTCCTATTCGAACATCTCACTTGTTCCAGCCTTTTTACCACGTTCTCTACCAGCCCACTCAAGTACCATGCCAAGTTTCTCACCGCGATAACTTAACTTCACTGCTTTGCTCCCTCAGCCTCTGCACCAAGTGACTTCTCATCCTTGGTGATTTCAACCTCCATTTCAAGTCATCATGCTCTCTCTCTCCTGTGAGTTCACTGCCCTCCCATCCTCTCTTAATCTCTCCCTCCATATAAACTCTCCTACCCATATTCACGGCCACCCCCTCGACCTTGCCATCTCACGTGGCCTCGCTACTCCCATCGCATCAATCACAGATAAGGCCATCTCTGATCACTTACTTGTATCGTTCTGCATCCATATCCCCCTTCCCTCTCCAACCCCACTTCCTGCTGTGTCCACCTCTGGCAAAACTCTCATCCAACTCTCTTACAACTGCACTTATGAAATCCCAACTGTCCAACCTTTGGCCCTCCAGTCACCACAACATTTCTGCAGCTACCGATCTGCTCAATCAAACCCTCACCTCCACCTTTGATGCCCTAGTCCCCATTAAAACCATTACTCTCTCTCACCATGGTTGTTTCCCCTGGTACGGCCCTCATCTCCTCTCCCTTAAGTCCAAGGGATGCAGCCTTGAACATTTATAGCGGACAACTGGTTTAGCCATTCATCGCCAGATCTGGCTGGACCACATAAAGCATTATCGTGTCCTGCTCGCGTCTGCCAAAACTGTTCACTGTTCCAGGATCATTCTGGAATGCAAAGATAACCTCCGGCTTCTCTTCTCTACTACAAGTGTCTTCTTAAATCCCTCTCCCCTGCCCCCTCCACCCTCCACCTCCAGCATTAAGTGTGAGGAGCTCATGGACTTCTTTGTCTCTAAGGTTGAGACCATCCATTCAGCTACCTCTGCCACTTCCCTCCCTTCCCCTAGCTCATTGGGCCAAACTTCCCCTAAGGTTCCCCCCTGCCCTAGCCCTGAACTCCCACCTTTCTCCAGTTTCTCTCTATCTCCGCTCATGCCCTCTCCGAGCTCATCTTGTCCATGAGACCCACCTCCTGCTCCCTCGACCCTATTCCCACCAAACTGCTGACCACCGAATTTCTCTTCCTGGCCTCCATGTTAGCTGATATTGTTAACGGTTCTCTCTCCTCAGGTACTGTCCCCCTCTCCTCAAATCTGCCGTCATCACCCCTCCCCTCAAAAAACCCACTCTTGACCCTTCTGTCGTTGCAAACTATCATCTCATCTCCAACCTTCCTTTCCTCTCCAAACTCCTTGAATGTGCTGTCGCCTCCCAAATCCGGGCCCATCTTTCCCGGAACTCCATATTTGAATCCTTCCAATCAGGTTTCTGCCCTTGCCACGGTACCGAAACGGCTCTCATCAAAGTGATAAATGACCTCCTATGTGACTGTGACCATGGTAAACTATCCCTCCTCATCCTTCTCGACCTGTCTGCAGCCTTTGACACGGTTGACCAGACCATCCTCCTCCTCTGTCGTCCAGCTGGGAGGGACTGCCCTCGCCTGGTTCCATTATTATGTATCCAGTCCTAGCCAGAGAATCTCCTGCAATGGCTTCTCTTCCTGCACCGTTACCTCTGGTGTCCCCCAAGGATCTATCCTTGGCCCCCTCCTATTTCTCATCTGCATACTGCCCCTCGGCGACATCCAGTTCCGTGTGAAGGCGATAACTCTGAACTAGGAACCTCAGTCAGAGCCAATCTGTACTTGGACTTTACACGTCAAAACCAGGCGGCACAGACCGACCTGAACCAAACTGAGAGATCGCACAAAGGGCAGCGGGCTCGGTGTTTGTAGCATTTTTCACAGGGCACGTCTTCCTCAACTCAGCTCAGCATCAACATTCCTAAACCACTCCCTGAGCTTGGACTCAATAAAGGAGAGTTTTTATAGAGTTATAAAGATTACAGCAGAGTAGGAGGTCATTCGACCCCTGCTGTTGGCTCTCTCTCTCCTGTAACCTCATTCCCCCTCTGATCCTATTATATTCCTCCTTTTCAAATATATATCCCATTCCCTTTGAAATGAAGTTTTGGTCTCTTCCTGTGGTGAAGTATCCCACAGTCTAATAGCCCTCAGTTCAAGAACCTTCCTCCTCCCTTTCCCCCTTTGCTTCATCTGGTGAGATTCCTCAGTCTCCGTCCCCTTGTTTCCCAGTCGCTCACCAGTGGAAACAATCTTTCACTGTTTGCCTACAGTGAGGTCCCCAGGTTTCACTCGCCCCTTTACTGGCTGCTCCTCTCTCAGCGCCGCTCCCACTCACCAACTTACTGCTGCCCCCGGCTCTGCAGGAAATGCTGGGCCCCAGATCCACCGCATTCCCGAGTCACCCTCTCCCCCCGAGCCCCCATTCCCCAGTCTCCATCTCCCCCTGAGCCCCCATTCCCCAGTCTCCATCTCCCTCTCCCCCGAGCTCCCATTCCCCAGTCTCCCTCTCCCCCTGAGCCCCCATTCCCCAGTCTCCATCTCCCTCTCCCCCGAGCTCCCATTCCCCAGTCTCCCTCTCCCCCCGAGCTCCCATTCCCCAGTCTCCCTCTCCCCCTGAGCCCCCATTCCCCAGTCTCGCTCTCCCCCTGAGCCCCCATTCCCCAGTCTCCATCTCCCTCTCCCCCGAGCTCCCATTCCCCAGTCTCCCTCTCCCCCGAGCTCCCATTCCCCAGTCTCCCTCTCCCTCTCCCCCGAGCTCCCATTCCCCAGTCTCCCTCTCCCCCCGAGCTCCCATTCCCCAGTCTCCGTCTCCCCCCGAGCCCCCATTCCCCAGTCTCCATCCCTCTCTCCCCCCGAGCTCCCATTCCCCAGTCTCCGTCTCCCCCCGAGCCCCCATTCCCCAGTCTCCATCTCCCTCTCCCCCCGGGCCCCCATTCCCCAGTCTCCCTCTCCCCCCGAGCCCCCATTCCCCAGTCTCCATCTCCCTCTCCCCTCGAGGCCCCATTCCCCAGTCTCCCTCTCCCCTCGAGCTCCCATTCCTCAGTCTCCATCTCCCCCCGAGCCCCCATTCCCCAGTCTCCATCTCTCTCCTCTGAGCCCCCATTCCCCAGTCTCCCTCTCCCCCCTAGCCCCCATTCCCCAGTCTCCATCTCCCTCTCCCCTCGAGGCCCCATTCCCCAGTCTCCCACTCCCCTCGAGCTCCCATTCCCCAGTCTCCATCTCCCCCTGAGCCCCCATTCCCCAGTCTCCATCTCCCTCTCACCCGAGCTCCCATTCCCCAGTCTCCATCCCTCTCTCCCCTGAGCCCCCATTCCCCAGTCTCTCCCCTGAGCCCCCATTCCCCAGTCTCCATCCCTCTCTCCCCTGAGCCCCCATTCCCCAGTCTCCATCCCTCTCTCCCCTGAGCCCCCATTCCCCAGTCTCCATCCCTCTCTCCCCTGAGCCCCCATTCCCCAGTCTCCATCCCTCTCCCCCTGAGCCCCCATTCCCCAATCTCCATCCCTCTCCCCCTGAGCCCCCATTCCCCAGTCTCCATCCCTCTCTCCCCTGAGCCCCCATTCCCCAGTCTCCATCCCTCTCTCCCCTGAGCCCCCATTCCCCAATCTCCATCCCTCTCCCCCTGAGCCCCCATTCCCCAGTCTCCCTCTCTCTCCCCTGAGCCCCCATTCCCCAGTCTCCATCCCTCTCTCCCCCTGAGCCCCGATTCCCCAGTCTCCGTCTCCCCCTGAGACCCCATTCCCCAGTCTCCATCCCTCTCTCCTCTGAGCCCCCGTTCCCCAGTCTCCATCCCTCTCTCCCCCTGAGCCCCCATTCCCCAGTCTCCATCCCTCTCCCCCCGAGCCCCCATTCCCCAGTCTCTCTCCCCCCGAAGCCCCATTCCCCAGTCTCCATCCCTCTCTCCCCGAGTCCCCATTCCCCAGTCTCCATCCCTCTCTCCCCGAGCCCCCATTCCCCAGTCTCCATCCCTCTCTCCCCTGAGCCCCCATTCCCCAGTCTCCATCCCTCTCTCCCCCCAAGCTCCCATTCCCCAGTCTCCCTCTCCCCCCGAACTCCCATTCCCCAGTCTCCCTCTCCCCCCGAGCCCCCATTCCCCAGTCTCCCTCTCCCCCCGAGCCCCCATTCCCCATTCTCCCTCTCCCCCCGAGCCCCAATGGGCCAGTCCAGTGTGCCAGCAAGCCTTTAGTACGGGCCGTTAAGGCTGGTTTTGAAGAAAAAAGTAGCGGCTGCCTCGCTTCCACCCGCTTCTGGGGGTCCCGCGGCAGCCGCCATTTTGTGCAGGTTGGTGGCGCTGCCGTTGCCTGCGCTCGCTCCAGATATTTAGATGAGGCAGATTGTGACGTCAGTGAGTGTGTAACGCTAATTTGACGCACAATCTGCTATTTTGGACGTCGCCGCTCCATTTAACGCCCTCTCCTGATCACAACCAGCTGACCAAGTGTTCAGCAGCAGGAAGGACCCCCCAGCAGCGCTAGTTAAAGTAACCATCAACAACTTGCAGCTGACTTGCTTTTTGATTTATACCGGCTCTGTCTAAGTTTGTGCAACTGTTTGGAGCTTTTTAGAGTTGTAAAGTTGACGAGGTGACAGGGAGTGTTGCTGTGAATGGAGAACGCCTTACTTCTCATTTAAAGGGTTCTGCTCACACCACTTGCTCCCAGTCATGGGGGCTCCACTTGCAGTCCCCCTCTCGCTCGAGTATGACAGGTAGATGGAGCAGAGGCAGCAAAGAAGAGGACAAGATGCTCGAGGGAGGAAGATGCTCGAGGGAGGAGGAGGAGGAGGCGGAGGAGAGGGAGGAGGAGGAGGAGGAGAGGGAGGAGGAGGAGAGGAAGGAGGAGGAGGAGAGGGAGGAGGAGGAAGAGGAGAGGGAGGAGGAGGAGGAGAGGAGGAGGAGAGGAGAGGAGAGGAGGAGGAGGAGAGGAAGAGGAGGAGAGGGAGGAGGAGGAGGAGGAGAGGAGGAGGAGGAGAGGGAGGAGGAGGAGAGGAGGAGGAGAGGAGAGGAGGAGGAGGAGGAGAGGGAGGAGGAGGAGAGGAGGAGGAGAGGAGAGGAGGAGGAGGAGGAGAGGAGGAGGAGGAGAGGGAGGAGGAGGAGGAGGAGAGGAGGAGGAGGAGAGGGAGGAGGAGGAGGAGAGGGAGGAGGAGGAGGAGGAGAGGAGGAGTAGGAGAGGGAGGAGGAGGAGGAGGAGAGGAGGAGGAGGAGAGGGAGGAGGAGGAGGAGAGGGAGGAGGGCTCTCAGCAGGCGGTCTTACCCACCTCGATTCTTCCAAGAGCATTTCTCCTACCTGCACTTAAGCCAGGAGCAGTGTATTAGGAGGCTCCGCTTCACCAAGGAGGTGGTCACAGAACTCTGCCACATCTTGGAACCAGACCTGCCGCCTCAGAGCAGGGCGACCACGACTCTCCCAGTGGCTCTTAATTTTTTCGCCACCGGATCCTTCCAGTCTGGAGCTGGAGACATAGCCAACATCTCCCAGTTTGCCATCCATCGCTGCATCCGGGAGGTCACAGAGGCTCTGTACTCCAGGAGAAGGGACTTCATTGTCTTCTCTCTGAACAGAGAGAAGGTACAATTGTTGTGCGACCACGCTCAGCGCATCATGATGGCGAATGCCCGCTATCCTGGCAGCAGTCATAATGTCTTTATTCTGTGTCAATCCGATGTGCCAGGAATATACCAACCACCACGTCAAACCCGAGCGTGGCTCGCTCGGAGACGAGGGCTATCCGCTCCGCACCTGGCTGATGATTCCCCTCCGCAACTTGTGGCCAACATTCCTGTTAAGCTGCACGGCCGCACAGCAGTCCTGAGATCCCGCGCAGGCAGCTCACTGGCTTTTAAATGTAAAAAAACTCCCGTGCGTGAAAATTTGAATGAGCCACGCAGCCCATTAAAGGGGCCACGCACCCAAAAAAAAATTAAAGGGAACATTGCTCGTGGCCAGCACTCCTATAATGAGAGCCATGCTGCCACCAGGAACATCATCGAGCAGACCATCGGGGTGCTCAAGCAATGGTTCCGCTGCCTTGACCACTCGGGAGGAGCCCTCCAGTACTCGCCGGAGCGGGTGTCCCATTGTGTGGTGGTCTGCTGCATCCTCCACAACTTGACCATCATGAGGGCTCAGCCCTTGCCACCACGGGCTCCGGGACCACCTCAGGAGGAGGAGGAAGAGGAGGGAGGAGGAGGAGGAGGAAAAGGAAGAGGCAGGCAGCAGATCCCCGTTCAGTTAGGACTGTCCTGTGAACGCCTCATCAGACTCCGATTCCAATGAATGAAACCCCAGATCCTCATTGGTCACCACTTCCCCATCATTCCATCCCTCTGTCACGGAACATCACAGCGTCCTCCTGGGAACAAAGCTGAAATGAGAGCCACCACAAAACACACATTCCAAACAAATGCAAATCAAAAGAACAAAGTCAGCTACTCACCCTCGTGCATTCCCTTCATGTCTGTCTTTCATGTGCCTTTATCTACTCTAGTGCTCCTATGAAGTGCTTCCCCCAGTGGCTGCAGCATGGCTGGTGGAAGGCTGCTGACTTTCCATGGAGGAGACTGCAGATGGCCTTGCAGGATGACCTCGAGCAGCTCTGGGCCTAGAAGACCCGGTTGTGGACTACACCACCTCGGCATGGGCGGCAGCAGTCTGGGCTGAGTGGCTGACAGGCAGCAGCAAGGCCACTGGCGGAGTGACTGGGAGTAGGAATGCTGTCGTCCTGAGAGAGGACAGCAGGTTCGAGCTCCACAGACCCACTGCTACTCCCCCTGGGGCGGCACCTCAACATTCCTAGCCATCTGCTGGGGGAGGGATTGCTGGTCTGCTGTGAGATCCTGCGAGTCCCTTTCGACACTCGTAAACCCAGCCATGATGGCAGCAGTCGGAGCCTGCGTGAGAGCAGTCTGAGCTTCTACTGTAGCACTGAGACGCTTCCGCCTGTGCTGCAATGGAAGCTGCGACATCGCCCATCACACCCAGCATCATGGTTGGGCCCACAAGTTTTCTAATGGAGTTGTCCATCATTTCCAGACTGGAAATACCCCGTGCAATGTCGGAGCCAGACTCCTCCTTGCTCCTTGACACTGACAAGAGGCTCTCTGGCAGGCTTGCCATTGCACCTAGCATTTCTGTGTGCTTGCCCATCACCCTTCTTATTAAGGTCACCCCATCAAGGTCATCCTGTGCAGCAGAACTCGTGCGTGAACTCGCCCTCCGGGGAACTGGCACCCGAGCTACCCTTTCCCCCGGGCCTGGCTGCAGCCCACTCGTGCCCGGTGACTCACCACGTGCAGATCCCGTGTCTATACTACCCTCTAAAGTACACGCAGTGCCATTTTCTGAGCTGGTGTCTGCGAGTGTCAAATGCAGCGACGGTGTGTCTTCTTCTCCTCCATCAGTGTCTTCCTCAACTTCATGACAGGCTGGGCTGCTGGCAGTTCTTGAGTATCTGAAAGCAGAAAGGCACAAGGATCGGGTTGTGGTGAGGAGAGGGGGGAAAGCAAGATATCCATGCATACACCATCAGCAGCTTGTAAGTGAGAAGAGATTGTGGGATGAGGGGGAAGTGGGATGTAAGAAGAAGGATTAGGTATGAGCATACCGTCCTCATCAGCGATGTTTTCCACTTGCCCGCTGGCCATGGACTCTGTCACTGCCCCTCCAATTACTGCGAGCACTGCTTCCTCCAGGTCCATGAGGTTCTCAATTCCGGCTTGCCCTCCATCTGTCTGCTGGTGCTCCTGGCGGATGTGCACCGCCTTACCCTGCAAGAGAAAGGGAAGTGTGTCAGCGAGTGTGGTGCAATGTGTTTGGGTGATGTGCCTGCCATGGTTGAATAGCTGTCAGTGTGTGCAAGGTGTGAGATGTGGGTGTGAGTCTTGCAGCAGTAGAAAGTATGTGAGGGTGAAGTGAAGCTATGATTGTGAGGTATGAGTGGTGATAGCTGGAGATTGTTGGTAGGTGAGTGCTGGGGGTGTGGTGCATTGAGCAGCGTGTGAGGCTTGTGGTGCAGATGGTGGGAAAAATGACATTTGCTGAAGCCGTGTGAGGTCAGTAAACCTTTTATGGCCCTGGATCCAGGTCCTGGGGACAATACTCATCGCGGTGATGGATTGAGCGATCTCCTCCCAGAACCTTCTGCTGCTCAGCCTTGAAGGCCTCCTGCCCCCCTGCGCGTAGAGGACCTCACCACGTCTTTGGGGCCCCAGGATCAAGGCCTCCAGAGCCACATATTTCTCTTTCCCGCGGGTGTTGGGCCATGGCTCTCTTTAGACTGAATACTACCACAAATCCCAAGATGTCAGCAACAAACCCAATGAGACAATCAATGATCCGGAACAGCAGACAGAGGGAACCGCAGTGCTACAACCGAGGAAGAAAGAGTCAAATTGGACCCCTCCGGTGGGTCGCTGCCCTAAGCTTGACATGTATGCTCAAGCTGTCAGGAAATGCATCAACGCCAGATTCATCAGCCGCACTCACAAGACAGTCCAGAATGTCACCCGAGCACAACGCAACGCCATCCACGCTCTCAAGACCAACCGCAACATCGTCATCAAACCAGCGGACAAAGGAGGAGCCATCGTCATACAGAACAGAATGGACTATTGCAAAGAAGCATACCGACAACACCAATATCCCCCACGACGACGGCATCGCTGCGACAGCCTCAGTACTCAACACCAACAACAGCCAATCTCCAGACGCCATCCTACAACTCATCCGCTTCATCCTTGACCACAATGTCTTCACCTTCGACAACCAGTTTTTTACCCAAACACACGGAACAGCCATGGGGACCAAATTCGCACCCCAATACGCCAGCATCTTCATGCACAAGTTTGAGCAGACTTCTTCGCTGCACAGGACCTCCAACCAACGCTGTACACCAGATACATCGACGACATCTTCTTCCTTTGGACCCACGGCGAAGGATCACTGAAAGGACTACACGATAGCATCAACAGGTTCCATCCCACCATCAAACTCACCATGGACTACTCCTCAGAATCGGTTTCATTCTTGGACACACGAATCTCCATCAAAGACGGACGCCTCAGCACTTCACTCTACCGCAAGCCCACGGACAACCTCACGATGCTCCACTTCTCCACCCTAACCACGTTAAAGAAGCCATCCCCTATGGACAAGCCCTGCGAATACACAGGATCTGCTCAGACGATGAGGAACGCGATGGACACCTACGGACACTGAAAGATGCCCTCGTAAGAACGGGATATGACGCTCGACTCGTCGATCGACAGTTCCAAAGGGCCACAGCGAAAAACCGCATAGACCTCCTCAGAAGACGAACACGGGACACACCCAACAGAGTACCTTACGTCGTCCAGTACTTCCCCGGAGCGGAGAAACTACGCCATGTTCTTCACAGCCTTCAACATGTCATCGATGACGACGAACACCTTGCTAAGGCCATCCCCACGCCTCCACTACTCGCCTCCAAACAGCTGCCTAACCTCAAAAGTACCATCGTTCGCAGCAAATTACCCAGCTGTCAGGAGAACAGCGACCACGACACCACACAACCATGCCACGGCAACCTCTGCAAGACATGCCAGATCATGAACACAGATACCGTCATCACACGTGAGGACACTACCCACCAGGTACATGGTACATACTCATGTGACTCGGCCAACGTTGTCTACCTGATACGTTGCAGTAAAGGATGCCCCAGAGCATGGTACATCGGCGAGACCATGCAGACACTGAGACAACGTATGAACGGACACCGCGCAACAATCGCCAGGCAGGATGGTTGCCTCCCAGTCGGGGAACACTTCAGCAGTCAAGGGCATTCAGCCTCGGATCTGCGGGTTAGCGTTCTCCAAGGCGGCCTTCGAGATACACGACAACGCAAAATCATCGAGCAGAAACTGATAGCCAAGTTCCGCACTCATGAGGACGGCCTCAATCGGGATATCGGGTTCATGTCACGCTACAGAACGTGACTTGACATCGTTGTCTGTCTTTCCAGTTTTAAAAAAAAACAAACACAAAAAACAAACACAAAAAACAAACCCAAATGGAGAGGATATGCAGACAGCAGGTTTTGACACGTTGGACCCCCTGGGACACATCTCATTGTCTTGGCTGTGCTCTTAGTGTGTCTTTGATGTAAGGAAAGATTGTATCTCTGCATTTTCTCTGTGTTTATATTCTGTGAATTTTTGTAGATTCACTCACAGTAACTTTACCTGACGAAGGGGCGATAGCTCCGAAAGCTTGTAATTTTAAATAAATCTGTTGGACTATAACCTGGTGTTGTGCGACTTCTCATTTTTCTCTTTAGACTGACAATGAGGTGTTTCTGCAACAAAGCACCTCCCCTTTAAGTAGTGGAGAGCGCCGAGGCCAAACGTTATTGGGCAGTAGACGGCCCCCGATATTGGCCCCCCTGCTGAGCCCTAAGCCAATCAGCAGCGTGTTTAGCTGAGATCAGTGCTGCAATCCTGTAAATCAGCAGGCAGCATGAATTTTGCGTGCTGCCTGCACCAATTAGAACGAGTGCAGGAAAATAGCGCTGGGCGATGGCCCCCGCCCGTTGTTGGGCCTTATCCAATTTCCAGGCCATTGTCTTCGGTCCCCGCCACAAACTCCATTCCCTAGCCACCTCCATCCCTCTCCTTGGCAACTGTCTGAGGCTGAACCACACTGTTCGCAACCTTGGTGCCATATTTGACCCTGAGATGAGCTTCCGACCACATATCCGCGTCATCACTAAGACCATCTATTTCCACCTCCATAACATCGCCCGTCCCCACCCCTGCCTCAGCTCATCCGCTGCTGAAACCCTCATCCATGCCTTTGTTACCTCTAGACTTGACTATTCCAACGCACTCCTGGCTGGCCTCCCACATTCCACCCTACGTAAACTTGAGGGCATCCAAAACTCTGCTGCCCGTGTCCTAACTCGCACCAAGTCCCGTTCACCCATCACCCCTGTGCTCGCTGACCTACATTGGCTCCCGGTTAAGCAGCGCCTCGATTTCAAAATTCTCATCCGTGTTTTCAAATCCCTCCATGGCCTCGCCCCTCCCTATCTCTGTAATCTCCTTCAGCCCCACAAACCCCCGAGATATCTGCGCTCCTCTAATTCTGCCCTCTTGAGCATCCCTGATTATAATCGCTCAACCATTGGTGGCCGTGCCTTCAGCTGCCAAGGCCCTAAGTTCTGGAATTCCCCCCCCGCCCGCCCCCGCCAAACCTCTCCGCCTCGCTACCTCTCTTTCCTCCTTTAAGACGCTCCTTAAAACCTACCTCTTTGACCAAGCTTTTAGTCACCTGCCCTATTTCAGACTTCCCGGTTTCAGACTCCCCAACCTCCTTCTGACGGCGCTCCACATCAATGTTCCCCCTAATTTTTCTCTGGCTGCGTGGCCCCTTTAAGGGCTGTGTGGCCCATTCACAGTTTTGCACATGCGTGAAATTTAACATTGGAAGAGCTGGTCCCAGGCTGCGCGGGAGCGGCAGAGAGCTGCGTGGCCATGTGGTTAGAGGGAACATTGCTCCACACGGTCGCCGCTCTGTGTGTGATGTCATCAAGCCCAAGGCTCCTCTAAAAGCAGCAGGTGACGTCACGGAGTGGGGGCTGTGGGGGGCAGGGGTGCGCACGGTGCCAGGGCTGCTAGAGGCAGCGCTCGGGAGAGCAACCCCGATTCTGGGAAACTCCTAGTAACTCCGTTGTAACCTCTAGACATGACTATTCCAACACACTCCTGGCAGATGGGAGGGTGAAGAGGAGATTGGTGGCGGTTGAAATGGAGATCGCTGGGAGAGAGAAATTGAGATCGCTGGGGGAGAGAAATGGAGATCACTGGGAGAGAGAAATGGAGATCACTGGGGAAGAGAAATGGAGATCGCTGGGAGAAAGAAATGGAGATCGCTGGGAGAGAAATGGAGATCGCTGGGGGAGAGAAATGGAGATCGCTGGGAGAGAGAAATAGAGATCGCTGGGAGAGAAATGGAGATCGCTGGGGGAGAGAAATGGAGATCGCTGGGGGAGAGAAATGGAGATCACTGGGAGAGAGAAATGGAGATCACTGGGGAGAGAAATGGAGATCGCTGGGAGAGAGAAATGGAGATCGCTGGGAGAGAAATGGAGATCGCTGGGGGAGAGAAATGGAGATCGCTGGGAGAGAGAAATGGAGATCGCTGGGAGAGAGAAATGGAGATCGCTGGGAGAGAGAAATGGAGATCGCTGGGAGAGAAATGGAGATCGCTGGGGGAGAGAAATGGAGATCGCTGGGAGAGAGAAATGGAGATCACTGGGGGAGTGAAATGGAAATCGCTGGGAGAGAAATGGAGATCGCTGGGGGAGAGAAATGGAGATCGCTGGGGGAGAGAAATGGAGATCGCTGGGGGAGAGAAATGGAGATCGCTGGGAGAGTGAAATGGAGATCGCTAGGGGAGAGAAATGGAGATCACTGGGAGAGAAATGGAGATCGCTGGGGGAGAGAAATGGAGATCGCTGGGAAAGAGAAATGGAGATCGCTGGGAGAGAGAAATGGAGATCGCTGGGAGAGAGAAATGGAGATCGCTGGGAGAGAAATGGAGATCGCTGGGGGAGAGAAATGGAGATCGCTGGGAGAGAGAAATGGAGATCACTGGGGCAGTGAAATGGAAATCGCTGGGAGAGAAATGGAGATCGCTGGGGGAGAGAAATGGAGATCGCTGAGGGAGAGAAATGGAGATCGCTGGGGGAGAGAAAAGGAGATCGCTGGGAAAGTGAAATGGAGATCGCTGGGGGAGAGAAATGGAGATCACTGGGGGAGAAATGGAGATCACTAGGGGCGAGAAATGGAGATCGCTGGGAGAGAGAAATGGAGATCACTGGGAGCGTGAAATGGAGATCACTGGGGGAGAAATGGAGATCACTGGGGGAGAGCAATGGAGATCGCTGGGGGAGAGAAATGGAGATCGCTGGGAGAGAAATGGAGATCACTGGGAGAGAAATGGAGATCACTGGGGGAGAGAAATGGAGATCACTGGGGGAGAGAAATGGAGATCGCTGGGAGAGAGAAATGGAGATCGCTGGGAGAGAAATGGAGATCGCTGGGAGAGAAATGGAGATCACTGGGAGAGAAATGGAGATCACTGGGGGAGAGAAATGGAGATCACTGGGGGAGAGAAATGGAGATCGCTGGGAGAGAAATGGAGATCGCTGGGAGTGAAATGGAGATCGCTGGGAGAGAAATGGAGATCACTGGGGGAGAAATGGAGATCGCTGGGAGAGAGAAATGGAGATCGCTGGGAGAGAAATGGAGATCGCTGGGGGAGAGAAATGGAGATCGCTGGGAGAGAGAAATGGAGATCGCTGGGAGAGAGAAATGGAGATCGCTGGGAGAGAGAAATGGAGATCGCTGGGAGAGAAATGGAGATCGCTGGGGGAGAGAAATGGAGATCGCTGGGAGAGAGAAATGGAGATCACTGGGGGAGTGAAATGGAAATCGCTGGGAGAGAAATGGAGATCGCTGGGGGAGAGAAATGGAGATCGCTGGGGGAGAGAAATGGAGATCGCTGGGGGAGAGAAATGGAGATCGCTGGGAGAGTGAAATGGAGATCGCTAGGGGAGAGAAATGGAGATCACTGGGAGAGAAATGGAGATCGCTGGGGGAGAGAAATGGAGATCGCTGGGAGAGAGAAATGGAGATCGCTGGGAGAGAGAAATGGAGATCGCTGGGAGAGAGAAATGGAGATCGCTGGGAGAGAAATGGAGATCGCTGGGAGTGAAATGGAGATCGCTGGGAGAGTGAAATGGAGATCGCTGGGGGAGAGAAATGGAGATCACTGGGGGAGAAATGGAGATCACTGGGGGAGAGAAATGGAGATCGCTGGGAGAGTGAAATGGAGATCACTGGGAGCGTGAAATGGAGATCACTGGGGGAGAAATGGAGATCACTGGGGGAGAGCAATGGAGATCGCTGGGGGAGAGAAATGGAGATCGCTGGGAGAGAGAAATGGAGATCGCTGGGAGAGAAATGGAGATCGCTGGGAGAGAAATGGAGATCACTGGGAGAGAAATGGAGATCACTGGGGGAGAGAAATGGAGATCACTGGGGGAGAGAAATGGAGATCGCTGGGAGAGAAATGGAGATCGCTGGGAGTGAAATGGAGATCGCTGGGAGAGAAATGGAGATCACTGGGGGAGAAATGGAGATCGCTGGGAGAGAGAAATGGAGATCGCTGGGAGAGAAATGGAGATCGCTGGGGGAGAGAAATGGAGATCGCTGGGAGAGAGAAATGGAGATCGCTGGGAGAGAGAAATGGAGATCGCTGGGAGAGAGAAATGGAGATCGCTGGGAGAGAAATGGAGATCGCTGGGGGAGAGAAATGGAGATCGCTGGGAGAGAGAAATGGAGATCACTGGGGGAGTGAAATGGAAATCGCTGGGAGAGAAATGGAGATCGCTGGGGGAGAGAAATGGAGATCGCTGGGGGAGAGAAATGGAGATCGCTGGGGGAGAGAAATGGAGATCGCTGGGAGAGTGAAATGGAGATCGCTAGGGGAGAGAAATGGAGATCACTGGGGGAGTGAAATGGAAATCGCTGGGAGAGAAATGGAGATCGCTGGGGGAGAGAAATGGAGATCGCTGGGGGAGAGAAATGGAGATCGCTGGGGGAGAGAAATGGAGATCGCTGGGAGAGTGAAATGGAGATCGCTAGGGGAGAGAAATGGAGATCACTGGGAGAGAAATGGAGATCGCTGGGGGAGAGAAATGGAGATCGCTGGGAGAGAGAAATGGAGATCGCTGGGAGAGAGAAATGGAGATCGCTGGGAGAGAGAAATGGAGATCGCTGGGAGAGAAATGGAGATCGCTGGGGGAGAGAAATGGAGATCGCTGGGAGAGAGAAATGGAGATCACTGGGGGAGTGAAATGGAAATCGCTGGGAGAGAAATGGAGATCGCTGGGGGAGAGAAATGGAGATCGCTGAGGGAGAGAAATGGAGATCGCTGGGGGAGAGAAATGGAGATCACTGGGGGAGAGCAATGGAGATCGCTGTGGGAGAGAAATGGAGATCGCTGGGAGAGAGAAATGGAGATCGCTGGGAGAGAAATGGAGATCGCTGGGAGAGAAATGGAGATCACTGGGAGAGAAATGGAGATCACTGGGGGAGAGAAATGGAGATCACTGGGGGAGAGAAATGGAGATCGCTGGGAGAGAAATGGAGATCGCTGGGAGAGAAATGGAGATCGCTGAGGGAGAGAAATGGAGATCGCTGGGAGAGAGAAATGGAGATCGCTGGGAGAGAGAAATGGAGATCGCTGGGAGAGAGAAATGGAGATCGCTGGGTGAGAAATGGAGATCGCTGGGGGAGAGAAATGGAGATCGCTGGGAGAGAGAAATGGAGATCACTGGGGGAGTGAAATGGAAATCGCTGGGAGAGAAATGGAGATCGCTGGGGGAGAGAAATGGAGATCGCTGGGGGAGAGAAATGGAGATCGCTGGGGGAGAGAAATGGAGATCGCTGGGAGAGTGAAATGGAGATCACTGGGGGAGAAATGGAGATCACTGGGGGAGAGCAATGGAGATCGCTGGGGGAGAGAAATGGAGATCGCTGGGAGAGAGAAATGGAGATCGCTGGGAGAGAAATGGAGATCGCTGGGAGAGAAATGGAGATCACTGGGAGAGAAATGGAGATCACTGGGGGAGAGAATTGGAGATCACTGGGGGAGAGAAATGGAGATCGCTGGGAGAGAAATGGAGATCGCTGGGAGTGAAATGGAGATCGCTGGGAGAGAAATGGAGATCACTGGGGGAGAAATGGAGATCACTGGGGGAGAGAAATGGAGATCGCTGGGAGAGTGAAATGGAGATCACTGGGAGCGTGAAATGGAGATCACTGGGGGAGAAATGGAGATCACTGGGGGAGAGCAATGGAGATCGCTGGGGGAGAGAAATGCAGATCGCTGGGAGAGAGAAATGGAGATCGCTGGGAGAGAAATGGAGATCGCTGGGAGAGAAATGGAGATCACTGGAGAGAAATGGAGATCACTGGGGGAGAGAAATGGAGATCACTGGGGGAGAGAAATGGAGATCGCTGGGAGAGAAATGGAGATCGCTGGGAGTGAAATGGAGATCGCTGGGAGAGAAATGGAGATCGCTGGGAGAGAAATGGAGATCACTGGGAGAGAAATGGAGATCACTGTGGGAGAGAAATGGAGATCACTGGGGGAGAGAAATGGAGATCGCTGGGAGAGAAATGGAGATCGCTGGGAGTGAAATGGAGATCGCTGGGAGAGAAATGGAGATCACTGGGGGAGAAATGGAGATCGCTGGGAGAGAGAAATGGAGATCGCTGGGAGAGAAATGGAGATCGCTGGGGGAGAGAAATGGAGATCGCTGGGAGAGAGAAATGGAGATCGCTGGGAGAGAGAAATGGAGATCGCTGGGAGAGAGAAATGGAGATCGCTGGGAGAGAAATGGAGATCGCTGGGGGAGAGAAATGGAGATCGCTGGGAGAGAGAAATGGAGATCACTGGGGGAGTGAAATGGAAATCGCTGGGAGAGAAATGGAGATCGCTGGGGGAGAGAAATGGAGATCGCTGGGGGAGAGAAATGGAGATCGCTGGGGGAGAGAAATGGAGATCGCTGGGAGAGTGAAATGGAGATCGCGAGGGGAGAGAAATGGAGATCACTGGGAGAGAAATGGAGATCGCTGGGGGAGAGAAATGGAGATCGCTGGGAGAGAGAAATGGAGATCGCTGGGAGAGAGAAATGGAGATCGCTGGGAGAGAGAAATGGAGATCGCTGGGAGAGAAATGGAGATCGCTGGGGGAGAGAAATGGAGATCGCTGGGAGAGAGAAATGGAGATCACTGGGGGAGTGAAATGGAAATCGATGGGAGAGAAATGGAGATCGCTGGGGGAGAGAAATGGAGATCGCTGGGGGAGAGAAATGGAGATCGCTGGGGGAGAGAAATGGAGATCGCTGGGAGAGTGAAATGGAGATCGCTAGGGGAGAGAAATGGAGATCACTGGGAGAGAAATGGAGATCGCTGGGGGAGAGAAATGGAGATCGCTGGGAGAGAGAAATGGGGATCGCTGGGAGAGAGAAATGGAGATCGCTGGGAGAGAGAAATGGAGATCGCTGGGAGAGAAATGGAGATCGCTGGGGGAGAGAAATGGAGATCGCTGGGAGAGAGAAATGGAGATCACTGGGGGAGTGAAATGGAAATCGCTGGGAGAGAAATGGAGATCGCTGGGGGAGAGAAATGGAGATCGCTGAGGGAGAGAAATGGAGATCGCTGGGGGAGAGAAATGGAGATCACTGGGGGAGAGCAATGGAGATCGCTGTGGGAGAGAAATGGAGATCGCTGGGAGAGAGAAATGGAGATCGCTGGGAGAGAAATGGAGATCGCTGGGAGAGAAATGGAGATCACTGGGAGAGAAATGGAGATCACTGGGGGAGAGAAATGGAGATCACTGGGGGAGAGAAATGGAGATCGCTGGGAGAGAAATGGAGATCGCTGGGAGAGAAATGGAGATCGCTGAGGGAGAGAAATGGAGATCGCTGGGAGAGAGAAATGGAGATCGCTGGGAGAGAGAAATGGAGATCGCTGGAGAGAGAAATGGAGATCGCTGGGTGAGAAATGGAGATCGCTGGGGGAGAGAAATGGAGATCGCTGGGAGAGAGAAATGGAGATCACTGGGGGAGTGAAATGGAAATCGCTGGGAGAGAAATGGAGATCGCTGGGGGAGAGAAATGGAGATCGCTGGGGGAGAGAAATGGAGATCGCTGGGGGAGAGAAATGGAGATCGCTGGGAGAGTGAAATGGAGATCACTGGGGGAGAAATGGAGATCACTGGGGGAGAGCAATGGAGATCGCTGGGGGAGAGAAATGGAGATCGCTGGGAGAGAGAAATGGAGATCGCTGGGGGAGAGAAATGGAGATCACTGGGAGAGAAATGGAGATCACTGGGAGAGAAATGGAGATCACTGGGGGAGAGAATTGGAGATCACTGGGGGAGAGAAATGGAGATCGCTGGGAGAGAAATGGAGATCGCTGGGAGTGAAATGGAGATCGCTGGGAGAGAAATGGAGATCACTGGGGAGAAATGGAGATCACTGGGGGAGAGAAATGGAGATCGCTGGGAGAGTGAAATGGAGATCACTGGGAGCGTGAAATGGAGATCACTGGGGGAGAAATGGAGATCACTGGGGGAGAGCAATGGAGATCGCTGGGGGAGAGAAATGGAGATCGCTGGGAGAGAGAAATGGAGATCGCTGGGAGAGAAATGGAGATCGCTGGGAGAGAAATGGAGATCACTGGGAGAGAAATGGAGATCACTGGGGGAGAGAAATGCTGATCACTGGGGGAGAGAAATGGAGATCGCTGGGAGAGAAATGGAGATCGCTGGGAGTGAAATGGAGATCGCTGGGAGAGAAATGGAGATCACTGGGGGAGAAATGGAGATCGCTGGGAGAGAGAAATGGAGATCGCTGGGAGAGAAATGGAGATCGCTGGGGGAGAGAAATGGAGATCGCTGGGAGAGAGAAATGGAGATCGCTGGGAGAGAGAAATGGAGATCGCTGGGAGAGAGAAATGGAGATCGCTGGGAGAGAAATGGAGATCGCTGGGGGAGAGAAATGGAGATCGCTGGGAGAGAGAAATGGAGATCACTGGGGGAGTGAAATGGAAATCGCTGGGAGAGAAATGGAGATCGCTGGGGGAGAGAAATGGAGATCGCTGGGGGAGAGAAATGGAGATCGCTGGGGGAGAGAAATGGAGATCGCTGGGAGAGTGAAATGGAGATCGCTAGGGGAGAGAAATGGAGATCACTGGGAGAGAAATGGAGATCGCTGGGGGAGAGAAATGGAGATCGCTGGGAGAGAGAAATGGAGATCGCTGGGAGAGAGAAATGGAGATCGCTGGGAGAGAGAAATGGAGATCGCTGGGAGAGAAATGGAGATCGCTGGGGGAGAGAAATGGAGATCGCTGGGAGAGAGAAATGGAGATCGCTGGGGGAGAGAAATGGAGATCACTGGGGGAGAAATGGAGATCACTGGGGGAGAGAAATGGAGATCGCTGGGAGAGTGAAATGGAGATCACTGGGAGCGTGAAATGGAGATCACTGGGGGAGAAATGGAGATCACCTGGGGAGAGCAATGGAGATCGCTGGGGGAGAGAAATGGAGATCGCCGGGAGAGAGAAATGGAGATCGCTGGGAGAGAAATGGAGATCGCTGGGAGAGAAATGGAGATCACTGGGAGAGAAATGGAGATCACTGGGGGAGAGAAATGGAGATCACTGGGGGAGAGAAATGGAGATCGCTGGGAGAGAAATGGAGATCGCTGGGAGTGAAATGGAGATCGCTGGGAGAGAATTGGAGATCACTGGGGGAGAAATGGAGATCGCTGGGAGAGAGAAATGGAGATCGCTGGGAGAGAAATGGAGATCGCTGAGGGAGAGAAATGGAGATCGCTGGGAGAGAGAAATGGAGATCGCTGGGAGAGAGAAATGGAGATCGCTGGGAGAGAGAAATGGAGATCGCTGGGTGAGAAATGGAGATCGCTGGGGGAGAGAAATGGAGATCGCTGGGAGAGAGAAATGGAGATCACTGGGGGAGTGAAATGGAAATCGCTGGGAGAGAAATGGAGATCGCTGGGGGAGAGAAATGGAGATCGCTGGGGGAGAGAAATGGAGATCGCTGGGGGAGAGAAATGGAGATCGCTGGGAGAGTGAAATGGAGATCACTGGGGGAGAAATGGAGATCACTGGGGGAGAGCAATGGAGATCGCTGGGGGAGAGAAATGGAGATCGCTGGGAGAGAGAAATGGAGATCGCTGGGAGAGAAATGGAGATCGCTGGGAGAGAAATGGAGATCACTGGGAGAGAAATGGAGATCACTGGGGGAGAGAATTGGAGATCACTGGGGGAGAGAAATGGAGATCGCTGGGAGAGAAATGGAGATCGCTGGGAGTGAAATGGAGATCACTGGGGGAGAGAATTGGAGATCACTGGGGGAGAAATGGAGATCGCTGGGGGAGAGAAATGGAGATCGCTGGGAGAGAAATTGAGATCGCTGGGAGAGAGAAATGGAGATCACTGGGAGAGAAATGGAGATCACTGGGGGAGAGAAATGGAGATCGCTGGGAGAGAGAAATGGAGATCGCTGGGAGAGAGAAATGGAGATCGCTGGCAGAGAAATGGAGATCGCTGGGGGAGAGAAATGGAGATCGCTGGGAGAGAGAAATGGAGATCACTGGGGGAGTGAAATGGAAATCGCTGGGAGAGAAATGGAGATCGCTGGGGGAGAGAAATGGAGATCGCTGAGGGAGAGAAATGGAGATCGCTGGGGGAGAGAAAAGGAGATCGCTGGGAGAGTGAAATGGAGATCGCTGGGGGAGAGAAATGGAGATCACTGGGGGAGAAATGGAGATCACTGGGGGAGAGAAATGGAGATCGCTGGGAGAGTGAAATGGAGATCACTGGGAGCGTGAAATGGAGATCACTGGGGGAGAAATGGAGATCACTGGGGGAGAGCAATGGAGATCGCTGGGGGAGAGAAATGGAGATCGCCGGGAGAGAGAAATGGAGATCGCTGGGAGAGAAATGGAGATCGCTGGGAGAGAAATGGAGATCACTGGGAGAGAAATGGAGATCACTGGGGGAGAGAAATGGAGATCACTGGGGGAGAGAAATGGCGATCGCTGGGAGAGAAATGGAGATCGCTGGGAGTGAAATGGAGATCGCTGGGAGAGAATTGGAGATCACTGGGGGAGAAATGGAGATCGCTGGGAGAGAGAAATGGAGATCGCTGGGAGAGAAATGGAGATCGCTGAGGGAGAGATATGGAGATCGCTGGGAGAGAGAAATGGAGATCGCTGGGAGAGAGAAATGGAGATCGCTGGGAGAGAGAAATGGAGATCGCTGGGTGAGAAATGGAGATCGCTGGGGGAGAGAAATGGAGATCGCTGGGAGAGAGAAATGGAGATCACTGGGGGAGTGAAATGGAAATCGCTGGGAGAGAAATGGAGATCGCTGGGGGAGAGAAATGGAGATCGCTGGGGGAGAGAAATGGAGATCGCTGGGGGAGAGAAATGGAGATCGCTGGGAGAGTGAAATGGAGATCACTGGGGGAGAAATGGAGATCACTGGGGGAGAGCAATGGAGATCGCTGGGGGAGAGAAATGGAGATCGCTGGGAGAGAGAAATGGAGATCGCTGGGAGAGAAATGGAGATCGCTGGGAGAGAAATGGAGATCACTGGGAGAGAAATGGAGATCGCTGGGGGAGAGAATTGGAGATCACTGGGGGAGAGAAATGGAGATCGCTGGGAGAGAAATGGAGATCGCTGGGAGTGAAATGGAGATCACTGGGGGAGAGAATTGGAGATCACTGGGGGAGAAATGGAGATCGCTGGGGGAGAGAAATGGAGATCGCTGGGAGAGAAATTGAGATCGCTGGGAGAGAGAAATGGAGATCACTGGGAGAGAAATGGAGATCACTGGGGGAGAGAAATGGAGATCGCTGGGAGAGAGAAATGGAGATCGCTGGGAGAGAAATGGAGATCGCTGGGAGAGAAATGGAGATCACTGGGAGAGAAATGGAGATCACTGGGGGAGAGAAATGGAGATCACTGGGGGAGAGAAATGGAGATCGCTGGGAGAGAAATGGAGATCGCTGGGAGTGAAATGGAGATCGCTGGGAGAGAAATGGAGATCACTGGGGGAGAAATGGAGATCGCTGGGAGAGAGAAATGGAGATCGCTGGGAGAGAAATGGAGATCGCTGGGGGAGAGAAATGGAGATCGCTGGGAGAGAGAAATGGAGATCGCTGGGAGAGAGAAATGGAGATCGCTGGGAGAGAGAAATGGAGATCGCTGGGAGAGAAATGGAGATCGCTGGGGGAGAGAAATGGAGATCGCTGGGAGAGAGAAATGGAGATCACTGGGGGAGTGAAATGGAAATCGCTGGGAGAGAAATGGAGATCGCTGGGGGAGGGAAATGGAGATCGCTGGGGGAGAGAAATGGAGATCGCTGGGGGAGAGAAATGGAGATCGCTGGGAGAGTGAAATGGAGATCGCTAGGGGAGAGAAATGGAGATCACTGGGAGAGAAATGGAGATCGCTGGGGGAGAGAAATGGAGATCGCTGGGAGAGAGAAATGGAGATCGCTGGGAGAGAGAAATGGAGATCGCTGGGAGAGAGAAATGGAGATCACTGGGGGAGTGAAATGGAAATCGCTGGGAGTGAAATGGAGATCGCTGGGGGAGAGAAATGGAGATCGCTGAGGGAGAGAAATGGAGATCGCTGGGGGAGAGAAAAGGAGATCGCTGGGAGAGTGAAATGGAGATCGCTGGGGGAGAGAAATGGAGATCACTGGGGGAGAAATGGAGATCACTGGGGGAGAGAAATGGAGATCGCTGGGAGAGTGAAATGGAGATCACTGGGAGCGTGAAATGGAGATCACTGGGGGAGAAATGGAGATCACTGGGGGAGAGCAATGGAGATCGCTGGGGGAGAGAAATGGAGATCGCCGGGAGAGAGAAATGGAGATCGCTGGGAGAGAAATGGAGATCGCTGGGAGAGAAATGGAGATCACTGGGAGAGAAATGGAGATCACTGGGGGAGAGAAATGGAGATCGCTGGGAGAGTGAAATGGAGATCACTGGGAGCGTGAAATGGAGATCACTGGGGGAGAAATGGAGATCACTGGGGGAGAGCAATGGAGATCGCTGGGGGAGAGAAATGGAGATCGCCGGGAGAGAGAAATGGAGATCGCTGGGAGAGAAATGGAGATCGCTGGGAGAGAAATGGAGATCACTGGGAGAGAAATGGAGATCACTGGGGGAGAGAAATGGAGATCACTGGGGGAGAGAAATGGAGATCGCTGGGAGAGAAATGGAGATCGCTGGGAGTGAAATGGAGATCGCTGGGAGAGAATTGGAGATCACTGGGGGAGAAATGGAGATCGCTGGGAGAGAGAAATGGAGATCGCTGGGAGAGAAATGGAGATCGCTGAGGGAGAGAAATGGAGATCGCTGGGAGAGAGAAATGGAGATCGCTGGGAGAGAGAAATGGAGATCGCTGGGAGAGAGAAATGGAGATCGCTGGGTGAGAAATGGAGATCGCTGGGGGAGAGAAATGGAGATCGCTGGGAGAGAGAAATGGAGATCACTGGGGGAGTGAAATGGAAATCGCTGGGAGAGAAATGGAGATCGCTGGGGGAGAGAAATGGAGATCGCTGTGGGAGAGAAATGGAGATCGCTGGGGGAGAGAAATGGAGATCGCTGGGAGAGTGAAATGGAGATCACTGGGGGAGAAATGGAGATCACTGGGGGAGAGCAATGGAGATCGCTGGGGGAGAGAAATGGAGATCGCTGGGAGAGAGAAATGGAGATCGCTGGGAGAGAAATGGAGATCGCTGGGAGAGAAATGGAGATCACTGGGAGAGAAATGGAGATCACTGGGGGAGAGAATTGGAGATCACTGGGGGAGAGAAATGGAGATCGCTGGGATAGAAATGGAGATCGCTGGGAGTGAAATGGAGATCACTGGGGGAGAGAATTGGAGATCACTGGGGGAGAAATGGAGATCGCTGGGGGAGAGAAATGGAGATCGCTGGGAGAGAAATTGAGATCGCTGGGAGAGAGAAATGGAGATCACTGGGAGAGAAATGGAGATCACTGGGGGAGAGAAATGGAGATCACTGGGAGAGAAATGGAGATCACTGGGGGAGAGAAATGGAGATCACTGGGAGAGAAATGGAGATCGCTGGGGGAGACAAATGGAGATCGCTGGGGGAGAGAAATGGAGATCGCTGGGGGAGAGAAATGGAGATCGCTGGGAGAGTGAAATGGAGATCACTGGGGGAGAAATGGAGATCACTGGGGGAGAGCAATGGAGATCGCTGGGGGAGAGAAATGGAGATCGCTGGGAGAGAGAAATGGAGATCGCTGGGAGAGAAATGGAGATCGCTGGGAGAGAAATGGAGATCACTGGGAGAGAAATGGAGATCGCTGGGGGAGAGAATTGGAGATCACTGGGGGAGAGAAATGGAGATCGCTGGGAGAGAAATGGAGATCGCTGGGAGTGAAATGGAGATCACTGGGGGAGAGAATTGGAGATCACTGGGGGAGAAATGGAGATCGCTGGGGGAGAGAAATGGAGATCGCTGGGAGAGAAATTGAGATCGCTGGGAGAGAGAAATGGAGATCACTGGGAGAGAAATGGAGATCACTGGGGGAGAGAAATGGAGATCGCTGGGAGAGAGAAATGGAGATCGCTGGGAGAGAAATGGAGATCGCTGGGAGAGAAATGGAGATCACTGGGAGAGAAATGGAGATCACTGGGGGAGAGAAATGGAGATCACTGGGGGAGAGAAATGGAGATCGCTGGGAGAGAAATGGAGATCGCTGGGAGTGAAATGGAGATCGCTGGGAGAGAAATGGAGATCACTGGGGGAGAAATGGAGATCGCTGGGAGAGAGAAATGGAGATCGCTGGGAGAGAAATGGAGATCGCTGGGGGAGAGAAATGGAGATCGCTGGGAGAGAGAAATGGAGATCGCTGGGAGAGAGAAATGGAGATCGCTGGGAGAGAGAAATGGAGATCGCTGGGAGAGAAATGGAGATCGCTGGGGGAGAGAAATGGAGATCGCTGGGAGAGAGAAATGGAGATCACTGGGGGAGTGAAATGGAAATCGCTGGGAGAGAAATGGAGATCGCTGGGGGAGGGAAATGGAGATCGCTGGGGGAGAGAAATGGAGATCGCTGGGGGAGAGAAATGGAGATCGCTGGGA
This sequence comes from Squalus acanthias, assembly GCA_030390025.1. Classification (NCBI taxonomy): domain Eukaryota; kingdom Metazoa; phylum Chordata; class Chondrichthyes; order Squaliformes; family Squalidae; genus Squalus; species Squalus acanthias. The sequence goes on from CM059445.1 coordinate 27,141,021, forward strand.
GAGTGAAATGGAGATCGCTAGGGGAGAGAAATGGAGATCACTGGGAGAGAAATGGAGATCGCTGGGGGAGAGAAATGGAGATCGCTGGGAGAGAGAAATGGAGATCGCTGGGAGAGAGAAATGGAGATCGCTGGGAGAGAGAAATGGAGATCGCTGGGAGAGAAATGGAGATCGCTGGGGGAGAGAAATGGAGATCGCTGGGAGAGAGAAATGGAGATCACTGGGGGAGTGAAATGGAAATCGCTGGGAGTGAAATGGAGATCGCTGGGGGAGAGAAATGGAGATCGCTGAGGGTGAGAAATGGAGATCGCTGGGGGAGAGAAAAGGAGATCGCTGGGAGAGTGAAATGGAGATCGCTGGGGGAGAGAAATGGAGATCACTGGGGGAGAAATGGAGATCACTGGGGGAGAGAAATGGAGATCGCTGGGAGAGTGAAATGGAGATCACTGGGAGCGTGAAATGGAGATCACTGGGGGAGAAATGGAGATCACTGGGGGAGAGCAATGGAGATCGCTGGGGGAGAGAAATGGAGATCGCCGGGAGAGAGAAATGGAGATCGCTGGGAGAGAAATGGAGATCGCTGGGAGAGAAATGGAGATCACTGGGAGAGAAATGGAGATCACTGGGGGAGAGAAATGGAGATCACTGGGGGAGAGAAATGGAGATCGCTGGGAGAGAAATGGAGATCGCTGGGAGTGAAATGGAGATCGCTGGGAGAGAATTGGAGATCACTGGGGGAGAAATGGAGATCGCTGGGAGAGAGAAATGGAGATCGCTGGGAGAGAAATGGAGATCGCTGAGGGAGAGAAATGGAGATCGCTGGGAGAGAGAAATGGAGATCGCTGGGAGAGAGAAATGGAGATCGCTGGGAGAGAGAAAAGGAGATCGCTGGGTGAGAAATGGAGATCGCTGGGGGAGAGAAATGGAGATCGCTGGGAGAGAGAAATGGAGATCACTGGGGGAGTGAAATGGAAATCGCTGGGAGAGAAATGGAGATCGCTGGGGGAGAGAAATGGAGATCGCTGGGGGAGAGAAATGGAGATCGCTGGGGGAGAGAAATGGAGATCGCTGGGAGAGTGAAATGGAGATCACTGGGGGAGAAATGGAGATCACTGGGGGAGAGCAATGGAGATCGCTGGGGGAGAGAAATGGAGATCGCTGGGAGAGAGAAATGGAGATCGCTGGGAGAGAAATGGAGATCGCTGGGAGAGAAATGGAGATCACTGGGAGAGAAATGGAGATCACTGGGGGAGAGAATTGGAGATCACTGGGGGAGAGAAATGGAGATCGCTGGGATAGAAATGGAGATCGCTGGGAGTGAAATGGAGATCACTGGGGGAGAGAATTGGAGATCACTGGGGGAGAAATGGAGATCGCTGGGGGAGAGAAATGGAGATCGCTGGGAGAGAAATTGAGATCGCTGGGAGAGAGAAATGGAGATCACTGGGAGAGAAATGGAGATCACTGGGGGAGAGAAATGGAGATCACTGGGAGAGAAATGGAGATCACTGGGGGAGAGAAATGGAGATCACTGGGAGAGAAATGGAGATCGCTGGGGGAGAGAAATGGAGATCACTGCGGGAGAGAAATGGAGATCGCTGGGAGAGAAATGGAGATCGCTGGGAGAGTGAAATGGAGATCACTGGGGTGAAATGGAGATCACTGGGGGAGAGAAATGGAGATCACTGGGGGAGAGAAATGGAGATCGCTGGGAGAGAGAAATGGAGATCGCTGGGAGAGAAATGGAGATCGCTGGGGGAGAGAAATGGAGATCGCTGGGAGAGAGAAATGGAGATCGCTGGGAGAGAGAAATGGAGATCGCTGGGAGAGAGAAATGGAGATCGCTGGGAGAGAAATGGAGATCGCCGGGGGAGAGAAATGGAGATCGCTGGGAGAGAGAAATGGAGATCACTGGGGGAGTGAAATGGAAATCGCTGGGAGAGAAATGGAGATCGCTGGGGGAGAGAAATGGAGATCGCTGGGGGAGAGAAATGGAGATCGCTGGGGGAGAGAAATGGAGATCGCTGGGAGAGTGAAATGGAGATCGCTGGGGGAGAGAAATGGAGATCACTGGGGGAGAAATGGAGATCACTGGGGGAGAGAAATGGAGATCGCTGGGGGAGAGAAATGGAGATCGCTGGGAGAGAGAAATGGAGATCGCTGGGAGAGAAATGGAGATCGCTGGGAGAGAAATGGAGATCACTGGGAGAGAAATGGAGATCACTGGGGGAGAGAAATGGAGATCACTGGGGGAGAGAAATGGAGATCGCTGGGAGAGAAATGGAGATCGCTGGGAGTGAAATGGAGATCGCTGGGAGAGAAATGGAGATCCCTGGGGGAGAAATGGAGATCGCTGGGGGAGAGAAATGGAAATCGCTGGGAGAGAAATTGAGATCGCTGGGAGAGAGAAATGGAGATCACTGGGAGAGAAATGGAGATCACTGGGGGAGAGAAATGGAGATCACTGGGAGAGAAATGGAGATCACTGGGGGAGAGAAATGGAGATCACTGGGAGAGAAATGGAGATCACTGGGGGAGAGAAATGGAGATCACTGGGAGAGAAATGGAGATCGCTGGGGCCGAGAAATGGAGATCACTGCGGGAGAGAAATGGAGATCGCTGGGAGAGAAATGGAGATCGCTGGGAGAGTGAAATGGAGATCACTGGGGGAGAAATGGAGATCACTGGGGGAGAGAAATGGAGATCACTTGGGGAGAGAAATGGAGATCACTGGGAGAGAGAAATGGAGATCACTGGGAAAGAGAAATGGAAATCGCTGGGAGAGAAATGGAGATCACTGGGGGAGAGAAATGGAGATCGCGGGGGGAGAGAAATGGAGATCACTGGGAGAGAGAAATGGAGATCACTGGGAGAGAGAAATGGAGATCGCTGGGAGAGAAATGGAGATCACTGGGGGAGCGAAATGGAGATCGCTGGGAGAGAGAAATTGAGATCGCTGGGGGAGAGAAATGGAGATCACTGGGAGAGAGAAATGGAGATCACTGGGGGAGAGAAATGGAGATCGCTGGGAGAGAGAAATGGAGATCGCTGGGAGAGAAATGGAGATCGCTGGGGGAGAGAAATGGAGATCGCTGGGAGAGAGAAATAGAGATCGCTGGGAGAGAAATGGAGATCGCTGGGGGAGAGAAATGGAGATCGCTGGGGGAGAGAAATGGAGATCACTGGGAGAGAGAAATGGAGATTACTGGGGAGAGAAATGGAGATCGCTGGGAGAGAGAAATGGAGATCGCTGGGAGAGAAATGGAGATCGCTGGGGGAGAGAAATGGAGATCGCTGGGAGAGAGAAATGGAGATCGCTGGGAGAGAGAAATGGAGATCGCTGGGAGAGAGAAATGGAGATCGCTGGGAGAGAAATGGAGATCGCTGGGGGAGAGAAATGGAGATCGCTGGGAGAGATAAATGGAGATCACTGGGGGAGTGAAATGGAAATCGCTGGGAGAGAAATGGAGATCGCTGGGGGAGAGAAATGGAGATCTCTGAGGGAGAGAAATGGAGATCGCTGGGGGAGAGAAAAGGAGATCGCTGGGAGAGTGAAATGGAGATCGCTGGGGGAGAGAAATGGAGATCACTGGGGGAGAAATGGAGATCACTGGGGGAGAGAAATGGAGATCGCTGGGAGAGTGAAATGGAGATCACTGGGAGCGTGAAATGGAGATCACTGGGGGAGAAATGGAGATCACTGGGGAGAGCAATGGAGATCGCTGGGGGAGAGAAATGGAGATCGCTGGGAGAGAGAAATGGAGATCGCTGGGAGAGAAATGGAGATCACTGGGAGAGAAATGGAGATCACTGGGAGAGAAATGGAGATCACTGGGGGAGAGAAATGGAGATCACTGGGGGAGAGAAATGGAGATCGCTGGGAGAGAAATGGAGATCGCTGGGAGTGAAATGGAGATCGCTGGGAGAGAAATGGAGATCACTGGGGGAGAAATGGAGATCGCTGGGAGAGAGAAATGGAGATCGCTGGGAGAGAAATGGAGATCGCTGGGGGAGAGAAATGGAGATCGCTGGGAGAGAGAAATGGAGATCGCTGGGAGAGAGAAATGGAGATCGCTGGGAGAGAGAAATGGAGATCGCTGGGTGAGAAATGGAGATCGCTGGGGGAGAGAAATGGAGATCGCTGGGAGAGAGAAATGGAGATCACTGGGGGAGTGAAATGGAAATCGCTGGGAGAGAAATGGAGATCGCTGGGGGAGAGAAATGGAGATCGCTGAGGGAGAGAAATGGAGATCGCTGGGGGAGAGAAAAGGAGATCGCTGGGAGAGTGAAATGGAGATCGCTGGGGGAGAGAAATGGAGATCACTGGGGGAGAAATGGAGATCACTGGGGGAGAGAAATGGAGATCGCTGGGAGAGTGAAATGGAGATCGCTGGGAGAGAAATGGAGATCACTGGGGGAGAAATGGAGATCGCTGGGAGAGAGAAATGGAGATCGCTGGGAGAGAAATGGAGATCGCTGGGGGAGAGAAATGGAGATCGCTGGGAGAGAGAAATGGAGATCGCTGGGAGAGAGAAATGGAGATCGCTGGGAGAGAGAAATGGAGATCGCTGGGTGAGAAATGGAGATCGCTGGGGGAGAGAAATGGAGATCGCTGGGAGAGAGAAATGGAGATCACTGGGGGAGTGAAATGGAAATCGCTGGGAGAGAAATGGAGATCGCTGGGGAGAGAAATGGAGATCGCTGGGGGAGAGAAATGGAGATCGCTGGGGGAGAGAAATGGAGATCGCTGGGAGAGTGAAATGGAGATCACTGGGGGAGAAATGGAGATCACTGGGAGAGAGCAATGGAGATCGCTGGGGGAGAGAAATGGAGATCGCTGGGAGAGAGAAATGGAGATCGCTGGGAGAGAAATGGAGCTCGCTGGGAGAGAAATGGAGATCACTGGGAGAGAAATGGAGATCACTGGGGGAGAGAAATGGAGATCACTGGGGGAGAGAAATGGAGATCGCTGGGAGAGAAATGGAGATCGCTGGGAGTGAAATGGAGATCGCTGGGAGAGAAATGGAGATCACTGGGGGAGAAATGGAGATCGCTGGGGGAGAGAAATGGATATCGCTGGGAGAGAAATTGAGATCGCTGGGAGAGAGAAATGGAGATCACTGGGAGAGAAATGGAGATCACTGGGGGAGAGAAATGGAGATCACTGGGAGAGAAATGGAGATCACTGGGGGAGAGAAATGGAGATCACTGGGAGAGAAATGGAGATCACTGGGGGAGAGAAATGGAGATCACTGGGAGAGAAATGGAGATCGCTGGGGGAGAGAAATGGAGATCACTGCGGGAGAGAAATGGAGATCGCTGGGAGAGAAATGGAGATCGCTGGGAGAGTGAAATGGAGATCACTGGGGGAGAAATGGAGATCACTGGGGGAGAGAAATGGAGATCACTGGGGGAGAGAAATGGAGATCACTGGGAGAGAGAAATGGAGATCACTAGGAGAGAGAAATGGAGATCGCTGGGAGAGAAATGGAGATCACTGGGGGAGAGAAATGGAGATCGCTGGGGGAGAGAAATGGAGATCACTGGGAGAGAGAAATGGAGATCACTGGGAGAGAGAAATGGAGATCGCTGGGAGAGAAATGGAGATCACTGGGGGAGAGAAATGGAGATCGCTGGGAGAGAGAAATTGAGATCGCTGGGGGAGAGAAATGGAGATCACTGGGAGAGAGAAATGGAGATCACTGGGGGAGAGAAATGGAGATCACTGGGAGAGAGAAATGGAGATCGCTGGGAGAGAAATGGAGATCGCTGGGGGGGAGAAATGGAGATCGCTGGGAGAGAGAAATAGATATCGCTGGGAGAGAAATGGAGATCGCTGGGGGAGAGAAATGGAGATTGCTGGGGGAGAGAAATGGAGATCACTGGGAGAGAGAAATGGAGATCACTGGGGAGAGAAATGGAGATCGCTGGGAGAGAGAAATGGAGATCGCTGGGAGAGAAATGGAGATCACTGGGGGAGAGAAATGGAGATCGCTGGGAGAGAGAAATGGAGATCGCTGGGAGAGAGAAATGGAGATCGCTGGGAGAGAGAAATGGAGATCGCTGGGAGAGAAATGGAGATCGCTGGGGGAGAGAAATGGAGATCGCTGGGAGAGAGAAATGGAGATCACTGGGGGAGTGAAATGGAAATCGCTGGGAGAGAAATGGAGATCGCTGGGGGAGAGAAATGGAGATCGCTGGGGGAGAGAAATGGAGATCGCTGGGGGAGAGAAATGGAGATCGCTGGGAGAGTGAAATGGAGATCGCTGGGGGAGAGAAATGGAGATCACTGGGGGAGAAATGGAGTTCACTGGGGGAGAGAAATGGAGATCGCTGGGAGAGTGAAATGGAGATCACTGGGAGCGTGAAATGGAGATCACTGGGGGAGAAATGGAGATCACTGGGGGAGAGCAATGGAGATCGCTGGGGGAGAGAAATGGAGATCGGTGGGAGAGAGAAATGGAGATCGCTGGGAGAGAAATGGAGATCACTGGGAGTGAAATGGAGATCACTGGCGGAGAGAAATTGAGATCACTGGGGGAGAGAAATGGAGATCGCTGGGAGAGAAATGGAGATCGCTGGGAGTGAAATGGAGATCGCTGGGAGAGAAATGGAGATCACTGGGGGAGAAATGGAGATCGCTGGGGGAGAGAAATGGAGATCGCTGGGAGAGAAATTGAGATCGCTGGGGGAGAGAAATGGAGATCACTGGGAGAGAAATGGAGATCACTGGGGGAGAGAAATGGAGATCACTGGGAGAGAAATGGAGATCACTGGGGGAGAGAAATGGAGATCATTGGGAGAGAAATGGAGATCGCTGGGGGAGAGAAATGGAGATCACTGCGGGAGAGAAATGGAGATCGCTGGGAGAGAAATGGAGATCGCTGGGAGAGTGAAATGGAGATCACTGGTGGAGAAATGGAGATCACTGGGGGAGAGAAATGGAGATCACTGGGGGAGAGAAATGGAGATCACTGGGAGAGAGAAATGGAGTTCACTGGGAGAGAGAAATGGAGATCGCTGGGAGAGAAATGGAGATCACTGGGGGAGAGAAATGGAGATCGCTGGGGAGAGAAATGGAGATCACTGGGAGAGAGAAATGGAGATCACTGGGAGAGAGAAATGGAGATCGCTGGGAGAGAAATGGAGATCACTGGGGAGAGAAATGGAGATCACTGGGGAGAGAAATGGAGATTGATGGGGGAGAGAAATGGAGATCGCTGGTGGAGAGAAATGGAGATTGCTGGGGGGAGAAATGGAGATCACTGGGAGAGAGAAATGGAGATCGCTGGGAGAGAAATGGAGATCGCTGGGAGTGAAATGGAGATCGCTGGGAGAGAAATGGAGATCGCTGGGGAGAGAAATGGAGATCGCTGGGAGAGAGAAATGGAGATCGCTGGGAGAGAGAAATGGAGATCGCTGGGAGAGAGAAATGGAGATCGCTGGGTGAGAAATGGAGATCGCTGGGGGAGAGAAATGGAGATCGCTGGGAGAGAGAAATGGAGATCACTGGGGGAGTGAAATGGAAATCGCTGGGAGAGAAATGGAGATCGCTGGGGGAGAGAAATGGAGATCGCTGGGGGAGAGAAATGGAGATCGCTGGGGGAGAGAAATGGAGATCGCTGGGAGAGTGAAATGGAGATCACTGGGGGAGAAATGGAGATCACTGGGGGAGAGCAATGGAGATCGCTGGGGGAGAGAAATGGAGATCGCTGGGAGAGAGAAATGGAGATCGCTGGGAGAGAAATGGAGCTCGCTGGGAGAGAAATGGAGATCACTGGGAGAGAAATGGAGATCACTGGGGGAGAGAAATGGAGATCACTGGGGGAGAGAAATGGAGATCGCTGGGAGAGAAATGGAGATCGCTGGGAGTGAAATGGAGATCGCTGGGAGAGAAATGGAGATCACTGGGGGAGAAATGGAGATCGCTGTGGGAGAGAAATGGAGATCGCTGGGAGAGAGAAATGGAGATCGCTGGGAGAGAGAAATGGAGATCGCTGGGAGAGAAATGGAGATCGCTGGGGGAGAGAAATGGAGATCGCTGGGAGAGAGAAATGGAGATCACTGGGGGAGTGAAATGGAAATCGCTGGGAGAGAAATGGAGATCGCTGGGGGAGAGAAATGGAGATCGCTGAGGGAGAGAAATGGAGATCGCTGGGGGAGAGAAAAGGAGATCGCTGGGAGAGTGAAATGGAGATCGCTGGGGGAGAGAAATGGAGATCACTGGGGGAGAAATGGAGATCACTGGGGGAGAGAAATGGAGATCGCTGGGAGAGTGAAATGGAGATCACTGGGAGCGTGAAATGGAGATCACTGGGGGAGAAATGGAGATCACTGGGGGAGAGTAATGGAGATCGCTGGGGGAGAGAAATGGAGATCGCTGGGAGAGAGAAATGGAGATCGCTGGGAGAGAAATGGAGATCGCTAGGAGAGAAATGGAGATCACTGGGAGAGAAATGGAGATCACTGGGGGAGAGAAATGGAGATCACTGGGGGAGAGAAATGGAGATCGCTGGGAGAGAAATGGAGATCGCTGGGAGTGAAATGGAGATCGCTGGGAGAGAAATGGAGATCACTGGGGGAGAAATGGAGATCGCTGGGAGAGAGAAATGGAGATCGCTGGGAGAGAAATGGAGATCGCTGGGGGAGAGAAATGGAGATCGCTGGGAGAGAGAAATGGAGATCGCTGGGAGAGAGAAATGGAGATCGCTGGGAGAGAGAAATGGAGATCGCTGGGTGAGAAATGGAGATCGCTGGGGGAGAGAAATGGAGATCGCTGGGAGAGAGAAATGGAGATCACTGGGGGAGTGAAATGGAAATCGCTGGGAGAGAAATGGAGATCGCTGGGGGAGAGAAATGGAGATCGCTGGGGGAGAGAAATGGAGATCGCTGGGGGAGAGAAATGGAGATCGCTGGGAGAGTGAAATGGAGATCACTGGGGGAGAAATGGAGATCACTGGGAGAGAGCAATGGAGATCGCTGGGGGAGAGAAATGGAGATCGCTGGGAGAGAGAAATGGAGATCGCTGGGAGAGAAATGGAGCTCGCTGGGAGAGAAATGGAGATCACTGGGAGAGAAATGGAGATCACTGGGGGAGAGAAATGGAGATCACTGGGGGAGAGAAATGGAGATCGCTGGGAGAGAAATGGAGATCGCTGGGAGTGAAATGGAGATCGCTGGGAGAGAAATGGAGATCACTGGGGGAGAAATGGAGATCGCTGGGGGAGAGAAATAGATATCGCTGGGAGAGAAATTGAGATCGCTGGGAGAGAGAAATGGAGATCACTGGGAGAGAAATGGAGATCACTGGGGGAGAGAAATGGAGATCACTGGGAGAGAAATGGAGATCACTGGGGGAGAGAAATGGAGATCACTGGGAGAGAAATGGAGATCACTGGGGGAGAGAAATGGAGATCACTGGGAGAGAAATGGAGATCGCTGGGGGAGAGAAATGGAGATCACTGCGGGAGAGAAATGGAGATCGCTGGGAGAGAAATGGAGATCGCTGGGAGAGTGAAATGGAGATCACTGGGGGAGAAATGGAGATCACTGGGGGAGAGAAATGGAGATCACTGGGGGAGAGAAATGGAGATCACTGGGAGAGAGAAATGGAGATCACAAGGAGAGAGAAATGGAGATCGCTGGGAGAGAAATGGAGATCACTGGGGGAGAGAAATGGAGATCGCTGGGGGAGAGAAATGGAGATCACTGGGAGAGAGAAATGGAGATCACTGGGAGAGAGAAATGGAGATCGCTGGGAGAGAAATGGAGATCACTGGGGGAGAGAAATGGAGATCGCTGGGAGAGAGAAATTGAGATCGCTGGGGGAGAGAAATGGAGATCACTGGGAGAGAGAAATGGAGATCACTGGGGGAGAGAAATGGAGATCACTGGGAGAGAGAAATGGAGATCGCTGGGAGAGAAATGGAGATCGCTGGGGGGGAGAAATGGAGATCGCTGGGAGAGAGAAATAGATATCGCTGGGAGAGAAATGGAGATCGCTGGGGGAGAGAAATGGAGATTGCTGGGGGAGAGAAATGGGGATCACTGGGAGAGAGAAATGGAGATCACTGGGGAGAGAAATGGAGATCGCTGGGAGAGAGAAATGGAGATCGCTGGGAGAGAAATGGAGATCACTGGGGGAGAGAAATGGAGATCGCTGGGAGAGAGAAATGGAGATCGCTGGGAGAGAGAAATGGAGATCGCTGGGAGAGAGAAATGGAGATCGCTGGGAGAGAAATGGAGATCGCTGGGGGAGAGAAATGGAGATCGCTGGGAGAGAGAAATGGAGATCACTGGGGGAGTGAAATGGAAATCGCTGGGAGAGAAATGGAGATCGCTGGGGGAGAGAAATGGAGATTGCTGGGGGAGAGAAATGGAGATCGCTGGGGGAGAGAAATGGAGATCGCTGGGAGAGTGAAATGGAGATCGCTGGGGGAGAGAAATGGAGATCACTGGGGGAGAAATGGAGATCACTGGGGGAGAGAAATGGAGATCGCTGGGAGAGTGAAATGGAGATCACTGGGAGCGTGAAATGGAGATCACTGGGGGAGAAATGGAGATCACTGGGGGAGAGCAATGGAGATCGCTGGGGGAGAGAAATGGAGATCGGTGGGAGAGAGAAATGGAGATCGCTGGGAGAGAAATGGAGATCACTGGGAGTGAAATGGAGATCACTGGCGGAGAGAAATTGAGATCACTGGGGGAGAGAAATGGAGATCGCTGGGAGAGAAATGGAGATTGCTGGGAGTGAAATGGAGATCGCTGGGAGAGAAATGGAGATCGCTGGGAGAGAAATTGAGATCGCTGGGGGAGAGAAATGGAGATCACTGGGAGAGAAATGGAGATCACTGGGCGAGAGAAATGGAGATCACTGGGAGAGAAATGGAGATCACTGGGGGAGAGAAATGGAGATCATTGGGAGAGAAATTGAGATCGCTGGGGGAGAGAAATGGAGATCACTGCGGGAGAGAAATGGAGATCGCTGGGAGAGAAATGGAGATCGCTGGGAGAGTGAAATGGAGATCACTGGTGGAGAAATGGAGATCACTGGGGGAGAGAAATGGAGATCACTGGGGGAGAGAAATGGAGATCACTGGGAGAGAGAAATGGAGTTCACTGGGAGAGAGAAATGGAGATCGCTGGGAGAGAAATGGAGATCACTGGGGGAGAGAAATGGAGATCGCTGGGGGAGAGAAATGGAGATCACTGGGAGAGAGAAATGGAGATCACTGGGAGAGAGAAATGGAGATCGCTGGGAGAGAAATGGAGATCACTGGGGAGAGAAATGGAGATCACTGGGGGAGAGAAATGGAGATTGATGGGGGAGAGAAATGGAGATCGCTGGTGGAGAGAAATGGAGATTGCTGGGGGGGAGAAATGGAGATCACTGGGAGAGAGAAATGGAGATCGCTGGGAGAGAAATGGAGATCGCTGGGAGTGAAATGGAGATCGCTGGGAGAGAAATGGAGATCGCTGGGGGAGAGAAATGGAGATCGCTGGGAGAGAGAAATGGAGATCGCTGGGAGAGAGAAATGGAGATCGCTGGGAGAGAGAAATGGAGATCGCTGGGTGAGAAATGGAGATCGCTGGGGGAGAGAAATGGAGATCGCTGGGAGAGAGAAATGGAGATCACTGGGGGAGTGAAATGGAAATCGCTGGGAGAGAAATGGAGATCGCTGGGGGAGAGAAATGGAGATCGCTGGGGGAGAGAAATGGAGATCGCTGGGGGAGAGAAATGGAGATCGCTGGGAGAGTGAAATGGAGATCACTGGGGGAGAAATGGAGATCACTGGGGGAGAGCAATGGAGATCGCTGGGGGAGAGAAATGGAGATCGCTGGGAGAGAGAAATGGAGATCGCTGGGAGAGAAATGGAGCTCGCTGGGAGAGAAATGGAGATCACTGGGAGAGAAATGGAGATCACTGGGGGAGAGAAATGGAGATCACTGGGGGAGAGAAATGGAGATCGCTGGGAGAGAAATGGAGATCGCTGGGAGTGAAATGGAGATCGCTGGGAGAGAAATGGAGATCACTGGGGGAGAAATGGAGATCGCTGTGGGAGAGAAATGGAGATCGCTGGGAGAGAAATTGAGATCGCTGGGAGAGAGAAATGGAGATCACTGGGAGAGAAATGGAGATCACTGGGGGAGAGAAATGGAGATCACTGGGAGAGAAATGGAGATCACTGGGGAGAGAAATGGAGATCACTGGGAGAGAAATGGAGATCACTGGGGGAGAGAAATGGAGATCACTGGGAGAGAAATGGAGATCGCTGGGGGAGAGAAATGGAGATCACTGCGGGAGAGAAATGGAGATCGCTGGGAGAGAAATGGAGATCGCTGGGAGAGTGAAATGGAGATCACTGGGGGAGAAATGGAGATCACTGGGGGAGAGAAATGGAGATCACTGGGGGAGAGAAATGGAGATCACTGGGAGAGAGAAATGGAGATCACTAGGAGAGAGAAATGGAGATCGCTGGGAGAGAAATGGAGATCACTGGGGGAGAGAAATGGAGATCGCTGGGGGAGACAAATGGAGATCACTGGGAGAGAGAAATGGAGATCACTGGGAGAGAGAAATGGAGATCGCTGGGAGAGAAATGGAGATCACTGAGGGAGAGAAATGGAGATCGCTGGGAGAGAGAAATTGAGATCGCTGGGGGAGAGAAATGGAGATCACTGGGAGAGAGAAATGGAGATCACTGGGGGAGAGAAATGGAGATCACTGGGAGAGAGAAATGGAGATCGCTGGGAGAGAAATGGAGATCGCTGGGGGGGAGAAATGGAGATCGCTGGGAGAGAGAAATAGATATCGCTGGGAGAGAAATGGAGTTCGCTGGGGGAGAGAAATGGAGATTGCTGGGGGAGAGAAATGGAGATCACTGGGAGAGAGAAATGGAGATCACTGGGGAGAGAAATGGAGATCGCTGGGAGAGAGAAATGGAGATCGCTGGGAGAGAAATGGAGATCACTGGGGGAGAGAAATGGAGATCGCTGGGAGAGAGAAATGGAGATCGCTGGGAGAGAGAAATGGAGATCGCTGGGAGAGAGAAATGGACATCGCTGGGAGAGAAATGGAGATCGCTGGGGGAGAGAAATGGAGATCGCTGGGAGAGAGAAATGGAGATCACTGGGGGAGTGAAATGGAAATCGCTGGGAGAGAAATGGAGATCGCTGGGGGAGAGAAATGGAGATCGCTGGGGGAGAGAAATGGAGATCGCTGGGGAGAGAAATGGAGATCGCTGGGAGAGTGAAATGGAGATCGCTGGGGGAGAGAAATGGAGATCACTGGGGGAGAAATGGAGATCACTGGGGGAGAGAAATGGAGATCGCTGGGAGAGTGAAATGGAGATCACTGGGAGCGTGAAATGGAGATCACTGGGGGAGAAATGGAGATCACTGGGGGAGAGCAATGGAGATCGCTGGGGGAGAGAAATGGAGATCGGTGGGAGAGAGAAATGGAGATCGCTGGGAGAGAAATGGAGATCACTGGGAGAGAAATGGAGATCACTGGGGGAGAGAAATGGAGATCACTGGGGGAGAGAAATGGAGATCGCTGGGAGAGAAATGGAGATCGCTGGGAGTGAAATGGAGATCGCTGGGAGAGAAATGGAGATCACTGGGGGAGAAATGGAGATCGCTGGGGGAGAGAAATGGAGATCGCTGGGAGAGAAATTGAGATCGCTGGGAAAGAGAAATGGAGATCACTGGGAGAGAAATGGAGATCACTGGGGGAGAGAAATGGAGATCACTGGGAGAGAAATGGAGATCACTGGGGGTGAGAAATGGAGATCACTGGGAGAGAAATGGAGATCACTGGGGGAGAGAAATGGAGATCATTGGGAGAGAAATGGAGATCGCTGGGGGAGAGAAATGGAGATCACTGCGGGAGAGAAATGGAGATCGCTGGGAGAGAAATGGAGATCGCTGGGAGAGTGAAATGGAGATCACTGGGGGAGAAATGGAGATCACTGGGGGAGAGAAATGGAGATCACTGGGGGAGAGAAATGGAGATCACTGGGAGAGAGAAATGGAGTTCACTGGGAGAGAGAAATGGAGATCGCTGGGAGAGAAATGGAGATCACTGGGGGAGAGAAATGGAGATCGCTGGGGGAGAGAAATGGAGATCACTGGGAGAGAGAAATGGAGATCGCTGGGGGAGAGAAATGGAGATCACTGGGAGAGAGAAATGGAGATCACTGGGAGAGAGAAATGGAGATCGCTGGGAGAGAAATGGAGATCACTGGGGGAGAGAAATGGAGATCACTGGGGGAGAGAAATGGAGATTGATGGGGGAGAGAAATGGAGATCGCTGGGAGAGAGAAATGGAGATCACTGGGGGAGAAATGGAGATCACTGGGGGAGAGAAATGGAGATCGCTGGGGGAGAGAAATGGAGATCACTGGGGGAGAGAAATTGAGATCACTGGGAGAGAAATGGAGATCACTGGGGGAGAGAAATGGAGATCACTGGGGAAGAGAAATGGAGATCGCTGGGAGAGAAATGGAGATCACTGTGAGAGAGAAATGGAGATCGCTGAGGGAGAGAAATGGAGATCACTGGGTGAGAGAAATGGAGATCGCTGGGGGAGAGAAATAGAGATCACTGGGGGAGAAATGGAGATCACTGGGGAGAAATGGAGATCACTAGGAGCATGAAATGGTGATCACTGGGGGAGAGAAATGGAGATCGCTGGGGCAGAAATGGAGATCACTGGGGGAGAAATGGAGATCACTGGGAGAGAGAAATGGAGATCACTGGGGGAGTGAAATGGAGATCGCTGGGGGAGAGAAATGGAGATCACTGGGGGAGAGAAATGGAGATCGCGGGGAGAGAGAAATGGAGATCGCTGGGGGAGTTAAATGGAGATCACTGGGAGAGAGAAATGGAGATCGCTGGGGGAGAGAAATGGCGGTCATTGGGAGAGAGAAATGGACATTGCTGGGGGAGCGAAATGGACATCGCTGGGAGAGAGAAATGGAGAACGCTGCCTCTGCGACACCCTGGTCCACTCCTCAATCACCCCTAACTCCCTCTCCCCTTCCCACGGCACCTTCCTGTGTAAGCGCAGGAGATGCCACTCCTGTCCTTTGACCTCCTCCCATCCCACCGTCCAGGGCCCCAAACACTCCTTCCAGGTGAAACAGCGATTTACTTGTACTTCTTACAATTTAGTATACTGTATTCACTGCTCACGGTGCGGTCTCCTCTACATTGGGAGAGCAAACGCAGATTGGGTGACCGCTTTGCGTAACACCTCCGTTCAGTCCGCAAGTGTGACCCCGAGCCTCCGGTCGCCTGTCACTCTAATTCACCTCTCCACTCCCACTCTGACCTCTCTGTCCTCAGCCTTCTACACTGTTACAATAAAGCTCAACCTAAGCTTCTCATCTTTCGATTCGGCACTTTACAGCCTTCTGGACTCAACATTGAGTTCAACAATTTCAGACCGTAACCTCGGCCCCTATTTTTCAGATGTCAGCTGTTGATGATTCTGCCATTGCCATTTACACCTCCTCTAGACCCATCTTTTGTTTCTTTACTTGTCCCATTACCACCTCCTTTTGCCTTGCACCATCATCCCTTTTGTCATTTAACTGCCTTCCACCCTATCACAGACCTTCCCTTTTGTTCTTAATCCCCTCCCCTCTTTCCCTGCCTCTGCACTTGCTTAAAACCTGTTACATCTCTAACTTTTTCCAGTTCTGAAAAAAGGTAATCGACCTTTCAATGTTAACTCTGTTTAACTCTGTTTCTCTCTCCACAGATGGGGCCTGACCTGCTGAGTATTTCCAGCATTTTCTGTTTTTATGACACTGGCCCAAAAATTAGTCTTAGTACGCGAGAGTACGCACTGTGTACTCTCGCGTATTCTGTCTCCAATTGCCGGTTTTCTGCATGCACTGCGCATGCGCTGAAAACCGGCACTTGGTGAACTCAAAAGGGGGCGGTTCCTAAGTGAACCGTGTGCGCGCTACAGGCTGCGCGCACGCAGTGCACTTAGTGCTTTGAACGCGCAGGTAAGCATGGAAGATTTTGCACATAAAGAAAGGAGGCGTAAGACCCTCTTTTAACAAGGTAAGTAGTTAATTAAGTATTATTTTAAATATTTTTCAACAGGTTTATCTTTTTTAGAGACTTTAAAGAAAGGTAAGTTTATTTTTATAACTTTTAAAAAGATTTAAAAATTTTTCAAAAATTTAATTTTTTGTTTAAAGTGGTTAATTTATTTAACTATACTTATTTTATTAATGTGATGGGTTTTTAAAAAAAATTAATTGAGGTTTAGCTGTTCTTTTGGTGGGGTATAGATTCATAGCTTTGACAGCCCTTGCTGTCAAAACTATGAATGAAAGATGGTGTGCTGCCATTGGCTCTAACTGAATCACGTGATCCCAGAGCTCGCACGAACTAACTCCGTCTCTGGGATACGCACACACTGCACAGCTGCAGCCTTGAAACTAAAGTTCGTGTGAGCTCGGAGGGAAAAGGCAGGTGCGCAGTGAGATATCGCGGGGAAGCCTTACCCCCGCAGGAAGGCTCCTTCTTTAATTTCTGGGCCACTATCTTTTCTCTTGAAAAAAGAAGGTGACCTAATAGAGGTCTTTAAAATTATGAAAGGTTTTGATAGAGTGGATACAGAGAGAATGTTTCCACTTGTGGGGAAGAGCATAACTAGAGGCCATCAATATAAGATAGTCACCAAGAAATCAGATAGGGAATTCAGAAGAAACTTCTTTACCCAGAGAGTGGTGAGAATGTGGAACTCGCTATCACAGGGAGTGGTTGAAGCGAATAGTATAGATGCATTTAAGGGAAGGCTGGACAAGCATATGAGGGAGAAGGGAATAGAGGGTTATAGTGATAGTTAGATGAGGAAAGACGGGAGGAGGCTCGAGTGGAGCATGAACGCTGGCATTGACTGGTTGGACCGAATGGCCTGTTTCTGTGCCGTATATCCTATGTAATCATATGTATGTACTATCACACTAACCTCACTAATCACACTGATCTCACTAACACACTAATCACAAAGATTGGATAGGCTGGGGTTGTTTTCTTTGGAACAGAGGAGGTTGAGGGGAGATTTAATTGATGTGTATAAAATTATGAGAGGCCTCGATAGAGTGGATAGGAAGGATAAGGGGTTGATAACCAGGGGGCATAGATTTAAAGTTATTGGTGGAAAGATTTGAGGGGAGTTGAGGAGAAATGTTTTCACCCAGAGGGTGGTGGGGGTCTGGAACTCACTGCCAGAAAGGGTGGTAGAGGCAGAGACCCTCATCACATTTAAAAAGTACTTAGATGTGCACTTGAAGTGCAGTAACCTACAGGGCTACGGACCAAGAGCTGGAAAGTGGGATTAGGCTGGATAGCTCTTTGTCGGCCGGCACTGACACGATGGGCCGATTGGCCTCCTTTGTGCTGTAAATTTCTATGATTCTCACTAATCACACTAACCTCACTAACACACTGATCACCCTAACCACTGCTCCCTCTGCCACTCCTCTCCCTCAGCCCCTCCGCTCCCTCTGCCCCTCCACTCCCTCTACCCCTCCGCTCCCTCTGCCCCTCCACTCCCTCTACCCCTCCGCTCCCTCTGCCCCTCCACTCCCTCTGCCCCTCCGCTCCCTCTGCCCCTCGCTCCATCTGCCCCTCTGCCCCTCTGCCCCTCCACTCCCTCTGCCCCTCCGCTCCCTCTGCCCCTCGCTCCCTCTGCCCCTCGCTCCCTCTGCCCCTCCACTCCCTCTGCCCCTCTGCCCCTCCACTCCCTCTGCCCCTCGCTCCCTCTGCCCCTCTGCCCCTCCGCTCCCTCTGCCCCTCGCTCCCTCTGCCCCTCGCTCTCTCTGCCCCTCGCTCCCTCTGCCCCTCGCTCCCTCTGCCCCTCCGCTCCCTCTGCCCCTCCACTCCCTCTGCCCCTCCGCTCCCTCTGCCCCTCTGCCCCCTGCCCCTCTGCCCCTCTGCCCCTCCGCTCCCTCTGCCTCTCTGCCCCTCCGCTCCCTCTGCCCCTCGCTCCCTCTGCCCCTCGCTCCCTCTGCCCCTCCGCGCTCTCTGCCCCTCCGCTCCCTCTGCCTCTCCACTCCCTCTGCCCCTCCACTCCCTCTGCCCCTCCGCTCCCTCTGCCCCTCTGCCCCTCCGCTCCCTCTGCCCCTCGCTCCCTCTGCCCCTCGCTCCCTCTGCCCCTCGCTCCCTCTGCCCCTCCGCTCCCTCTGCCCCTCCACTCCCTCTGCCCCTCCGCTCCCTCTGCCCCTCTGCCCCCTGCCCCTCTGCCCCTCTGCCCCTCCGCTCCCTCTGCCCCTCGCTCCCTCTGCCCCTCGCTCTCTCTGCCCCTCGCTCCCTCTGCCCCTCGCTCCCTCTGCCCCTCCGCTCCCTCTGCCCCTCCGCTCCCTCTGCCCCTCCACTCCCTCTGCCCCTCCACTCCCTCTGCCCCTCCGCTCCCTCTGCCCCTCTGCCCCTCCGCTCCCTCTGCCCCTCGCTCCCTCTGCCCCTCGCTCCCTCTGCCCCTCCGCTCTCTCTGCCCCTCTGCCCCTCACTCCCTCTGCCCCTCGCTCCCTCTGCCCCTCTGCCCCTCGCTCCCTCCGCTCCCTCTGCCCCTCCCTTCCCCCTGCCCCTCGCTCCCTCTGCCCCTCGCTCTCTCTGCCCCTCGCTCTCTCTGCCCCTCTGCCCCTCGCTCCCTCCGCTCCCTCTGCCCCTCCCTTCCCCCTGCCCCTCCGCTCCCTCTGCCCCTCCGCTCCCTCTGCCCCTCGCTCCCTCTGCCCCTCTGCTCTCTCTGCCCCTCCGCTCTCTCTGCCCCTCACTCCCTCTGCCCCTCGCTCCCTCTGCCCCTCTGCCCCTCGCTCCCTCCGCTCCCTCTGCCCCTCCCTTCCCCCTGCCCCTCCGCTCTCTCTGCCCCTCGCTCTCTCTGCCCCTCGCTCTCTCTGCCCCTCTGCCCCTCCGCTCTCTCTGCCCCTCTGCCCCTCCGCTCTCTCTGCCCCTCTGCCCCTCTGCCCCTCCGCTCCTCCACTCCCTCTGCCCCTCCGCTCCCTCTGCCCCTCCGCTCCCTCTGCCTTTCCCCCCACCACGATTTTGTTGGGGATTTGAGAAAGATGGCCATGCAGTTCGGGAATTATATTTCAGTTTAAAGAAAACAATGAAATAAAGTTGGAATCAGTAAAAGTGACCATGAAGCTGTCAGATTGTTGTAAAAACCCATCTGGTTCACTAATGCCCTTTAGGGAAGGAAATCTGCCGTCCTTACCCGGTCTGACCTACGTATGACTCCAGACCCACAGCAATGTGGTTAACTCTTAACTGCCCTCTGAAATGGCCCAGCGAGTCACTCAGTTGTATCAAACCGCTACAAAAACAGATGCCTTCACCACACGGACTGCAGCGGTTCAAGAAGGCAGCTCACCACCACCTTCTCAGGGTAGCTAGAGATAGACAATGAAAGTCCCACTCCCCTGCACTTTCCCCAGAGCCCTGCAAATTTCTCCTTTTCAAGTATTTATCCAATTCCCTTTTGAAAGTTACTATTGAATCCGCTTTCAGGCAGTGCATTCCGGATCACAACTCGCTGCGTAAAAAATAAATTCTCCTTATCTCCCTCCTGGTACTTTTGCCAATTATCTTATAAAATCTGTGCCCTCTGGTTACCGACCCTCCTGCCAGTTTCTCCCTTCATCATTTTGAACACCTTTATTTAACCTTCTCTGCTCTAAGGAGAACAATCCCTGCTTCTCCAGTCCTCTCCACATAACTGAAGTCCCTCATACATGGAATCTCACACTGCACACTCACACTCACACTGCACACTCACACTGCACACTCACACTCACACTGCACACTCACACTTACACTGCACACTCACACTCACACTGCACACTCACACTCACACTGCACACTCACACTGCACACTCACACTTACACTCACACTGCACACTCACACTGCACACTGCACACTCACACTGCACACTCACACTCACACTGCACACTCACTGCACACTCACACTCACACTGCACACTCACACTGCACACTCACACTGCACACTCACACTCACATTGCACACTGCACACTCACACTGCACACTCACACTCACACTGCACACTCACACTGCACACGCATACTCACACTCACACTGCACACTCACATTGCACATGCACACTCACACTCAAACTGCACACTCACACTGCACACTCACACTCACACTCACACTGCACACTCACATTGCACACGCACACTGCACACTCACACTCACACTGCACACTCACACTGCACACTCACATTGTACACGCACACTCACTCACACTGCACACTCACACTCACAATGCACACTGCACTCTCACAGTGCACACTCGCACTCACACTGCACACTCACTGCACACTCAGACTGCACACTCACACTGCACACTCGCACTCACACTGCACACTCACACTGCACACTCGCACTGCACTCTCACAGTGCACACTCGCACTCACACTGCACACTCACTGCACACTCACACTGCACACTCACACTGCACACTCGCACTCACACTGCACACTCACACTGCACACTCGCACTCGCACTCACACTCGCACTCACACTCACACTGCATACTGCACACTTACACTCACACAGCACAATCACACTGCACACTCACACTGCACACTCACACTGCACACTCGCACTGCACTCTCACACTGCACACTCGCACTCACACTGCACACTCACTGCACACTCACACTGCACACTCACTGCACACTCACACTGCACACTCGCACTCACACTGCACACTCACTGCACACTCACACTGCACACTCACACTGCACACTCGCACTCACACTTGCACTCACATTGCGCACTCACACTCGCACTGCACACTCGCACTGCACACTCACACTGCACACTCACACTCACACTCACACTGCACACTCTCACTGCACACTCACACTCACACTGCACACTCACACTGCACACTCACACTCACACTCACACTGCACACTCGCACTCACACTGCACACTCCCACTGCACACTCCACACTCACACTGCACACTCACACTCACACTGCACACTGCACACTCACACTGCACACTCACACTGCACACTCGCACTCATACTGCACACTCACACTGCACATTGCACACTCGCACTGCACATTCACACTCAAACTGCACATTCACAATGCACATTGCACACTCATACTGCACACTTGCACTCACACTGCACACTCACACTCATACTGACACTGCACACTCTCACTGTACACTCGCACTCACACTTTACACTCACACTGCACACTCACACTGCACACTCACACTGCACACTCACACTCACACTGCCCACTCACACTCACACTGCACACTCACACTGCACACTCACACTCACACTGCACACTGCACACTCACACTGCACACTCACACTGCACACTCGCACTCATACTGCACACTCACACTGCACATTGCACACTCGCACTGCACATTCACACTCAAACTGCACATTCACAATGCACATTGCACACTCATACTGCACACTTGCACTCACACTGCACACTCACACTCATACTGACACTGCACACTCTCACTGTACACTCGCACTCACACTTTACACTCACACTGCACACTCACACTGCACACTCACACTGCACACTCACACTCACACTGCCCACTCACACTCACACTGCACACTCACACTGCACACTCACACTCACACTGCACACTTGCACTCACACTGCACACTCACACTCACACTCACACTGCACACTCTCACTGCACACTCACACTCACACTGCACACTCACACTGCACACTCACACTCACACTCACACTGCACACTCGCACTCACACTGCACACTCGCACTGCACACTCCACACTCACACTGCACACTCACACTCACACTGCACACTGCACACTCACACTGCACACTCACACTGCACACTCGCACTCACACTGCACACTCACACTGCACATTGCACACTCGCACTGCACATTCACACTCAAACTGCACATTCACAATGCACATTGCACACTCATACTGCATACTTGCACTCACACTGCACACTTGCACTCACACTGCACACTCACACTCATACTGACACTGCACACTCACACTGCACACTCACACTCACACTGCACACTCACACTCACACTGCACACTCACACTGCACACTCACACTGCACACTTGTGCTCACACTCGCACTCACACTGCACACTCACACGCACACTGCACATTCAGACACACACTGCACACTCACACTGCATACTCACACTGCACACTCACACTCGCACTCACACTCGCACTCACACTCGCACTCGCACTCACACTGCACACTCGCACTCATACTGCACACTCACACTGCACACGCACACTGCACACTCACATTGCACACTCGCACTCACACTCACACTGCACACTGCACACTCACACTCACACAGCACAATCACACTCACACTGCCCACTCACACTGCACACTCACTCTGCACACTCGCACTCACACTCGCACTGCACACTCACACTGCACACTCGCACTCACACTGCACACTCACACTTGCACTCACACTTGCACTCACATTGCGCACTCACACTCGCACTCGCACTCACACCGCACACTGACACTTGCACTCAAACTCACACTGCACACTCGCACTCACACTGCACACTCGCACTCACACTGCATACTCACACTGCACACTCGCACTCACACTGCACACTCACACTCACACTCACACTGCACACTGCACACTCACACTGCACACTCACATTTCACACTCGCACTCACAATGCACACTCACAGTCACACTCACACTCGCACTCACACTTGCACTCACACTCACACTGCATACTGCACACTTACACTTACACAGCACAATCACATTACACACTCACACTGCACACTCACACTGCACACTCGCACTGCACTCTCACAGTGCACACTCGCACTCACACTGCACACTCACTGCACACTCACACTGCACACTCACACTGCACAATCGCACTCACACTGCACACTCACACTGCACACTCGCACTCGCACTCACACTCACACTCGCACTCACACTCACACTGCATACTGCACACTTACACTCACACAGCACAATCACACTGCACACTCACACTGCACACTCACACTCACACTGCACACTCACACTTACACTCACACTGCACACTCACACTCACACTGCACACTGCACACTCACACTGCACACTCACACTCACACTGCACACTCACTGCACACTCACACTCACACTGCATACTGCACACTTACACTTACACAGCACAATCACACTGCACACCCACACTGCACACTCACACTGCACACTCGCACTGCACTCTCACAGTGCACACTCGCACTCACACTGCACACTCACTGCACACTCACACTGCACACTCACACTGCACACTCGCACTCACACTGCACACTCACACTGCACACTCGCACTGCACTCTCACAGTGCACACTCGCACTCACACTGCACACTCACTGCACACTCACACTGCACACTCACACTGCACACTCGCACTCACACTGCACACTCACACTGCACACTCGCACTCGCACTCACACTCGCACTCACACTCACACTGCATACTGCACACTTACACTCACACAGCACAATCACACTGCACACTCACACTGCACACTCACACTGCACACTCGCACTGCACTCTCACACTGCACACTCGCACTCACACTGCACACTCACTGCACACTCACACTGCACACTCACTGCACACTCACACTGCACACTCGCACTCACACTGCACACTCACTGCACACTCACACTGCACACTCACACTGCACACTCGCACTCACACTTGCACTCACATTGCGCACTCACACTCGCACTGCACACTCGCACTGCACACTCACACTGCACACTCACACTCACACTCACACTGCACACTCTCACTGCACACTCACACTCACACTGCACACTCACACTGCACACTCACACTCACACTCACACTGCACACTCGCACTCACACTGCACACTCCCACTGCACACTCCACACTCACACTGCACACTCACACTCACACTGCACACTGCACACTCACACTGCACACTCACACTGCACACTCACACTGCACACTCGCACTCATACTGCACACTCACACTGCACATTGCACACTCGCACTGCACATTCACACTCAAACTGCACATTCACAATGCACATTGCACACTCATACTGCACACTTGCACTCACACTGCACACTCACACTCATACTGACACTGCACACTCTCACTGTACACTCGCACTCACACTTTACACTCACACTGCACACTCACACTGCACACTCACACTGCACACTCACACTCACACTGCACACTCACACTCACACTGCACACTCACACTGCACACTCACACTCACACTGCACACTTGCACTCACACTGCACACTCACACTCACACTCACACTGCACACTCTCACTGCACACTCACACTCACACTCACACTGCACACTCACACTCACACTCACACTGCACACTCGCACTCACACTGCACACTCCCACTGCACACTCCACACTCACACTGCACACTCACACTCACACTGCACACTGCACACTCACACTGCACACTCACACTGCACACTCGCACTCACACTGCACACTCACACTGCACATTGCACACTCGCACTGCACATTCACACTCAAACTGCACATTCACAATGCACATTGCACACTCATACTGCATACTTGCACTCACACTGCACACTTGCACTCACACTGCACACTCACACTCATACTGACACTGCACACTCACACTGCACACTCACACTCACACTGCACACTCACACTCACACTGCACACTCACACTGCACACTCACACTGCACACTTGTGCTCACACTCGCACTCACACTGCACACTCACACGCACACTGCACATTCAGACTCACACTGCACACTCACACTGCATACTCACACTGCACACTCACACTCGCACTCACACTCGCACTCACACTCGCACTCGCACTCACACTGCACACTCGCACTCATACTGCACACTCACACTGCACACGCACACTGCACACTCACATTGCACACTCGCACTCACACTCACACTGCACACTGCACACTCACACTCACACAGCACAATCACACTCACACTGCCCACTCACACTGCACACTCACTCTGCACACTCGCACTCACACTGCACACTCACACTCGCACTGCACACTCACACTGCACACTCGCACTCACACTGCACACTCACACTTGCACTCACACTTGCACTCACATTGCGCACTCACACTCGCACTCGCACTCACACCGCACACTGACACTTGCACTCAAACTCACACTGCACACTCGCACTCACACTGCACACTCGCACTCACACTGCATACTCACACTGCACACTCGCACTCACACTGCACACTCACACTCACACTCACACTGCACACTGCACACTCACACTGCACACTCACATTGCACACTCGCACTCACACTGCACACTCACAGTCACACTCACACTCGCACTCACACTTGCACTCACACTCACACTGCATACTGCACACTTACACTTACACAGCACAATCACACTGCACACTCACACTGCACACTCACACTGCACACTCGCACTGCACTCTCACAGTGCACACTCGCACTCACACTGCACACTCACTGCACACTCACACTGCACACTCACACTGCACACTCGCACTCACACTGCACACTCACACTGCACACTCGCACTCGCACTCACTCACACTCGCACTCACACTCACACTGCATACTGCACACTTACACTCACACAGCACAATCACACTGCACACTCACACTGCACACTCACACTGCACACTCGCACTGCACTCTCACACTGCACACTCGCACTCACACTGCACACTCACTGCACACTCACACTGCACACTCACTGCACACTCACACTGCACACTCGCACTCACACTGCACACTCACTGCACACTCACACTCAAACTGCACATTCACAATGCACATAGCACACTCATACTGCACACTCACACTCACACTGCATACTGCACACTTACACTCACACAGCACAATCACACTGCACACTCACACTGCACACTCACACTCACACTGCACACTCACACTTACACTCACACTGCACACTCACACTCACACTGCACACTGCACACTCACACTGCACACTCACACTCACACTGCACACTCACTGCACACTCACACTCACACTGCATACTGCACACTTACACTTACACAGCACAATCACACTGCACACCCCACACTGCACACTCACACAGCACACTCGCACTGCACTCTCACAGTGCACACCTCGCACTCACACACTGCACACTCACTGCACACTCACACTGCACACTCACACTGCACACTCGCACTCACACTGCACACTCACACTGCACACTCGCACTGCACTCTCACAGTGCACACTCGCACTCACACTGCACACTCACTGCACACTCACACTGCACACTCACACTGCACACTCGCACTCACACTGCACACTCACACTGCACACTCGCACTCGCACTCACACTCGCACTCACACTCACACTGCATACTGCACACTTACACTCACACAGCACAATCACACTGCACACTCACACTGCACACTCACACTGCACACTCGCACTGCACTCTCACACTGCACACTCGCACTCACACTGCACACTCACTGCACACTCACACTGCACACTCACTGCACACTCACACTGCACACTCGCACTCACACTGCACACTCACTGCACACTCACACTGCACACGCACACTGCACACTCGCACTCACACTTGCACTCACATTGCGCACTCACACTCGCACTGCACACTCGCACTGCACACTCACACTGCACACTCACACTCACACTCACACTGCACACTCTCACTGCACACTCACACTCACACTGCACACTCACACTGCACACTCACACTCACACTCACACTGCACACTCGCACTCACACTGCACACTCCCACTGCACACTCCACACTCACACTGCACACTCACACTCACACTGCACACTGCACACTCACACTGCACACTCACACTGCACACTCGCACTCATACTGCACACTCACACTGCACATTGCACACTCGCACTGCACATTCACACTCAAACTGCACATTCACAATGCACATTGCACACTCATACTGCACACTTGCACTCACACTGCACACTCACACTCATACTGACACTGCACACTCTCACTGTACACTCGCACTCACACTTTACACTCACACTGCACACTCACACTGCACACTCACACTGCACACTCACACTGCACACTCACACTCACACTGCACACTCACACTGCACACTCACACTCACACTGCACACTTGCACTCACACTGCACACTCACACTCACACTCACACTGCACACTCTCACTGCACACTCACACTCACACTGCACACTCACACTGCACACTCACACTCACACTCACACTGCACACTCGCACTCACACTGCACACTCCCACTGCACACTCCACACTCACACTGCACACTCACACTCACACTGCACACTGCACACTCACACTGCACACTCACACTGCACACTCGCACTCACACTGCACACTCACACTGCACATTGCACACTCGCACTGCACATTCACACTCAAACTGCACATTCACAATGCACATTGCACACTCATACTGCATACTTGCACTCACACTGCACACTTGCACTCACACTGCACACTCACACTCATACTGACACTGCACACTCACACTGCACACTCACACTCACACTGCACACTCACACTCACACTGCACACTCACACTCACACTGCACACTCACACTGCACACTCACACTGCACACTTGTGCTCACACTCGCACTCACACTGCACACTCACACTCACACTGCACATTCAGACTCACACTGCACACTCACACTGCATACTCACACTGCACACTCGCACTCACACTCGCACTCACACTCGCACTCACACTCGCACTCGCACTCACACTGCACACTCGCACTCATACTGCACACTCACACTGCACACGCACACTGCACACTCACATTGCACACTCGCACTCACACTCACACTGCACACTGCACACTCACACTCACACAGCACAATCACACTCACACTGCACACTCACACT
Organism: Squalus acanthias; assembly: GCA_030390025.1. Lineage (NCBI taxonomy): Eukaryota > Metazoa > Chordata > Chondrichthyes > Squaliformes > Squalidae > Squalus > Squalus acanthias. The sequence goes on from CM059445.1 coordinate 27,169,046, forward strand.
GCACACTCACTCTGCACACTCGCACTCACACTCGCACTGCACACTCACACTGCACACTCGCACTCACACTGCACACTCACACTTGCACTCACACTTGCACTCACATTGCGCACTCACACTCGCACTCGCACTCACACTGCACACTCACACTTGCACTCAAACTCACACTGCACACTCGCACTCACACTGCACACTCGCACTCACACTGCATACTCACACTGCACACTCGCACTCACACTGCACACTCACACTCACACTCACACTGCACACTGCACACTCACACTGCACACTCACATTGCACACTCGCACTCACACTGCACACTCACAGTCACACTCACACTCGCACTCACACTTGCACTCACACTCACACTGCATACTGCACACTTACACTTACACAGCACAATCACACTGCACACTCACACTGCACACTCACACTGCACACTCGCACTGCACTCTCACAGTGCACACTCGCACTCACACTGCACACTCACTGCACACTCACACTGCACACTCACACTGCACACTCGCACTCACACTGCACACTCACACTGCACACTCGCACTCGCACTCACACTCGCACTCACACTCACACTGCATACTGCACACTTACACTCACACAGCACAATCACACTGCACACTCACACTGCACACTCACACTGCACACTCGCACTGCACTCTCACACTGCACACTCGCACTCACACTGCACACTCACTGCACACTCACACTGCACACTCACTGCACACTCACACTGCACACTCGCACTCACACTGCACACTCACTGCACACTCACACTGCACACTCACACTGCACACTCGCACTCACACTGCACACTGCACACTCGCACTGCACACTCACACTCACACTCACACTCACACTCACACTGCACACTCACACTGCACACTCACACTGCACACTCACACTGCACACTCACACTGCACACTCAACACTGCACACTCGCACACTGCACACTCACACTGCACACTCGCACACTCACACTGCACACTCACACTGCACACTGCACACTGCACACTCACACTGCACACTCACACTGCACACATCGCACTCACACTGCACACTCACACTGCACACTGCACACTCACACTGCACACTGCACACTCACACTGCACACTGCACACAACATGCACACTGCACACTCACACTGCACACTGCAAACTCACACTGCACACTCACACTCACCACTGCACACTGCACACTGACACTCGCAACTCACACTCACACTCACACTGCACACTCACACTGCACACTCACACCTGGCACACTCACACTGCACACTCACACTCACAACTGCACACTCACACTGCACACTGCACACTCACACTGCACACTCACACTCACACTGCACACTTGCACACTCACACTGCACACTCACACTCATACTGACACTGCACACTCACACTGCACACTCACACTCATACTGCACACTCACACTCACACTGCACACTCACACTGCACACTCACACTCACACTCACACTGCACACTCACACTCACACTGCACACTCCCACTGCACACTCCACACTCACACTGCACACTTGCACTCACACTGCGTACTCACACTCACACTGCACACTCACACTGCACACTCACACTGCACACTCACACTCACACTCACACTGCACACTCACACTCACACTGCACACTCACACTCACACTGTACACTCACACTCACACTCACACTGCACACTCTCACTGCACACTCACACTCACACTGCACACTCACACTGCACACTCACACTCACACTCACACTGCACACTCGCACTCACACTGCACACTCCCACTGCACACTCCACACTCACACTGCACACTCACACTCACACTGCACACTGCACACTCACACTGCACACTCACACTGCACACTCGCACTCATACTGCACACTCACACTGCACATTGCACACTCGCACTGCACATTCACACTCAAACTGCACATTCACAATGCACATTGCACACTCATACTGCACACTTGCACTCACACTGCACACTCACACTCATACTGACACTGCACACTCTCACTGTACACTCGCACTCACACTTTACACTCACACTGCACACTCACACTGCACACTCACACTGCACACTCACACTCACACTGCACACTCACACTCACACTGCACACTCACACTGCACACTCACACTCACACTGCACACTTGCACTCACACTGCACACTCACACTCACACTCACACTGCACACTCTCACTGCACACTCACACTCACACTGCACACTCACACTGCACACTCACACTCACACTCACACTGCACACTCGCACTCACACTGCACACTCCCACTGCACACTCCACACTCACACTGCACACTCACACTCACACTGCACACTGCACACTCACACTGCACACTCACACTGCACACTCGCACTCACACTGCACACTCACACTGCACATTGCACACTCGCACTGCACATTCACACTCAAACTGCACATTCACAATGCACATTGCACACTCATACTGCATACTTGCACTCACACTGCACACTTGCACTCACACTGCACACTCACACTCATACTGACACTGCACACTCACACTGCACACTCACACTCACACTGCACACTCACACTCACACTGCACACTCACACTGCACACTCACACTGCACACTTGTGCTCACACTCGCACTCACACTGCACACTCACACTCACACTGCACATTCAGACTCACACTGCACACTCACACTGCATACTCACACTGCACACTCACACTCGCACTCACACTCGCACTCACACTCGCACTCGCACTCACACTGCACACTCGCACTCATACTGCACACTCACACTGCACACGCACACTGCACACTCACATTGCACACTCGCACTCACACTCACACTGCACACTGCACACTCACACTCACACAGCACAATCACACTCACACTGCACACTCACACTGCACACTCACTCTGCACACTCGCACTCACACTCGCACTGCACACTCACACTGCACACTCGCACTCACACTGCACACTCACACTTGCACTCACACTTGCACTCACATTGCGCACTCACACTCGCACTCGCACTCACACTGCACACTCACACTTGCACTCAAACTCACACTGCACACTCGCACTCACACTGCACACTCGCACTCACACTGCATACTCACACTGCACACTCGCACTCACACTGCACACTCACACTCACACTCACACTGCACACTGCACACTCACACTGCACACTCACATTGCACACTCGCACTCACACTGCACACTCACAGTCACACTCACACTCGCACTCACACTTGCACTCACACTCACACTGCATACTGCACACTTACACTTACACAGCACAATCACACTGCACACTCACACTGCACACTCACACTGCACACTCGCACTGCACTCTCACAGTGCACACTCGCACTCACACTGCACACTCACTGCACACTCACACTGCACACTCACACTGCACACTCGCACTCACACTGCACACTCACACTGCACACTCGCACTCGCACTCGCACTCACACTCGCACTCACACTCACACTGCATACTGCACACTTACACTCACACAGCACAATCACACTGCACACTCACACTGCACACTCACACTGCACACTCGCACTGCACTCTCACACTGCACACTCGCACTCACACTGCACACTCACTGCACACTCACACTGCACACTCACTGCACACTCACACTGCACACTCGCACTCACACTGCACACTCACTGCACACTCACACTGCACACTCACACTGCACACTCGCACTCACACTTGCACTCACATTGCGCACTCACACTCGCACTGCACACTCGCACTGCACACTCACACTGCACACTCACACTCACACTCACACTGCACACTGCACTCGCACTCACACTGCACACTCACACTGCACACTCACACTCACACTGCACACTCGCACTCACACTGCACACTCGCACTGCACACTCACACTCAAACTGCACATTCACAATGCACATTGCACACTCATACTGCACACTCACACTCACACTGCACACTTGCACTCACACTGCACACTCACACTCACACTCACACTGCACACTCTCACTGCACACTCACACTCACACTGCACACTCACACTGCACACTCACACTCACACTCACACTGCACACTCGCACTCACACTGCACACTCCCACTGCACACTCCACACTCACACTGCACACTCACACTCACACTGCACACTGCACACTCACACTGCACACTCACACTGCACACTCGCACTCATACTGCACACTCACACTGCACATTGCACACTCGCACTGCACATTCACACTCAAACTGCACATTCACAATGCACATTGCACACTCATACTGCACACTTGCACTCACACTGCACACTCACACTCATACTGACACTGCACACTCTCACTGTACACTCGCACTCACACTTTACACTCACACTGCACACTCACACTGCACACTCACACTGCACACTCACACTCACACTGCACACTCACACTCACACTGCACACGCACACTGCACACTCACACTCACACTGCACACTTGCACTCACTGCACACTCACACGCACACTCACACTGCACACTCTCACTGCACACTCACACTCACACTGCACACTCACACTGCACACTCACACTCACACTCACACTGCACACTCGCACTCACACTGCACACTCCCACTGCACACTCCACACTCACACTGCACACTCACACTCACACTGCACACTGCACACTCACACTGCACACTCACACTGCACACTCGCACTCACACTGCACACTCACACTGCACATTGCACACTCGCACTGCACATTCACACTCAAACTGCACATTCACAATGCACATTGCACACTCATACTGCATACTTGCACTCACACTGCACACTTGCACTCACACTGCACACTCACACTCATACTGACACTGCACACTCACACTGCACACTCACACTCACACTGCACACTCACACTCACACTGCACACTCACACTGCACACTCACACTCACACTCACACTGCACACTCACACTCACACTGCACACTCCCACTGCACACTCCACACTCACACTGCACACTTGCACTCACACTGCACACTCACACTCACACTGCACACTCACACTGCACACTCACACTGCACACTCACACTCACACTCACACTGCACACTCACACTCACACTGCACACTCACACTCACACTGCACACTCACACTCACACTCACACTGCACACTCACACTGCACACTCACACTGCACACTCACACTGCACACTCACACTCACACTCACACTCGCACTCACACTGCACACTCACACTGCACACTCCACACTCACACTGCACACTCACACTCACACTGCACACTGCACACTCACACTGCACACTCACACTGCACACTCGCACTCACACTGCACACTCACACTGCACATTGCACACTCGCACTGCACATTCACACTCAAACTGCACATTCACAATGCACATTGCACACTCATACTGCACACTTGCACTCACACTGCACACTCACACTCATACTGACACTGCACACTCTCACTGTACACTCGCACTCACACTTTACACTCACACTGCACACTCACACTGCACACTCACACTGCACACTCACACTCACACTGCACACTCACACTCACACTGCACACTCACACTGCACACTCACACTCACACTGCACACTTGCACTCACACTGCACACTCACACTCACACTCACACTGCACACTCTCACTGCACACTCACACTCACACTGCACACTCACACTGCACACTCACACTCACACTCACACTGCACACTCGCACTCACACTGCACACTCCCACTGCACACTCCACACTCACACTGCACACTCACACTCACACTGCACACTGCACACTCACACTGCACACTCACACTGCACACTCGCACTCACACTGCACACTCACACTGCACATTGCACACTCGCACTGCACATTCACACTCAAACTGCACATTCACAATGCACATTGCACACTCATACTGCATACTTGCACACACACTGCACACTTGCACTCACACTGCACACTCACACTCATACTGACACTGCACACTCACACTGCACACTCACACTCACACTGCACACTCACACTCACACTGCACACTCACACTGCACACTCACACTGCACACTTGTGCTCACACTCGCACTCACACTGCACACTCACACTCACACTGCACATTCAGACTCACACTGCACACTCACACTGCATACTCACACTGCACACTCACACTCGCACTCACACTCGCACTCACACTCGCACTCGCACTCACACTGCACACTCGCACTCATACTGCACACTCACACTGCACACGCACACTGCACACTCACATTGCACACTCGCACTCACACTCACACTGCACACTGCACACTCACACTCACACAGCACAATCACACTCACACTGCACACTCACACTGCACACTCACTCTGCACACTCGCACTCACACTCGCACTGCACACTCACACTGCACACTCGCACTCACACTGCACACTCACACTTGCACTCACACTTGCACTCACATTGCGCACTCACACTCGCACTCGCACTCACACCGCACACTCACACTTGCACTCAAACTCACACTGCACACTCGCACTCACACTGCACACTCGCACTCACACTGCATACTCACACTGCACACTCGCACTCACACTGCACACTCACACTCACACTGCACACTGCACACTCACACTGCACACTCACATTGCACACTCGCACTCACACTGCACACTCACAGTCACACTCACACTCGCACTCACACTTGCACTCACACTCACACTGCATGCTGCACACTTACACTTACACAGCACAATCACACTGCACACTCACACTGCACACTCACACTGCACACTCGCACTGCACTCTCACAGTGCACACTCGCACTCACACTGCACACTCACTGCACACTCACACTGCACACTCACACTGCACACTCGCACTCACACTGCACACTCACACTGCACACTCGCACTCGCACTCACACTCGCACTCACACTCACACTGCATACTGCACACTTACACTCACACAGCACAATCACACTGCACACTCACACTGCACACTCACACTGCACACTCGCACTGCACTCTCACACTGCACACTCGCACTCACACTGCACACTCACTGCACACTCACACTGCACACTCACTGCACACTCACACTGCACACTCGCACTCACACTGCACACTCACTGCACACTCACACTGCACACTCACACTGCACACTCGCACTCACACTTGCACTCACATTGCGCACTCACACTCGCACTGCACACTCGCACTGCACACTCACACTGCACACTCACACTCACACTCACACTGCACACTCACATGCACACTCACACTCACACTGCACACTCACACTGCACACTCACACTCACACTCACACTGCACACTCGCACTCACACTGCACACTCACACTGCACACTGCACACTCACTCACACTGCACACTGCACACTCACACTGCACACTGCACACTCACACTGCACATTGCACACTCACACTGCACATTCACACTCAAACTGCACATTCACAATGCACATTGCACACTCATACTGCACACTTGCACTCACACTGCACACTCACACTCATACTGACACTGCACACTCTCACTGTACACTCGCACTCACACTTCACACTCACACTGCACACTCACACTGCACACTCACACTGCACACTCACACTCACACTGCACACTCACACTCACACTGCACACTCACACTGCACACTCACACTCACACTGCACACTTGCACTCACACTGCACACTCACACGCACACTCACACTGCACACTCACACTGCACACTCACACTCACACTGCACACTCACACTGCACACTCACACTCACACTCACACTGCACACTCGCACTCACACTGCACACTCACTGCACACTCACACTGCACACTCACTGCACACTCACACTGCACACTCGCACACTCACACTGCACACTCACACTGCACACTCACACTGCACACTCACACTGCACACTCGCACTCACACTTGCACTCACACTGCACACTCACACTCACACTGCACACTCACACTGCACACTCACACTGCACACTCACACTCACACTGCACACTCACACTGCACACTGCACACTCACACTGCACACTCACACTCACACTGCACACTTGCACTCACACTGCACACTCACACTCACACTCACACTGCACACTCGCACTCACACTGCACACTCACACTGCACATTGCACACTCGCACTGCACATTCACACTCACACTGCACACTCACACTGCACATTGCACACTCACACTGCACACTTGCACTCACACTGCACACTCACACTCACACTGACACTGCACACTTCACTGCACACTCGCACTCACACTTCACACTCACACTGCACACTCACACTGCACACTCACACTGCACACTCACACTCACACTGCACACTCACACTCACACTGCACACTCACACTGCACACTCACACTGCACACTTGCACTCACACTGCACACTCACACTCACACTCACACTGCACACTCTCACTGCACACTCACACTCACACTGCACACTCACACTGCACACTCACACTCACACTCACACTGCACACTCGCACTCACACTGCACACTCACACTGCACACTCCACACTCACACTGCACACTCACACTCACACTGCACACTGCACACTCACACTGCACACTCACACTGCACACTCGCACTCACACTGCACACTCACACTGCACATTGCACACTCGCACTGCACATTCACACTCACACTGCACATTGCACATTGCACATTGCACTCACACTGCACACTGCACTCACACTGCACACTTGCACTCACACTGCACACTCACACTCACACTCACACTGCACACTCACACTGCACACTCACACTCACACTGCACACTCACACTCACACTGCACACTCACACTGCACACTCACACTCACACTCACACTGCACACTCACACTCACACTGCACACTCCACTGCACACTCACACTCACACTGCACACTCGCACTCACACTGCACACTCACACTCACACTGCACACTCACACTGCACACTCACACTGCACACTCACACTCACACTCACACTGCACACTCACACTCACACTGCACACTCACACTCACACTGCACACTCCACTGCACACTCACACTCACACTGCACACTTGCACTCACACTGCACACTCACACTCACACTCACACTGCACACTCGCACTCACACTGCACACTCACACTGCACACTCGCACTCACACTGCACACTCACACTCACACTGCACACTCACACTCACACTTGCACTGCACACTCACACTCACACTGCACACTCACACTGCACACTCACACTCACACTCACACTGCACACTCACACTCACACTGCACACTGCACACTCACACTCACACTGCACACTCACACTGCACACTCACACTCACACTGCACACTCACACTGCACACTCACACTCACACTGCACACTCGCACTCACACTGCACACACACTGCACACTCACACTCACACTGCACACTCACACTGCACACTCACACTCACACTGCACACTTGCACTCACACTGCACACTCACACTCACACTGCACACTCACACTGCACACTCACACTGCACACTCACACTCACACTCACACTGCACACTCACACTGCACACTGCACACTCACACTCACACTGCACACTCACACTGCACACTCACTCACACTGCACACTCACACTGCACACTCACACTGCACACTGCACACTCACACTGCACACTCCACTCACACTGCACACTCCACTGCACACTCACACTCACACTGCACACTCACACTGCACACTGCACACTCACACTCACACTCACACTGCACACTGCACTCACACTCACACTCACACTCACACTCACACTGCACACTCTCACTGCACACTCACACTCACACTGCACACTCACACTGCACACTCACACTCACACTCACACTGCACACTCGCACTCACACTGCACACTCCCACTGCACACTCCACACTCACACTGCACACTCACACTCACACTGCACACTGCACACTCACACTGCACACTCACACTGCACACTCGCACTCATACTGCACACTCACACTGCACATTGCACACTCGCACTGCACATTCACACTCAAACTGCACATTCACAATGCACATTGCACACTCATACTGCACACTTGCACTCACACTGCACACTCACACTCATACTGACACTGCACACTCTCACTGTACACTCGCACTCACACTTTACACTCACACTGCACACTCACACTGCACACTCACACTGCACACTCACACTCACACTGCACACTCACACTCACACTGCACACTCACACTGCACACTCACACTCACACTGCACACTTGCACTCACACTGCACACTCACACTCACACTCACACTGCACACTCTCACTGCACACTCACACTCACACTGCACACTCACACTGCACACTCACACTCACACTCACACTGCACACTCGCACTCACACTGCACACTCCCACTGCACACTCCACACTCACACTGCACACTCACACTCACACTGCACACTGCACACTCACACTGCACACTCACACTGCACACTCGCACTCACACTGCACACTCACACTGCACATTGCACACTCGCACTGCACATTCACACTCAAACTGCACATTCACAATGCACATTGCACACTCATACTGCATACTTGCACTCACACTGCACACTTGCACTCACACTGCACACTCACACTCATACTGACACTGCACACTCACACTGCACACTCACACTCACACTGCACACTCACACTCACACTGCACACTCACACTGCACACTCACACTGCACACTTGTGCTCACACTCGCACTCACACTGCACACTCACACTCACACTGCACATTCAGACTCACACTGCACACTCACACTGCATACTCACACTGCACACGCACTCACACTCGCACTCACACTCGCACTCACACTCGCACTCGCACTCACACTGCACACTCGCACTCATACTGCACACTCACACTGCACACGCACACTGCACACTCACATTGCACACTCGCACTCACACTCACACTGCACACTGCACACTCACACTCACACAGCACAATCACACTCACACTGCACACTCACACTGCACACTCACTCTGCACACTCGCACTCACACTCGCACTGCACACTCACACTGCACACTCGCACTCACACTGCACACTCACACTTGCACTCACACTTGCACTCACATTGCGCACTCACACTCGCACTCGCACTCACACTGCACACTCACACTTGCACTCAAACTCACACTGCACACTCGCACTCACACTGCACACTCGCACTCACACTGCATACTCACACTGCACACTCGCACTCACACTGCACACTCACACTCACACTCACACTGCACACTGCACACTCACACTGCACACTCACATTGCACACTCGCACTCACACTGCACACTCACAGTCACACTCACACTCGCACTCACACTTGCACTCACACTCACACTGCATACTGCACACTTACACTTACACAGCACAATCACACTGCACACTCACACTGCACACTCACACTGCACACTCGCACTGCACTCTCACAGTGCACACTCGCACTCACACTGCACACTCACTGCACACTCACACTGCACACTCACACTGCACACTCGCACTCACACTGCACACTCACACTGCACACTCGCACTCGCACTCACACTCTGCACTCACACTCACACTGCATACTGCACACTTACACTCACACAGCACAATCACACTGCACACTCACACTGCACACTCACACTGCACACTCGCACTGCACTCTCACACTGCACACTCGCACTCACACTGCACACTCACTGCACACTCACACTGCACACTCACTGCACACTCACACTGCACACTCGCACTCACACTGCACACTCACTGCACACTCACACTGCACACTCACACTGCACACTCGCACTCACACTTGCACTCACATTGCACACTCACACTCGCACTGCACACTCACACTGCACACTCACACTGCACACTCACACTCACACTCACACTGCACACTGCACTCACACTCACACTGCACACTCACACTGCACACTCACACTGCACACTCGCACTCACACTGCACACTCACACTGCACACTCACACTCAACACTCACATTCACACTGCACACTGCACACTCACACTGCACACTCACACTCACACTGCACACTTGCACTCACACTGCACACTCACACTCACACTCACACTGCACACTCTCACTGCACACTCACACTCACACTGCACACTCACACTGCACACTCACACTCACACTCACACTGCACACTCGCACTCACACTGCACACTCCCACTGCACACTCACACTCACACTGCACACTCACACTCACACTGCACACTGCACACTCACACTGCACACTCACACTGCACACTCGCACTCATACTGCACACTCACACTGCACATTGCACACTCGCACTGCACATTCACACTCAAACTGCACATTCACAATGCACATTGCACACTCATACTGCACACTTGCACTCACACTGCACACTCACACTCATACTGACACTGCACACTCTCACTGTACACTCGCACTCACACTTTACACTCACACTGCACACTCACACTGCACACTCACACTGCACACTCACACTCACACTGCACACTCACACTCACACTGCACACTCACACTGCACACTCACACTCACACTGCACACTTGCACTCACACTGCACACTCACACTCACACTCACACTGCACACTCTCACTGCACACTCACACTCACACTGCACACTCACACTGCACACTCACACTCACACTCACACTGCACACTCGCACTCACACTGCACACTCACACTGCACACTCCACACTCACACTGCACACTCACACTCACACTGCACACTGCACACTCACACTGCACACTCACACTGCACACTCGCACTCACACTGCACACTCACACTGCACATTGCACACTCGCACTGCACATTCACACTCACACTGCACATTCACACTGCACACTGCACACTCACACTGCACACTTGCACTCACACTGCACACTTGCACTCACACTGCACACTCACACTCACACTGACACTGCACACTCACACTGCACACTCACACTCACACTGCACACTCACACTCACACTGCACACTCACACTGCACACTCACACTCACACTCACACTGCACACTCACACTCACACTGCACACTCACACTGCACACTCACACTCACACTGCACACTCACACTCACACTGCACACTCACACTCACACTGCACACTCACACTGCACACTCACACTGCACACTCACACTCACACTCACACTGCACACTCACACTCACACTGCACACTCACACTCACACTGCACACTCACACTCACACTCACACTGCACACTCACACTGCACACTCACACTGCACACTCACACTGCACACTCACACTCACACTCACACTCGCACTCACACTGCACACTCCACTGCACACTCCACACTCACACTGCACACTCACACTCACACTGCACACTGCACACTCACACTGCACACTCACACTGCACACTCGCACTCACACTGCACACTCACACTGCACATTGCACACTCGCACTGCACACTCACACTCACACTGCACATTCACAATGCACATTGCACACTCACACTGCACACTTGCACTCACACTGCACACTCACACTCACACTGACACTGCACACTCTCACTGCACACTCGCACTCACACTTCACACTCACACTGCACACTCACACTGCACACTCACACTGCACACTCACACTCACACTGCACACTCACACTCACACTGCACACTCACACTGCACACTCACACTCACACTGCACACTTGCACTCACTGCACACTCACACGCACACTCACACTGCACACTCACACTGCACACTCACACTCACACTGCACACTCACACTGCACACTCACACTCACACTCACACTGCACACTCGCACTCACACTGCACACTCACACTGCACACTCCACACTCACACTGCACACTCACACTCACACTGCACACTGCACACTCACACTGCACACTCACACTGCACACTCGCACTCACACTGCACACTCACACTGCACACTGCACACTCGCACTGCACACTGCACACTCACACTGCACACTCACACTGCACACTGCACACTCACACTGCACACTTGCACTCACACTGCACACTTGCACTCACACTGCACACTCACACTCACACTGACACTGCACACTCACACTGCACACTCACACTCACACTGCACACTCACACTCACACTGCACACTCACACTGCACACTCACACTCACACTCACACTGCACACTCACACTGCACACTCACACTGCACACTCACACTCACACTGCACACTTGCACTCACACTGCACACTCACACTCACACTGCACACTCACACTGCACACTCACACTGCACACTCACACTCACACTCACACTGCACACTCACACTCACACTGCACACTCACACTCACACTGCACACTCACACTCACACTCACACTGCACACTCACACTGCACACTCACACTGCACACTCACACTGCACACTCACACTCACACTCACACTCGCACTCACACTGCACACTCCACTGCACACTCCACACTCACACTGCACACTCACACTCACACTGCACACTGCACACTCACACTGCACACTCACACTGCACACTCGCACTCACACTGCACACTCACACTGCACACTGCACACTCGCACTGCACATTCACACTCAAACTGCACACTCACAATGCACACTCACACTCATACTGCACACTGCACTCACACTGCACACTTGCACACTCACACTGCACACTCACACTCACACTGACACTCACGCACTCACACTGCACACTCACACTCACACTGCACACTTCACACTGCACACTCACACTCACACTGCACACTCACACTCACACTCACACTGCACACTCACACTCACACTGCACACTCCCACTCACACTGCACACTCACACTGCACACTCACACTCACACTGCACACTGCACACTCACACTGCACACTCACACTGCACACTCACACTGCACACTCACACTGCACACTGCACTACACTGCACACTCACACTGCACACTCACACTCACACTGACACTCACACTCACACTCACACTGCACACTCACACTCACACTCACACTCACACTGCACACTCACACTGCACACTCACACTCACACTCACACTCACACTCGCACTCACACTGCACACTGCCCACTCACACTCGCACACTCACACTGCACACTCACACTCACACTGCACACTGCACACTCACACTGCACACTCACACTCACACTGCCACTCATACTGCACACTCACACTGCACAACTGCACACTCGCACTGCACATTCACACTCAAACTGCACATTCACAATGCACATTGCACACTCATACTGCATACTTGCACTCACACTGCACACTTGCACTCACACTGCACACTCACACTCATACTGACACTGCACACTCACACTGCACACTCACACTGCACACTCACACTCACACTGCACACTCACACTGCACACTCACACTGCACACTTGTGCTCACACTCGCACTCACACTGCACACTCACACTCACACTGCACATTCAGACTCACACTGCACACTCACACTGCATACTCACACTGCACACTCACACTCGCACTCACACTCGCACTCACACTCGCACTCGCACACACACTGCACACTCGCACTCATACTGCACACTCACACTGCACACGCACACTGCACACTCACATTGCACACTCGCACTCACACTCACACTGCACACTGCACACTCACACTCACACAGCACAATCACACTCACACTGCACACTCACACTGCACACTCACTCTGCACACTCGCACTCACACTCGCACTGCACACTCACACTGCACACTCGCACTCACACTGCACACTCACACTTGCACTCACACTTGCACTCACATTGCGCACTCACACTCGCACTCGCACTCACACTGCACACTCACACTTGCACTCAAACTCACACTGCACACTCGCACTCACACTGCACACTCGCACTCACACTGCATACTCACACTGCACACTCGCACTCACACTGCACACTCACACTCACACTCACACTGCACACTGCACACTCACACTGCACACTCACATTGCACACTCGCACTCACACTGCACACTCACAGTCACACTCACACTCGCACTCACACTTGCACTCACACTCACACTGCATACTGCACACTTACACTTACACAGCACAATCACACTGCACACTCACACTGCACACTCACACTGCACACTCGCACTGCACTCTCACAGTGCACACTCGCACTCACACTGCACACTCACTGCACACTCACACTGCACACTCACACTGCACACTCGCACTCACACTGCACACTCACACTGCACACTCGCACTCGCACTCACACTCGCACTCACACTCACACTGCATACTGCACACTTACACTCACACAGCACAATCACACTGCACACTCACACTGCACACTCACACTGCACACTCGCACTGCACTCTCACACTGCACACTCGCACTCACACTGCACACTCACTGCACACTCACACTGCACACTCACTGCACACTCACACTGCACACTCGCACTCACACTGCACACTCACTGCACACTGCACACTCACTGCACACTCACACGGCACACTCACTGCACTCTCAAATTGCGCACTCACACTCGCACTGCACACTCGCACTGCACACTCACACTGCACACTCACACTCACACTCACACTGCACACTCTCACTGCACACTCACACTCACACTGCACACTCACACTGCACACTCACACTCACACTCACACTGCACACTCGCACTCACACTGCACACTCCCACTGCACACTCCCACACTCACACTGCACACTCACACTCACTGCACACTGCACACTCACACTGCACACTCACACTGCACACTCGCACTCATACTGCACACTCACACTGCACATTGCACACTCAAACTGCACATTCACAATGCACATTGCACACTCATACTGCACACTTGCACTCACACTGCACACTCACACTCATACTGACACTGCACACTCTCACTGCACACTCGCACTCACACTTCACACTCACACTGCACACTCACACTGCACACTCACACTGCACACTCACACTCACACTGCACACTCACACTCACACTGCACACTCACACTGCACACTCACACTCACACTGCACACTTGCACTCACACTGCACACTCACACGCACACTCACACTGCACACTCACACTGCACACTCACACTCACACTGCACACTCACACTGCACACTCACACTCACACTCACACTGCACACTCGCACTCACACTGCACACTCACTGCACACTCACACTGCACACTCACTGCACACTCACACTGCACACTCACACTCACACTGCACACTCACTGCACACTCACACTGCACACTCACACTGCACACTCGCACTCACACTTGCACTCACACTGCACACTCACACTCACACTGCACACTCACACTGCACACTCACACTGCACACTCACACTCACACTGCACACTCACACTGCACACTGCACACTCACACTGCACACTCACACTCACACTGCACACTCGCACTCACACTGCACACTCACACTCACACTCACACTGCACACTCGCACTCACACTGCACACTCACACTGCACATTGCACACTCGCACTGCACATTCACACTCAAACTGCACATTCACAATGCACATTGCACACTCATACTGCACACTTGCACTCACACTGCACACTCACACTCATACTGACACTGCACACTCTCACTGTACACTCGCACTCACACTTTACACTCACACTGCACACTCACACTGCACACTCACACTGCACACTCACACTCACACTGCACACTCACACTCACACTGCACACTCACACTGCACACTCACACTGCACACTTGCACTCACACTGCACACTCACACTCACACTCACACTGCACACTCTCACTGCACACTCACACTCACACTGCACACTCACACTGCACACTCACACTCACACTCACACTGCACACTCGCACTCACACTGCACACTCCCACTGCACACTCCACACTCACACTGCACACTCACACTCACACTGCACACTGCACACTCACACTGCACACTCACACTGCACACTCGCACTCACACTGCACACTCACACTGCACATTGCACACTCGCACTGCACATTCACACTCAAACTGCACATTCACAATGCACATTGCACACTCATACTGCATACTTGCACTCACACTGCACACTTGCACTCACACTGCACACTCACACTCATACTGACACTGCACACTCACACTGCACACTCACACTCACACTGCACACTCACACTCACACTGCACACTCACACTGCACACTCACACTCCACACTGCACACTTGCACTCACACTGCACACTCACACTCACACTGCACACTTCACTCTCACTGCACACTCACACTCACACTGCACACTCACCTGCACACTCACACTCACACTCACACTGCACACTCGCACTCACACTGCACACTCCGCACTCACCACTGCACACTCACACTGCACACTGCACACTGCACACCTCACACTGCACACTCACACTGCACACTCGCACTGCACACTCGCACTCACACGCCACTCACACAGCACACTCACACTCACACTGCACACTTGCACTCACACTGCACACTCACACTGCACACTCACACTGCACACTCGCACTCACACTCACACTCACACTCACACTGCACACTCGCACTCACACTGCACACTCACACTCACACTGCACACTCACACT